>BMAV01011946.1:89938-132496 GCA_019973955.1 Trichonephila inaurata madagascariensis | reverse complement strand
AAAATCACTTTTGTTTCTTGAAGATGCTGCCCTGAACTCGGTCAGAGTTGACAATATTTTTGGGAAATAATGATAATTGTGGTTTTTGTAATATAATAATTTTTTATTTCATGTCATTTGTTAGCATTTTGTGTATGTAACTTAGAATAAAAGATGGAAGCTCATTTTAAAATATAAAAAAATATAATAAATATAATACGGTATCCGTTGCATGAAAATGGATTTTCAATTTCTTCCAAAGTTGAAACTCTGGATACTAAAACAAAATGCATACAAATTACGTCAGATTTATATATAATATGCTTTTAATGATTTTTTTCACTTGCTATATAAAAATAAATGAACATTCAAAAAACCACGTCTCTCGCTCTCGCGCCCCCCGCCTCCCCTCCAACGCAACGCAGCCCTTTGAAACCGGCTTGAATGTATTTGGTTTCAAAGATTCTAAATTTTTTACTATTTACAATTTCGATTGGGCGCATATATTTTACAGGGATAATTGTTCTTCAGATAGTTATTGCTGCCATTTTTTTATCTCACATCTTTGAAGGAAAGACTCCCATTTATGGCTGTTTTTAACATCAATTATGACTCACTTTTCACCAAAATAGCAAATACAAATAGTTCTTACTTCCAATTTTGAAATGTGCTACAATTAGGAAAGAACATTATTTCACCTTCAATTGAACTTAAGGGGACATGGTACGATTTACGCAAAAATTTTTAATTTTAAGGTTTTTAATATTTTTTTGGTTGCCTCCTATGTATGTATACTATGTTAAACATATTTTGTGCTCAAAATTTCATAAAAAGCCAGCCATGTAATTTTTTAAGGAAAAAACTTGAAATTTTCGAAGTGATTTTAAAATGCTACTCCTCCTACAAAAATTGACATACACGCATGAAATTTGATTTACAAGTTCGTCAAACTATGTATAATAAAAGTTGGTATGGGTTTTGCGTTAATGTGATTGGTATTCTTACAATACTTCTTTTTATGAATGTTTATTGAAAATTCCTTAAAAAATGTATAAATTCTGAGTTTAATTATTTTTAAAAAAATAAACACTGCTTTGATTCAAAAGTGCATACCAACTTTTGTTACATGTACTATTGGGAATATGTAAAAAAGATTCAAAGCATTAGGCGTAATAGAAAAAAAGCCTTAGCATTTTAAATGAAGATAAACTGGTTATTTTATCTTTTTGAGATACTGCAGTTTAAAGTTTTGATTTGCCATAGGGATGTGAATAAAAACGAACGTAAAAGCTATCATAATTCTGCGTTTTTTAAGTTTCGAGCATTCAAATTTTGTGAGGTTATAGAAAAGTATATAAAGAAAAATTTAGGCTAAAAAAATTAAATTTGATTTTTTGACCGATTTTGAACAATTGAATCGTACTGTGTCCCCTTAAGTATTTAAAAATTGAGGATTGAGATGCTGTGAAATGCTCTGAAAATGGCGATCTTAATTAACTGAATTATTCAACGAAAAAGTTTCATAACTGTTAATGATATGTAATACGACATGTAAATAAAAGAAAATCCACGGATTTTGCACGACAGATACCATTTGTTAAAGAAGTCGTATAAACGTTTATACAAAGTGATAATTATTTTTTACTCAAATTTTTACAGTACATGCTAAGGTATATAATATATTACTTAAAAAGTGTAAAGAATACAAATGCGAATATTAATAAATTTATGAAACTTATTTTAGATCAAGTATCGTAATATTCAGAATAGATGTTATAATGTATTGAAAAGTGTTAGTAAATTAAAAAAAAATATCCCCAATTTTTAAACATGCATTTCCAATTTATGAATAACATACATTTAAAATGTAATTTAAAACGGAGAACATGAGATGTGAAATAAGTTTCATTATTAAAGTTTTAAGGCCAATTTAAAATGCATTGAGACATATAGTTTAAATCATTTCGTAAGATTATTTTTTAATAGTTTGGAAAGGTTTAGTTACGTTTTGTTTAGACACAAATTAAAATAATGAATAATCAGATTAACAATTAATTTCAAGTGTAACAAATATATTCATATTTATTCATTAACACACACGCAGTAAAAATGGTCATTTTATTGGAAAAATAACTACAAAGTAGCTAAATGCGTTTAAGAGAATCCTTTCCTTTTTATGTGAAAAATAACATTATATTCATTATAAAATCTTTTAAGTCTCATGCAAAGTGCGAAGATTAAGGAATTTAGATTTAAGCAAACTGTAAAAAGTAAAAGAAACAAACAACTAAACAATAATTTCCCAAATTAAATTAAAATTGTTTCACAAATTTAATATTCTGTTGAGGCAATATTCAAAAATATTATTTTAAATTAAAAGCCATGAGTTGTTATTATACTTCGAGTTTCGTTAAAATTTGTTAAAAAAGAATAACATTCAAAACTGAAATTTCGAAAAAGTAATTTATTTGATCAGAAAGAAGTCGTTTGCAGATGATAAAAATATCTTCAATTACGTAGAATAGATGTAATCAAATAATACAAACTTTTGAAAAAAAATGATTATGCATTCATACATAAGAAATAATGTTAATTCTTTTTCCGAACAAAATGTGCTGCTGCAACTAGTATTTATGTAATAATATACAAAATCTTTCGTTATTTAAAGTTCCAATTACCTAATTAAATTGATTCTACTGAAAAGATGTTCATAAAAAATAAATTTTGTTTGAATTTTTAAAAGAGATATTAATTATAGTTATTTTGGAAGTTGTTGTTTTATATGACGTAAATGAAATGCTGCATTTAATTTACAACTTTTATTTAGAGTAAAATAATTATTTTCCTCTGCATTTGGTTTAATTAAATTTATTGTTATTCAAGTATGCTACCTGATACATTACTAAGATAAAATGGTTTTTTTATACTGTGCAAATTCATTGCAGCTTAAATTTTTGATATTAATAAGTCTTACACTATGATATAAATTCGTTTTTCAAGTCTAAATAAGTTTCTAAAAAAGAGGAAAATTTTTGAAAACAGCGTTTTAAAAGTTATGCGTAAACAAAGATATTTCTTCTGCATTAAAAATAGTGAACAAAGATCGAAATATAGGCAAAACTGAAAAAAATAAATTCATCTGGTGGAATGAATAGTATCTAATTTAAATAAATTATTCCTTTCTTCCATTTAAATTAAAGAAAATATTATTTGAGTGAGTTTTAGGAACCGTAAGAGAAAAAAATTTGGTAGAAATAAAATTCGTATCGAAGCAATAATATAAAAGATTTACTAAAACTTCTAGAGCTCACAAAGGTAAAACTTTAAAACATAACATTAGAGTGTGTACTATATCATTAAACTAAACTTTAATATAAGTTGGATGTTTAAAAGTTTAATTTAAAACTATATAAACATTAAAGTATAACCAAATAACTTTAAACTTAAAAGGAAATAACCTTACATCATAACCTTAATGTCTTTAAAATTTAAATTAACTTTGGAAAAACATAACATAAATCATAAGTCATATTCTTAGAAATTATTCAACTATGATTTTAAACTTTCAGATAACTTTAAATTATAACTTTAACTAAAATAAAAGCTTTAACGCGAAGGCTAAACTGTGAATTTAAAATATTATAGCATTTAAGGTATAAATTTTAGCGATAAATTTACCAATTTTTTTTATGTTTTTTAGCTACTAATAAGTGCACTGAATTCCGCATGAGCTAAGTATCTATTTACAAACGGTAAACAATTTGTATATTATATCTAGTTCCGCTCAAGAAAAAAAAAATGTTTTTCAGCATTTTGCAAATAATTTACAAAGTTCACTATCAACTCATGGCAAAATTAACGTGGTGAGGCATTTACGAAATGGTAATAATTTTTCCAATTTATGATATTCAAATTTGCAATTTATAAAATTCTTGAGAAACACTCACGTACTCTTAAGTTATTTATTTTTTTGGATTAAAGATACTAAAAAGTGTGAGATCCATAGTTCTAATCCATAGTAGACCCTAATTGCTAATAATAATCGTAATTGATCATGATTATTACTTTGAAAAATTTAAAAACAGAAAACTGCTATAAATTATATTTGTATACGTGCGTATGTCAGTCTTACCAACAATATAATTCATATGTAAATACGAACATAACTTTTGAGATACGTAAGACATTTGTTTACTAAACATATTCGACTGATACTTTTTGAAGTGATTACTTGTTTAGGAGCGTTTTGCTGAAGAGTAAATTTTAATTAAGCATCAGATTCGGGTGCGTTTATCCAGTCGGAAATCGTGCTCGAGTCGGCAAAGCGAGCTTTGTTTTGAATTGAAAAAGTTTTAGGTGGGTGATTTTTTTAAATAAAAATTTCATGCATACTTCGTCCCTTGAAGTTTTATTTTCTTTATTTAAATATTAAGATCATGCAGCGCACTTCCACTCAACTCCAGTGAGCGAACGATAAAATAGGAGCTCAAGCGCGAAAATAACTGGAAAAAAAAATTATTTTTATGTAAGAGATCGAAGATAAGAAAAAAGAAATGAAACATGGGATCTAATTTTTGATTCAATAAAAACAACATTTAAGCACACAAATGTGCCAAAAGAATTAAGATCTGAAATTTTAATGAAGTAAATTGGCGAGGAAGTTGTTAATAATTAATGCCAAATGAATGACTCATGTGCATAGATTTAGTTACATTACATTGCATTTTAAGAATTGTAGTCCTATGAAAATGTATATTGGTTACAAAAATGCTTTAGGCTAGTGATTCTCAACCTTTTTTTTTTTTTTTTTTTTTTTGTTGCGGTAATTTCAAAATTTGGCGGCACATTAACAATAAAATAAACATAAAAGAATTTTACTTATCTATAATACACTATGTAAAATAGTTTATTTCATTTTCGATGGGGAATTAAATAATATGTACGACAAAGACAACAAAATGTTTATATTGAGTTATTAATTACAAATTAATTATACGAATACATTTAATGCGAAATTTGAGTATGATGATTTTTCATAATTTCTTTAATGTTTGCTCGTAAAAAGGATACCATTCTCATTTCGTCATCTGCATTTAAAAGTTTTGATCTTTTTTTTCATTTTTATATTTGTTAATGCAGGAAACCCGAATTCACTCAAATAAGCTGTAAGCAATTGTAACACTTATATAGCTATTATGGGATAAACTTCTTTAATTTTAATCCGAAACTAATTGTTTTACTCTTCAGAATGCTTTGAAATTAAATCTAAGACGAAGTTAGTTCTTCCTTCATTCAAAGTTAGTTCATATACAAATATATCCGTTATCACAAATGAATCCAGTCATTTTTTTTAATATCTAAATTGAGAAGTAATGAATAACTCTCTCCTATAGTGATGTCAAATGGTCAATAACAGTTTTAAGAATATTTCTATAAAAAGGCGGAGTGATTCAGTTCGGATTTTTTTATTTTTTTTCTCAGAGTATCATTAATAATTTTAAAAAAATTGGCGGGACAGTAGTTGAGGACCACTCTTCTAGACAATACTTGAAAAACGAAGTAAAAATATGAATTGCTATGTCCAGTTACGCTAATTATGCAAAGTAAAAAGCATTATTTGCAACTTTGAAATTAAAATATATGGTAAATTTTCTGTTATTAGCAATGGAAATGAATAGGATCATAATTAAAGAAATAACATTTTATTATTTCAATTTATTATATACAGCTGTTTTTATGAATTATTTCACCCGAAAAACTTTATGCTTTATATACCCAGATAATGGGTATATATATTATTAGATATAATTTAATAAAAGGAAATTAATAATGTACTGAATGATAGAAATGTTGATTTAAATTTTTTGACTAACTGGTAAACTTTAAAAGAATCCGTTACGTTTAAATTATCTTTTTTGTTTTTATTCAAAAGTCTTTAAGATGCTAGTCTGCTGAGATGTTTACGTTTAAAACATTTTACACACTGTTCTTTATCCCTTTTGAAAGAATAAAAAATAAAAATAAACATGTTAGAAAGTATCATTTTTTATTACTTTCGTGCTAAGAGCGCTTTTGATATTTTCTCAATGATGATATTGCGATGAGAAAGATTTTTTATAATTAAGCTGCTTCTTACAGTGTTTTATCATTTTTCAAGGCACCGAGCAAATATTTCATTTAAGAAGATACATTGTTGACTGCAGTGAAGTATTTGAATAATCTGTGATGAATGTATTTTTTTCAAAAATTGTACAGTTCCGTATTTTGTTTAAAAAATGTAATATTGAATTTTAAGTTCTTTTTTTAATATTCATTAGTTTTAAATAAAAAAACTTCTCAAAATGGCATAACTTAACGAATTAAATTAAACAAAAATAATCATTAATATGATTTATCACTTTCACAGTTCATTACTTAAAATAATTAATCTACATATTAAGATACATTAATTAATAGAACTTAAAATGTTTGATAGGTTATGTAGGTGCTTTGGTTATTGGGCATATAAATATAAAATTACTTTGTTTTGAACTATAGACCTACAAACTTAAAATTTGGAAAGCATGTTCCTTTCAAAGGTAAAAAAAAAAAGGATTTCATTAAAATAAACTGCAAAGTAGGAGGCCAAGGAGGTGCAAAGATAGATAATTTCCGTTTTTGAGCGTTTACACATAAATACTTGAAATTTGGTACTCATGTTACTTTTGCTCAGTAGAGATAAACTAAGGATGGTATTGCAGAGATCACCTTCCAATAGGTGTTGCGGGTGCATTGAAAAAAAAAAAGATTTGAGGTTAAAGAATTAATGTCTTTTTTAAATGAAAAGGCGAGTTTGTAACTTGTTTTATTTGCGCGTTAACTAATCATCATGGACAAAATATTCCTTAACTATTATATGTTTATAAAATAGCTTCCTGTAGAACAGCCATAATTTATGTTAATAAGAGTTGCTACTTAAATAGTGTAGTGAGAGAAGAGTCAATGGTCGTTAGGCTGCTACGGAATTTACATTATTAGAATCAAAGTTTTGAAATTTCAGGAGGTGGATTTTACGCCTTTCTGAACGAGTTATCTCGTAAAGCTAGCACGAATACCATTGCGTTGGATCTTAGAGCAGTGCTTCTCAAACATTCAATACTTGTGACCCAATATTCAATCATAATTTTCATTGCGTCCCCCTTCCATACAATAACAATGCATTAAATTCAATAATACTATACTTTGATGCTAAGCCTACAATACGACTGTACCTCAAGTACGTATATAAACGAACTCGCTAAGTACCACTCACTTTAAAATTACATAGAATAATCATTTTTACGAATAATCTGACGATACATACCAGGAATATTCTTTTAAATCCACTCTTCGTAGATATATAGCAGCAAGGGTTCTATGATGAGTATTTTAGCGGGGAAGGCGAATAGTTTTAGAGCAGAAATTGCGTTTTCAGCTGACGGCGTTTTCAGCGGATTGTGAAGATTGTAATTGTTCTTCCGAAAAAATAATTAATGTCAAGAGGTAAGGCTTTTATTTTATTTTATTTTTTTGTATGTTAATGAAGACCTTTGAAAACGATTTCACTCTTTATTTTACGTCGGCAGTCTATACAATTAATTTTACAGCTGAATACAAACACACACACACACACACACACACACATTTAATTAATTAATTAGCTGTAACGGATTAAATTTCCCAAAGTTGAGTATTTTGTTTATGCATATCCCTTAATTTTCAATGTAGTGATTCAAAAAAAAAAAGTATTGCATGAAAAAAACTGTAGTAAATCAAAATGCGGTAGATAAAGCGTTAAGAGTAAGACTTATATTATTATCAATAAATTCAAATACATTGTTATATAGTTATACAACTATAAAATAAGGTATCAGGTACACAGAGAACGGCTTGTGTACACACATATATATATATATATATATATATACATAAAGAGAGAGAGAAGTGTGTGTGTGTTTATATCTTCAGATTGCTAGCTATTCTATGGCATCCAATTTATTCAGTTTGAATTTAAATTTCTGACATTTCTTTTCATTTCGATTTGAAATATCAATGCAAATGGGTTAATATTTTTTAGTCTCAAGCAAATGAAGACTTTTTTGTAGTATAAGTTATTCAATATTTTTGATGGAACTGAAAATGAAAAAAAGTATTTGTCAGCAACAGAACACTTTCGAATTTATTTCAAATTACAAAATTTGTTTATTATTTTATTGCATCACTAAAGAAATGATAAAAAAAAACCTATATTTTATATATTTTATGAGTTCAACTATATTTCAGATATTAAAGTGTTCTTTGACTCACTATCAATAACTTATATTACTTTCTTCTTTGATTCAAAAAATAGAATCAGTGAGTTATTGGGAGTTCTGATCAATTTTAGTTCCATCATACTTAGTTTCATTTTAGCGAAATATGAACAAGAGACTTGAAAGAATTTCGTCGAGTTATTTCTACAATATTGAAACGGAATGAGCATTTTGTTTACATTTTATTGTGACAAATAGATTACAATCATATATTTTCTTCAAGAAATCTTTTTGACATTTTGGATTCTTGTGAAAATATTACAGATTATACTTTTTTCAGTGATATAGTGATATGGTAGTCTAAAAGAAATCTTCATATATCCGGAATAGATTTTTTTATTTTTATTAATGCCACACTTTGAAGCTATTCTTGGACTGTCGCCAACGCGAATGTCATAATTTCAAACCATGACCAAGTGTTACAAGGGCAATACTTGAATTGGGTCCCCACTCTTCAAACTTTCACATCACACCAACGTGAGAAGCCTAGTGGTTAGAGCATCGGACTCCAGACCGGAAGGCCTGAGTTCGATGCCCGATGCCACCAAATACCCTCTGAGTACACACGGAGTACTTTCTCATTAAATCAGTGGGTCCGAATGTCTTGTGGGATGAATCACGAGTGCAGTGGACTGGAGAATATTTCCATCCCCTTCATTTCCTTGTCCAAATTGTGGACGTGGAGATATGTGGTGTCGTCATCTATCGTCCCTTCGGGGAATTTCTCGCCGAGCTAAATTCGTACTGTCACCTGTATGGTGCTCAAGGTCAACGACAGCGTACTTCTAGCCCTTTGCCACGATGAATTTCGTGGGCCTCATTCTGACTACGTTATACAGGTGGCATTAGCCACAACAACAACGTGAGAAATTTAAAGGACATTACGTGGGTCATTAGAAGCACCAGGTATATTCCCCGCATCATATAGACGTGATACGAGGAAATTAGAAAATGGAAAAAACTAACATTTTAAAAGAGATAATCATTTGGTAATGTATTTGCTAATAAAGGTGTAAAAGAAAGAAAAATATGAACAAAATTCAATGCTTCTAGTTTGGTGATAGTGATTGCTGCAAATGTAATTACAATAAGTCCACCAGTTGAACTAACATACATTATATATATATAGTGTTGGAGAAAGACGTTCTCCTTTGAGGTCAACTGTATCCGTACATGTTTTCATATTTAATAAATCATTATATTATATAATTAGATAGTTGTAATCATTTCCTCCTCATTATTATGAGAAGAGGAACTGTATTCCAAGAGCCCCCGGGGGTCCTCAACGCCTCTCTATGGGGGACTGAGAAAGAGTGTCATTTAATATTAAGATTTCCATCTATTATAAACTTCGAAATACCTCGCTGAAAAAATGACACATGTGCTATTTTAGACTAGATAACTGAATTGACTCCAATGAGAAACTCTGCTAGAACATTATTTCAATCCAGACAATTAATTCATTTTTTTTTTTGCTTACAGCTACATTGCCACTACTACAACAAAATATTTTAAATTCGACGCTTGCTGTTTTCTTACAGGAAAAAAAAAAAGACGTGTCAAAAAGTCTGTATAAAAAGCAGAGGCAGTCTTAGAATTATTTAGGAGTCTTTAAATTACACTCAACCATGAGTTGGAATTCACGAAGAAGTGTTCAAAATCTTGGAGGTCTGCTACGTCAGCCTGATACATAAAGGGGAGCGGCGATGATCGAATGTTAAGAACTACTGTGATATAGGATATATTCGGGAAGTGAATTGTTGCCAATCAATGCAAAAATTGTTTTGCAACTACGTAACACCCTTTTTAACAATATAATGCACTTCATGCAATGAAGCTAACAGTACAAATACATAGTAGAAGTTCAACTGCTTTTCAATGGGTAAACTTGCATCTATTCCTCATCACAAATACAGTCAAACCTCCATACCATGAACCTCTATTTTGCTAATTTTTCTATATAATGAATATTTTCCCTTGATTTAAGAACATTTCACGATTTTCTTCGTAAAATAGTCTCCCAATAGTGAAGTATATTTTCTATATAGCAAACTTTTTCTCTTGAGAATCAATTTTTTTCTCCCTATTTTTAAAGTATTTCTCGACATTACAAATTATTCTGAAAATTGAAACGGTTTTATTAAGTGCCTAACTCACCGAGAGCCTTAGAATTTTGTGTTTCATCCAAGAAGTGCAACCTTTAACCCTCATCATCCGGTTCACTGGAAACATCTTCGATATCCTCTTTCACCTTCAGTGGAGTTGTCTCGTGTCTTCGTGTCATTTAACTAATCTCTGTTCATTTGCAGTGTTAATCAGCCGTATTCGTAACTTCGTTTCTAGTAGCTCAAAAATGTCAATATGTAAGTGCTTGAGCATCAAAGAAAAAAAAATTAATTCTTCAGGAAGTCGATAAAGGCGTTAAAAAATTTCCTTGCAGTTTTTCTTTCTATCTTTCTTTTTTCTTTTTGATAGGTAAGACATAAAATAAATATATATTTATTTACAAAAAGGTGTGAGTAATTACTTTTTTCGTATATATAGTGTTTATGAATTAAAAATTTTTTTTTTATGCAGTTTACACGAAAATTGAAAGAGAAACCTATGCATAGCGAATTTTTCATATAACGAACTTTTTTTCGAGATTTAGCGATTTCGTTCTACAGAAATCCGACTGTATTTTTAAAATTCTTTAGAAAAAGACGGTTCTCGGCGTTCTTCCTGTACTGTACAACGATTATGATTATCTGAAACAAGGAATGTGGAAACACTCCACACAAATAATGAGTTTCTTCGAGCTTGAAATTTTATTCGTCATGAAGATAACATTTTGGTAATCAAAACGAATGAACACTTAAGAATTTCATTCAACAAAGTGTACACTTGTATAATTTATTTTATGAATTTTTTTACAAAATACACACACTGAAATATGTAAAATTTAGGTAAAATATATTTTTTGTAACAAGTTGTCTGTGCTGTGTGTGTGTGAATTTTAAGCTATTTTAAAAATGAATGAACTTCACTGAAATTTGTGTTGAAAAATATAATCTGTTGTATACTTTTAAAGGTAATCGATCGGAAGTAAACATTCTTTCAATTTTGAATATCAGTGTTTGGGAATATTTCTTAAATAATCAACTTTATGATTGACCTATGCGCTAAGCATATTAAGAATAATATTCTTCAAAAAAATCTCCATTTCTTCAATTCGTATCCTTCGATTTTTAGTAAGATATATAGACCAAATATTCACACAAATATTACTGATAACAAAATCTAAAAACACATAAATATTTCATCATTTTCATAAATGTATTTGATGAAAACGAGAACAATATGAAAAAAAGTAGAAAATCATTTTAATGGATGTGTTAATTGTAAGCAGTTAGTTTCAAGTGATAATTAAAACAATTATAACTTGAATATGCTGGCGTTAAAATTTGAGGCTATCAAACGTGCGTACATTAGATATATTAATTAAACCAATACTTTTTCAAAATTAATTCAACTTTACCGAGTACCAAGCATATTTTCCAATAGAATATTGCATTTTTAAACCACAGAGAGAGACGGAGAGAGAGACGGAGAGAGAGACTAGTAATTTTTTTAGTATTAGACATTGTAATTCTTAAAACCTTTTTTCTTCCATATGACGACAAAGGGCCCATCCATAAATTTGTTGTCAATATTAAGATACCATAAACACACACACACATTTATATTTTACGAAAATATTAAAAGTAAAATTTGATTTCAGTACGTCAAAATATTTTGTATCTTCATTTTTCTCCCTACTTTTTTTGCCATTTCTTTCTATACTTATTGCTATATAATCTCTTTTAGCGCCTATTTTCTTACGATCATTCTGCCGCATTATCTCGTATACCATTATTACTATCCATTATCATTTAATCTTGCTGCACGTTTTATAATATTTCTTATTTCCTTATTCTTCTTTGTAAATTTTTTTAACTCATCGTGGCAGTAAAAATCCCTTTAACTGTACCTCAAGCATTATCTCGCATTCGAAGCAACATTTTTGAACACAATTTAAAATTCCTTCATTTTTTACCCTCGTTTATTGCCAATCTGTTTCTGAGATATATTTGTTTTATTTATATTTAATGCATTTTGTGTCTTTTAACTATCTTTTGCGAGCTTATTAAATGTTTATTTCACTAAATCTATTTATTTACTTTCTATTTCTGATGTTTTTCACAGTCTCTTTTACAGTCTTTACAATATTATCTTCTTTTACTAAATCTTTTATTTTCTTTTTAGCTACCCAATATCTTCCACTCTTTCAAATGAGGCATTCTGTGTGATCCTGATATCGTAACTTCAATCTTTTAAGAGGCACAAGAAAATATTTAAACTATTTTTATACGTCTGATAGAAACTATGTAGTTGTTTCTATCTCTTCATCAAAGCGTTTATTTTAATGTATTCTTAAGTTACGAATTATACAGAGTCCATTTAACTATCACTGAATACAATTCTAACCACTCCTACAAAGGCGCTGCTTGATTGCATTCCTAGGATTAAAATTTAACGTAACTTAATTGAATAGTGTTGCAATATTGAACAGTTATATCCTCTTCACTAAATTAAATGGTTATATAAGGCAGTACCTCAGCTATGAATTTCTGAATGTCGAGAGACGGTAAAGTTCACATTTGTTATTTTTCTCTTTACACTATATTAGCAGTCACAGAAGGTAAAATTAATACATTTAAGGATAGTTAGTTTTATTCTTAGGATAAAATCTACTGATCAAATTTACTGCATTCATGTCTCGTAAAAAACGTAAGTAATGTAAACACCTATTGTGATATTTGTAAAGAAAGAAGACTAGTTTTATAGTTTGATATTTTTAACGTTGTTCTAAAGGTACAAGAATACCAATGGCGACAATCATCATTATTTTAAAATGCTATCAAATGTAGATGATTAAGTACATGCTAGCATTTCACTCTGCTAACTTCCATAACAGGTAATGCATATACTATGTGATAATGCATTATATTAAATGTTCAAAACCTTTTTTTTATTCCGAATGATGTTATTCGATTGAATTAGGAATCAAACTCGTGAAATTGTCAGCCATAAGGCTCGGAACCTCAACCAAAGCGCTATCATGGTTCTATGTTTGTTTTTTAAGCATAATATAGATCTTATTTTTCTTAAATGTCACAGGTTATTTATTGTATATATATATAGTTATATATATATTAATTATCTGATATCTTTGACAAACTTAAACAATCAGACAATTATAAATATCTGATTTTATATTACAAAAATTCTATGTGAGCAGGGTTCTCTATGTTATTATAATAAACATCCAGGAAAATGATTGAAGAATTTCGACATTTTTCGGTAAACCTTTCAAGAAATTTCATAAAATCTCCATGTTATTAATAATGTTATTTATCACTTAATACCGTTTTGTATTTATGTAGTAAATATTTAAAACTTCCACCCTTTCTATTCAGAAAATATAAAATAAATAAATTTCCGAGAGTTTTTCAAAAAGCAAATATAAGAAGAAATGTTATATATTTATGTTAAACAGTACATTTTAAAAATTTTAGGTAAAGAAAACAAAAACAACCCGCCCCTCTTTTTACCCAGAAGTTATATTGTGAAAAGCATTAAATGAGAAATTTTAATAATTTTTAATCGAAATGCAAATAGAAACGCAAAATCATTGAAGATTACTCAAACAATAAGAGCTGAATTGCTTTGCAATGTCTGTGGCGTGAATTTGATTATTTACTTAATACACTATATTAGCCATTAAAATTGCTACTCCAAGAAGAAATGCAGATAACAAAATGATATTTATTGGACAGATATATTGAACTGGAAATAGCAAGGGATTAAATTAACAAGAAATTTGGGCGCATAGAAGTTAAGAAATCAGAACAACCGCATTTGGCAGTAATAACAACACATATACGCCTGGGCATTGAATCAAACAGATATTGTGTATGACAGGTATAGATACAGATACCCAAGCAGTTTCATCACAAAGCCACAACTTATCAACTGCAGTAACTGGGGTATGGTGACAAACCAGTCATTTAGCAAACATGAACCAGACGTTTTCTATTGGAAAGAGATCTGGTGAACGGGCAGACCAGGGTAACAGCTGAACATTTTCTGTATCAAGGAAGGTCCGTAAAAACATTCCTGCTTAAACTCAGGGTTTTGCAGGGCTCTAATAAAGGGTAGATCCACAGGTCGTAACACACGAGAAATGTAACGTGTACTGTTCAAAGTATCGTCAATGCAAACAAGAGGTGACTGAGAAGGGTAACCAATAGCACGGCATAACATGACGCTAGGAGATAACATGGTCAGCATGACGACAACGAATGCACGCTGCCAATGTGCTTTCACTACGATGCCGACAAGAAGGAAGCGACCATCTTGATACTGTGAATAGATCCTGGATTCATCTGAAACAAATGACGTTTCAGCATTCATGTGGTGAGGTTCGTCGTTGATCACACCATTGAAGACGATCCTTTCTGTAATGCACCGTCAATGGTCTCCGAGCTGAGAATCCATGCTGCTGCAAACGTCGTCGAACTAATCATGCTTGTTGTCATACAAACGACCACAATTCTTGACTCATGGCTCGTGACGAGGCCATACGAGCGATTAAGACCATGAAGGTAACATGCCTACCTTCTCGAATGCTAGTAATAAGGAGCCGTTGAGAACTAGCACGACGTTCTGTTTTACTGTGCTGAACCCATCTGTTCCATATTCTGCTAACAGTCATTGGATCTCAACCGACGCGAGCAGCAATACTGCAGTACGGCAAACCGCAATATCGGTACGCTACAATCCGACCTTTATTAAATCACACAAAGTCAGAACCGTACTGGTATACATTTCTGCTTCTTAAACGAGGAATCACAACAACTTTTCCCCACGAAACAATGTTTGAATGCAACTTGTGTATGAGAAACCAGCCGAACTGTAGTTAAGTATACTTACTCTTAGTTAAATTATTCACCGGAATTACGATTTTTATCGTGTATAAAAATAATTATAAAAAAAGTATTGGGGTTAATCGGTCACCCCGCACGACTGTTAATGTTAGTATCGAGTGCGTGCCTGCTCCCGAATTAAAAGTACTAAAAGTATCAAGAAATGAAAAATTCCCTTTATGATTATATATAATTTAACCAATGTTGTCATAAAAACTTTCCTCTCATACTAATAATCCCCTTCAAGAGGCAATTTTTATGTGGTAAAATAATCTTATTATTTTGTATAAAAGGCAGAAAAAAGTTTATAATTCAGTGGCATTTTGGCTAATATTTCCACTCGAAACCACCAACCTTTTTAAAAGGGTTTTTCACAACTTGCCACAAATAACTTGTCAGACGAAAAGCAGGTGTCTTTAACCGAAAATAATTCTCGAATAATAAGATTAATTTGGTGGCAAAAGTACAGAACTGTTATAAGCAAATAAATAAAAATGAAGAAAACAATATCATTAATGCCTTGTTGTTCCTCTGGGGAATTGAGTTCAGTTTTAATGAAAAAGGGAACAGTTATTATTTTCTTTCTCTCTACACTCTATTCTCATTAATGATCACGTTTTCTCATTCAGGCATAAACAGCTCAATTTAAAGAGGCAGTTCTGCACACTTTAATTAACGCTTCATTTCCCATTTCTGTATTATGTTGTGCTTTTTATCATCGGAGGGTCCAATCAGCATTTTTTGGATACGGATGGCATATAACTTCTTTTAGGAATTCTATTATTTTTTTTCCACTTAATTTTGGAAAACCTTGTTCAGGATGATAAACTCAAATGGGATATTTCATGGTTTATTAGTAACATATTGTATAACCCCTAGTAGAATTTGATGTTGTGAAACATAAAATGAAAAAAAAAATCTGCACATGTTTGCTTTAAAATATATAGATGAATAATTATTTATATTTTCATTTAATCCATTTATATAGACAGATGTTCAAAATTAAGAGAATTCGCATATTTTTTCAAGTTCCAAGAAAAGAATTGAACGAAATGTAAAAACATTGCTTCAAAACAAAAATGAAAATCTAGTATTTCGAATACGTAAACGTATAGCTGTTTTCTTGTAGCAATCAGTTAATTTAAAATTTGAGCAGTAAAAATCAATACCAACAACGCTTAGATTATGGAAGGTGGTGGCAAATTGTGAGTAGGCTAGATGAGCAGGACAGTCTCAAATCCTGGTTTATAAAGAATTCAATTTAACGCCCAGCATCGTGTTCTACGTATGGAAACAGTTCAGAATACCTGATCCCTCGAGGAAAAGAATGAACAAGGTCATCAAAGAGCCATGGTGGCAATATATCGTCAGTTCTCCATTATAGAGAAAAATTACAGGAATGCTGAAACTCATCATTTCTTTCGTGAGTTGTATGTAACCACAGGAATCGAAGTTTCAAGAGTTACTGTTTCCAGACGACTTCATGAGAGAGCTCTATTTGCAAGAAAACCTGTTGCTTGAATTTTACTCAGTTCTGCGAACAGGTGAAGCCGTTTAAGGTATCCGACTACGTTCGGAACCGTGATTTTGCAAAAGTGTATAAATGGATAATATTTATGATATTTAGTGTCACTTAGATTAGAAAATGTACATAAATTTGTTTTAAGAATTGTATTACAATAAAATATTATTTAAGTACAATATTTTGACAAAAAATGAACCTATAATGACCCATTTTCAAAATATCCTCCTTTTCTAAAAAATGCTTCTATTATACAATAATATTTTGCCTGTATACAGTTGTGACTTCTGTACAGAGGCTCAACTAAAATTTTTGAAATATATAACTTAAAAGTGGGTTTATCCATGTTTTACGACAAAAGAGGGGAGAAATTTTAAGAAAAAAACGCCGATACTTATTTCAATGGCTTGTAACTCTGAAAATAATGTGAATTTTTCAAAAATCATAGTTGAGCCTCTGTACAGAGGTCTGAGCTACATACAGGCAAAACATCATTATAATAGAAGCATTTTTCACAAAAGGAGAACATTTTGAAAAAAAGTTTATTCAAAGTTAATTTTTGCCAAAATATTGTATTTAGATAAATTTTTTTGTCAAAATGCCCTTAAAACAATTTTATACACGTATTCTAATCTAAGTGACACTAAATATTATGAAAATTATCCATTTATGCGCTTTTTTAAAAGCACTGTTCCGAACGTAGTTGGATAACTTAAAATGGTGCAGAGATCATGGATGTTGGTGAAAGGATCAATGGTTACCACTGATGAGTCCCAGTACAGCCTGAATAATGATTCTCGTCATACTGTTATGTGGAGAGGACCAGGGACCCACTACATGTCCTCTAATGTTCGAGATATTGACCATTACGGCAGCTAAAACTTGTTGGTCTGGGAGACATCACTAAGGATGGACTCATACGTCTCCATGTCTTTGAAAGAAATCCTATGATTACTGTGAGGTATAGGGATACGTTCTGAAGCTTTATGCTCACCTTTTCAGGAGTACATTTGGACCTGATTTAATTTTAATGGATGACAAGGTAAAGGCATCTAAATGATAAATTTTTGAAAAGTGAGGATATTTGCCGGATGAATTGTTCAGCCAGATTTCCAGACCTCAACCCTATAGAGTATGCCTTAGACGCAATGAGAAGGACAATTGCAACCACCCTCTCCAAGAATTATCCAACTCTTGAAATCAGTGTTGATGAACGAGTGAGGTCAGTTGCCACAAGAACTCAGAAATTATCTTACTTTGAGAATAAAATCACGGTGCAAGGCCTGTGTATCTGTAAAAGGGAGCATAATCCCTATGAACCCATTTTTTTCTGTTATGCAATCACTATTTCATACTTTCTGACTCCAATGTGTATTAAGCAAGACAATGCATATGTATTATAACTGTAGAATATCATCACGGGGGATCTCCGTAACCTAAAAACTTAGACTTGACATTTGGAAGACTTGTCCCTATAGCTGAGTAGAGAACCACGAAGAAAGGATTTTGCGAAAATCGACCCCCAAGAAAGTTTGTGGAGTACTATAGATAAATATGCAGTTCTTTGAACTATATAAGACCAACAGACTTGAAATTTAGCTTGTATGTTTCTGCCATGAATTGGAGATGTGATAAAAACTAGTTCAGCAAGAATCGTCTTTCAAGGAGAGTTACGGAGACGTTACATACAAAAATTCCGATTTTTAACTACTACATCAGACTAGAGATTTGGCAAGCATGTTTCTTTTGTTGGAGATCCATGAAGAACGAGTTTTGCGAAAATTGACTCTCAAGAAGTGTTTTGTGGGTGTTAGAGACAAATTTTCCTCTTTTTTAACTATTAGATATATAGACTAGAAATTTGATAGTTAAACGCTTTGTTAAGTCAAGTTCTTTTGTTGAATGAAGTTCCGTTAATAAGATATAAATATACTTTCGCTTTAGAAATCCAATTTTTTTTTAAAAATCAAGAGAGACCAATATGAATGTTTCTCTGTACAGACAAAAGTTTAAAAATAGGGCTTAGATAATTTAAAAGCAATAAATAATCATGGAACATCATGAAGTACTCATTAAAGTGCGCAGGAATAATGACTAGTATATATTTTAAATAGATGATTTTATGTTTCAGACCTAATAACTAACATACTTTCTATAGATATTCATCTGAGAAAAGCGTAATAGACTTTGAATATACTTTTGTAATCGCGTTAAATCTCAAAGAAGTATAACATTGAAAGATGAAAAATATTTTCAATAGGTCTTTTGCTCCATGAATGATATTAAATATGTTATTCTGTTTTAATAGTTGTAAGTCTGAGGCAGAAGGAGATTTTAAGGAAATTTGTGTAAGATAGAAGATAGATATTAAATCGACTAAACATAGTAGCATTTAAAACCATCGTTACATGTATATACTTATTTACAATTACCTCTATTACACGTATAACTATAATATTCTATATGACTTTAGAATTGTTTTAAAATATTCAAAACAGCATACTCAGTGAAAAGAAAAGCTTATCCACTCTCATAAAGTTACGAATTTTGAACTTTTGATTTTCAAATTATAATGAGAGTACAAATGTTAAAATCATTCGAAAAAACTTGATTTTAACGAAAATAAGAAACCTTCTACAAAACTTTAAGGATAAATTTAATAAATTATTATTAGTAGTATATATTATTATAAAATCAGAATGAGGCGCAAATATATTTTTTGATGTGATTCAGGTATACGTAATATGTGTGAAAACCATTCTGCTATAAACAAATGCATTGTCATTCACAAAAGTTTTTATCAATTTGAATAAATGCAGCAGATATGTTTCCAGTTACTTACTAGAAATAAATGGAGGAAAAAGAAATGATTTTTCGAAAGATTTTACCATTTCCTTTCGTCCAGTTGCCACAGAATTTTTCTTCTGCGTAGATTTGCCAACAGAACTTTGAAGTACTATAAAAAGTTCCGAATTTCTGACATTCGAATATCATGAATGGGAAATGTGACAAAGTTTTTAGATTGCGCAAAATGTGACAGTAAGGTGTATGCCAATTTGAATAAAAAATCCATTCGAATGTTTTGTACAATTCTTAAGAATTCAAGGTAGTCGGCTTAAAAATAAAAAAAGAGAAGGAAAAAATGTAAGATTGCATTTTTGAACAAGGAAAAGTTCAACGACGTTACTAATGATAAGACAAAATATTTTCATTGAGTTTTTGTACGTAATTGTGTTATAAGAGTCATTTAATCATATGCAAATAATGTTTATGCTTTAAAAGAGAGAAATCCTTCACTCTCTCTCTCACTCATTATCTTTCTCCCTCACATTCGTACTCTTATCTAAATAATCTCTTTCTCGCTCACAGTCATAATCTCATCCAATCAATCTCTCTCACTCACTTTCACTCATTACCTTTTTCCCTCACATTCATACTCTTACCTAATCAATCTCTTTCTCCCCCACAATCATCACATACAATTAATATCTTTCTTCCTCCCTGTATACTCTCATCCAATCAATCTCTCTCACACACTCACTTTCACTCATTAACTTTCTCCCTCATAATCATACTCTCCTCCAATCAATTTTTCTCTCACTCACTCACTTTCATTCATTACCTTTCTCCCTCACATTCATATTCTCATCCGATCAATCTCTTTCTTCCTCCATTCATACTCTCATCCAGTCAATCTCTCTATTACACTTTCATCCATTATCTTTGATATTCTCATTCACAATCAATCTCTTTCTCCATCACATTCATACTCTCATCTAATCAATCTCTCTCACTCACCCATACTCATTCTCTCTCCCCCTCTCTCACACAGTATCAATAGTAATTATTGCAGTATTCACTGATTACAATTTAAGTAAAAAAAGTTTCAAAGTTAATATGATTCAAATGTAAAATTTTCCTCCAACTGAATATGTTATAAATGTTTTGATACATGAGATAACATATACTAATGTTAATGTTATTTATTTAACCTTTTATAAAGACATAGGAAGTATGTTTCTCACCAACTTCATAAATTTTTAAATGTCGGTGGGAAAAGCTATTTTCCCGTTCATCATTTATACTGCTAGTTTTTCGCCTAGCACGACAGCTTATTTCTAGATTTTCAAGCCGTAAACGCGAGTGACGACCAGTAAGTTTCCTGAACACCAAGAAAGCTTTTCCAAATGACGTACGATTGACTAAGTTGGTGAGATTATGACCCCTTTGATGATGCTGTTATTATAACAATGCAGTCGTTGCCGTTTGTGCTTTACTAAGGCGCATAAGAGCTGAGCGCGTTCGCCTTTTTCCGAAATCTCATGCAAAGTATCATGTATAAATGCTTCAATTTTTCAATAAATAATATATTTAGTTAGTTTAGTTCCTTTTGCTTATTTTAATGTTTTCAAATGATATTTTATAAATACCATATAATGCAACATAAAAAGAAATGCAAAACATAAGATGTCCTACCATTAAAAAGCTCCCTGTGGGTGGGGGAAACCCCCGAAATGGTATTTAGAATTAAATTAATTTTAGATAATACGCTGAATGAATTTCTTTTTATAAATAAATTTTAATCCCAAAAATCTTTTAACATTGCATGACCCTATAAAGGCTTAAGAAATTCTTGCTTTTATCAAATGGTCATGCTCTAAAAAATATCAAGAGTTTCTAAAAAAATAATTGGGTTAAGTTGCTTTATATTTGTGCAAAAATAGCATCAATCTGGATTTTACTTGACTGCCATTTTAAATTGTATATACATTTTGTAACTATTCTATTTATTTACATTAGCACCAACAACGTTGTTTTTAGATTTAGAAATGCGAGTATTTTTACGAAAAATGAATCCATGCTTTATACAAGATCTTAGAATAAATCCTATTTTAGCCCACGCATTTACTATTCCTTTTGACTAATTATTGTCCTCATATTAGACAAAATTCTAATACAGAAAAAGGAGCTGTTGGTTTGCGCAATTCATTGAATAATGCCGCAATTTGTTTTTCGTCTTTTCCAAAGTGTGGGCTAAAATTGGATTTTACCATGACCTTATTACATAAAGTTCGTATAAGAAAATCTATCAAAATATTTTAATTGATAAATATGAAGGAAGATTAGAACTGGGTATCTTTTGATCCGAAAACGAGTATCTTAGCCACTATGCCAAAACGATCGTCGTAGCATGCAGGCTATTATTGGTTTAAACAGATACCATCACCACACTACTCCCCTGGCAGCGATTCGGTGAATAGGCGAACGACGATACCGTATTTGAAGCGAGCGTGTGAACAGTTGCATTGTTTTTGAGTGCGACGGCTTTTGTGGGTTGCGTCATTCGTACTTGACGGCTTATGGTTGCGTCATCGTGTGTGACGGCTTTGTGGGTTGTGTCATCGGGTGTGATAGTTTTGTTGATTGTATTTGCTGTGCATAGAGGGCGCCATGACAGCTGTGATTCTCTTTGCATGCCCGGGTCACCAAGGAAGGAGAAAAGAACTGGGTACCTTCCGATCTGAACACGAGTATCTTAGCCACAATGCCAAAACGATCGTAGTGGCATAGAGGCTATTACTGGTTTATATAGATAACAACACCACAACTACAATGAATTATTTTCTTAAATGAATTTTGTTGAAATATTTTTATATACGTTTAGAACAGTGGTGGACAAATAGCGGTCCACAAAGACTTTTTTGAGCCCCACCAAGACAGTAAGAAAATCAAAATGCTCTCTTTATTTGGGTCAATAATTTTTTGTGAGCAAAGTTTATCTTGCATGATGGTCAGTAAGGATAAATATAAATGCAAGTTAGCTGGCATTAACCCGCAGGATGTGATGAGAATCTCAACAAGAAATCTTACTACTGATGTGGGAAAAAAATTGAAAAAAGTGTAATAGGCCATATTTGCATCACTAAATTGATTCTAAAATGAAATGTGCTTACACACAACTATAGCTATGAAACTAGCACAATAAATAAATTCAATAAAACTGTGCATCTATTTTATTTTACTTCTATTAGTAAATGCTTTTTATGGTACAATTTACATACCTTTTCTGAGATGCAAAGTTAACTAATGTAACTTTTAATAAATGCAATCATTTATAAAAAATGTGCGGGCCACTGGTAACTTCTGCTTTTACAAGGTGGCTCTCCAGCGAAAACAATTTGACAATACTGCTTTAGAAGAATTTAATTTATTTGGTATACTCTCCGATGTATAATAATTTACACTACGCACTGGTATATTTTTCTATTTCTGTTTTTTTTTTAAATTTCCAATATTTTCAAATAGAAAGCTGAAGAACTTCAAAATATTTCTCAAATAAAGCAATAAATCAAACATGCGCTTTACAAAACTCGTCCAGGGCTTCTTATAACTTCCCATTCTAATCTGAGAGGAATTTCGCGTTATCTCTACCCCCTAAGTTAATATCTGACTCCCCAGTGCACCCTTAATAAGCGATCAGGAATCCTCAACAAGTTTTGATAGGATTTAGGAATCCCATCCGGATCGAAGGTGAAAATCCATTTACTGGTATTTCCAGAGCTCTGCATCCGAGGCTGCTTCGAGCACCGAGAGGGGGTGCACCCACTCTGCGTATCGTCTGCTCCCGAGTGCCTATGGAATGAGATATTTCAACGACATCGGGAGTTTCGAGTGTGCGTTGATTGGAATGATTAAAATTGGCATGTGGTATGGAGAGGGTTCGAAGAAAAAGTATGAAATGGAATATAGAATTTGTAGTTCGTGATTATAGGTATTGAAGTAAATTAGTTCCAATCTGTTTGGGGTGTTTTAATTTATTAATTTAATTCAAGAAAGAATGAATGCAATAATGATATTAATATGAACAGAATGAAGAAGGATTCTAGGATATCTATTTCTTTTTAAAATTCCAGCTGCATAGAAGGTTGACAGACAATCTTTGAATCTAGATATTTGAATACTAATGTAAGAAGGCATCTATACACATTTTAAAATTAGTTCAGCTCTAAGAGAAAAGATAGATGAACGCATGTTTGATTAGTTTTTTCTGCTGCAAAATCGATGAATTTTAATGATTGATAAAATTTTAGATGGTAATATAAATTTTTAATACTTTGTAGTAGCATAATAATTTTTTTTTTCTCCACAACACATTATATTGCTTAAAGAAAATAAAAAGTGCTAGTGCCTTTGACAAACGTAGAATTATTCATTAAACATCAACAAATATTAAAAAATGAAAAATCCTAATTTCTATTTTCAAATTTAGATAATCCGTTTCCAAAAAGGATTTAAAACATTAAAAGTCAACCATCCAGTATAGTGGTTAGCGACACTGACTACTGTGCCTTTGGGACTGGGTTCGAATCCCGGGAAAAACATGAATGTTTGTAAATGTATAGGGCCTACGCGTCAAGGGGGTACTTTAAATAGCCGTCGAGCCGCAAGTCCACTCGTGAGGTTGATGGAAGGGGAAGAGAGATGAGAAGTCCCTGACCACCCCCGGTGTATTATCCCTCAAAATTGGGGTGAAACCAAGCCAAATCATTCTGCCACCTGCATGGTGCTCTCAAAACTACGGCTAACTACAGACATCACTTAGCCCTTTACCTCGATCTGGCCTTTGTCGATGTTTCTAGTGAGCTGGACAGTGGAAGTTAAAGGTTGCACTTCTTGAATGAATTCCAATGCTTTCGGCGAGTTAAGCACCTAATAAAACCAGTTCAACATATATGATCACCATAAAGTGTGTTAAAAGAGAGATTAACTTGAAATGTTAAGAATTACTTTAAAAATAGAGAGAAAAAAAATTGAATTACAAGAGAAAAAGTTCGTTACACAGAAAATGCACTTCGCTATAGGGAGATTATTTTACGAAGGAAATCGTAAAATGTTCTTGGTTCCAGGAAAAAGTTCGCTATATAGAAAAAATCGCAATATAGAGGTTCGATATATATATATGTGTGTGTGTGTGTACGTACGTATGTATATACTGAATTGCCACTCAATTAGGGATAGCAAAGTCTATGCAAATTGTGTAGCGCTGCGCATCATTTATGCACAAATGAGGGCGCTGTGGTAACTGCATATCTGGGCGTACTGTAGTTGTTCTGAATTAGTTGTTGGAATTGCCAGTATTGGTAAACTACCTGACTGAGACGCATTTGATCGCAGACAAATCATAGGTGCGTAGCGCATGGGCCATTTAATTTCTGAAATCGTCACACAACTAGGATTTTCCAGATCGACAAGAGTATACCGTGGATGGTGGACAAAACAATAGTCATTAGGCAAACTGCAAAGGAGAATTAGCCTTGACAGTGCGTGGTGAGAGACGAATGAGGCGCATTTTTCGTAGCAAGTGAAGCCAAATATTAGTTCAAATTACCACTGAGTTGAAAGACGGTGCCAGTGTTTCAGTCAGTAAACGGACTTTGCAACACTCGCTTTGACGTATGAGTTTAAAAAGTCATTGACCAACGACAGTACCATTTACTCAATACTTGCCATCGGTCTGCTTGTCTTGCCTGGGCAAGAGAGCACAGAGACTGGAAAGTAGAGGACTGGAAACGAGTAGCACGGAGTGATGAGTTTCGACTCGGACTACTTAACTCTCACAGGAGGATGAGAGTATGGCGTCAGACTCATGATGCCATAAATCCGCATGCCAGGTTGGAATAGGACATGGCCATGGTGGCTCAATCATGGTGTGTGGTCTTTTTTCGTAGCACAGTTTGGGATCTTTGGTGCGTGTGCCAACCTTCCTCAATGCAATTCAGTACGTAGAGCTGCTGAGTGATCAACTCCATCCATCTTTGCTGTCCTGTAATCCACATGGTAATGGAAATTTTCAGCAAGACAACTGTACCTCTCACACAAGTCCCGGTTGGCTACTGGCTGGTTGGATGAGTATTGCTCTAACTTTTCTGTCATAAATTGACCACTTAGAAGCCTAGACTTAAATTCTATTGAGTGCCTTTGAGATGTTTTGGAACAAGGTGTGAAAGGGCATCACACAGCACCAACAGACTTTACTGAATTATGGACAGCTTTAGCCAATATTTGGCAAGTCATTCCCGTGGAAAGTTTCCAGAAGCATGTTGAATCTATGCCTCTTTCTGTGGCAGCCATTATTAAGCCGTTTATAAACCTAATTAGTCAGACCAGTAAGAAATATTACCCACAGTAGTACAAAAGCCAACTATTAGCCTTAGAAACCAAGAATGCAGATTTAAACATGTTTTTTGGCTTGCCAACCTTCACCTGTAATTTGCCTATACTACTGCGCCATAAGAAGGAAAAGAAGTATTATAATTATGTAATTACAAAATAAAATACAATAATGCTAATTAAATAGTATACAATCGGGAAATGTAATAAATTACTCACTGGTGTAGAGTTAAAAAAATATTTGTATTAAATTCTGTAAGATAATAAAATTTACATCTTGAACACATCATCTAGTTAATATTTCCCGCCAATACAAAAGGATATATGTATGTGTGTGTTATATATACGTTTTATATATATATATATATATATGTGTGTGTGTGTGTTATATGTATATATGTTACGGTGAACTTCGAAATCTGGAGAATGTCGACTTTCACCGGTGAATGTCAACATTCACATTGTCACTTGGTGTATGTCCGAAATATTTGCTAAATATCCTTATTTTTGAATTACACTGGTAAATGTCAACATTCACCATGCACTAATGGAGAATGTTGAACATGTCGGACATTTATATTTTCTTTTCTGTAATTTGGTCGCGATAAATTTTTCGCTTTTTTTTCTGAGAGGCATGACCATGAACTTAAAACACACAGTACATTCCAAATGAAAAAAGGAAAATTATAGAAGTTAAAAACTTACTTAATTATACATTGCGTTCTAAATGAGAAAATAAAATAATAGTAATAGAAAACTTGCTTAATTATGTAATTCAAATCTTATTTATTGCAACAACTTAAACGATTATGACACTTTGAATTGCACAAGAAGCCCTTGTTTTTACAACTACATTTATTTGTGGAACACTTCTTTTTGCAATGACAGCGTGTATAACCTTGCCCACCGCTTCTCGAATTAGCTGCAGCTGCTTCTCTCAGGGACATTTATTAAAAATAAATCTCATCTATGGAAAGTAACTTTTCTTTACAAATTACGAACTGACTACATGTGTAAAGCTGTTTGAGGGTACCATTTTCATTTGCAAGAAGTCGCCATTATAGAAGTCAGAGTCTTCTATTCCAACAAAAATCGCTAACACATTTCGGTTATCTGTACGACCATGATCAACATCAGGTATTCAGTCAGTATCACCAATTTGAGCAGGTGCAAATTTTTTTTGTGAGGTTCGTAAAATTTTTGTTGCTTGCAGTAGAGGATTATCTTTCGCGGTCACTGTTTGTTTAGAAATTAACTCGTGTTTTTCAGCCAGAACTTGATGTGAAGACGTGGTAGATTGCAAGTCCTTTTCAAAATTTTTCTTTGGAATATTGTTTTCGGTATGACCACCGCTCAAATATTTTTCAGAAGTGTTACCAGTTTCTTCAAGCTGTTCTTCGGTTTCCAAAGGTATTGGCAATTTCTTCCGAGTTGTCCTTCGGTTTCGATATTTGCGATTTGTTTGCTAGGCAAAAAAGACGATGCTATGCCTTTTTTTTTCTTTAACGCCAAACATGGTTTCATAAGGACTTTGGCGTATTACTTCGTGATATGTAGTGTTCTTGGTAAAATGAACAAAGGGTAAACCTTCTGACTATTTATTTGTATCGTTATCGTTCCTCCATGCAGTTAGCATATTCTGTCTATCCTGATTGGTCCTTTCAACTGAGCCTTGTGTTTGACTGTGACGAGGCTTTCCATGAACTATCTTAACATCTTTCCACATAGCGCATATTTCGGATATGATTTGATTAATGAATTCTCTACCGTTATCTGACTGCAATATTGCTGGAACACAAAATGTTAAAAATATTGTAAGAACGTGATACGCTACTTCTTCAGCTCTCTTAGTTTTCAAAGGTCATAGCTGGACAAACGTAGTTAAATGATCTTGATAGTATGAACTTATATTCACCATCTCTGTTTAACTGCAGATCTATCAGATCAACTTGACATCTTGAGTTTAACTCGGAACTGATCATTGGTTTAACAACAATACCTTTCTTAGGTGCACTGTGTTTCATTTGACACTGTTTGCAATACTTTAAACACAACATTACAACTTTACATGTAATATTTTTGTATTTAATTAGCAACTCTCTAAGCATATTTGTTCTTCCTCCTTGGCCTGTTCTGATGTGAGTTTCATCTGGCACAATTTGTCATTGCAAAAATTCGTCATTGGTTACATAATACTGTACATTTGTTTCTCCTGGTTTTAATGGTACAATTAACTTCTCTTCATCATTAATTTTTAAAACGTCAAAACGTTTTAATCGTCTGTAATTCAAAGGTGTGTTGCACTTAGTTTTGCAGAAACTACTTCAGAAAGTATTTTAGAGTAATTTTCTTTTGAAAAATAAAAACAATTGTATTCTCGTTTACCCACAATCAATGCATTAACCTTTTCAAGAAAAAAGATCACGATTCACTGCTATATCAATTCAGTATAAATTAGGGTATCGGGGAAAAAAGTAAGAAAATGTTGTTCGCACCATCAAACCTTGCTTAAGACTGACAAACTGACCGACTCCCAGAAGAACAAAGGATTTGGCGGGAAACAGCCAGTCGCCTCTTTGTCGGCTCCTCTCTTTTCGTTCTCCACCAGAGCATATATGTGATTGTCGACATACGCCGGTGTAAGTCCGAATGTACAAGATTGTAATACAATATTCGATCTTTCATCGACGTATTTGGTGTGTGTCGACATTCACCGGTGAAAGTCGACATTCTCCAATTTTGGACATCCACAGTAACATATATATAACATTATTTTAAAAAGCTGAATATATTTTAAACGGTTATATTGCCAAAAGTGTAAATGAAATTCACGTGGAACATGATTTTTCCTTATTTATAAGAAAGGTTAATATTTTGATTAACAGCTAGTTGGGTTAAAATGTAATATATTTTTAAAAATTTTTTAGAAGTATTTTGTATGTTAGTATGCTTTATATAACTTTTCCCCACTCTTTAAGACGTGAAATTCAATATGATAAACTCTCTCTCTATTTACAATAACCTTTAATTGTGTGTGTCTATCATTTTCACCACTTCGTCATACATTTTCTATTATCCCTATAATAGTAATATTATGTAAAATATAATTTTTAACTGGGAATTCCAAATAATACACGTATATTTATTCTAAGTAATAGTTTATTTGTACTGTGTGTGTGAATAAAATATGACAACAATTTAAACTTTAAAGTTTATTTACGTTGACTTATCTAGTTTGTCCAATGGAATTCTTAAATAGTTACATTATGAAAGTGAGTTATATTTTAAATGAACGAAATGTATAATATTTAATTTTATCCCAGTTAAGAGTACACTGGTTTGTTAATTTAAGAATGAATGTGTTGAAAAGAGAATTATAATTCTTATAATTAAATTTAACTTAATTAGTAGCATTTAAGTGATAACTTAACGTTCAGTGTTTCAACACTAAACGAGAAATTATTTAAATTGTTGGTTGCTTAAACATTAATTTTTAATCATATACTTAAAAACAATTTACGGCAGACATTTAAAATTGCAAAATAGGAAACGGTTCTCAGGCATTCCTTTTACAGATTAAAACAATATTATTTTATAAACTTAGTATAATTACTATGAGTTTATTTGTAATTTATAGACTGAACAATACATTGTGAGTGTTTGACGATTTCATGGGAAATAAGTCTTTAACTGCGAAAATATTTACTTTATTACAGTCGTTGAAGGATTGATGAGGAGACTTCTTGGTATTTTCTTAACTAGCAATTCATTTTATAAACACACACACGCACGCGAAGGATGACGTGAAACATACAATATAAGGTTCCGGTGAGATTATTACTAAGCTTTTAACGCTTCCTCAACCGGAAGCTCTTAGAATCTTATGATTCCAGTTAATAAATTCTTTGATTGGTTAAAATATGCCGATGATGCAATATTGCATCATCTTATTTTGAAAAGCGTAAAGTTGACTGTTTTTTAGAAAACAAAGCTGTGACTAACAGTACGTTTTCCGTTTGGCAGGTACGTAAAAATTAATTTTTGCACGAAGTCCTTGAGACCTCAGAACTATCATGAATGAAATTAAATTACCCGTGAGAAAATTTAAGTGGTGAATTACTATACACATCCGCACGCGCGTGTAATATATTTGAAATAATTATAAGATTTACTGTTTTATTTTACCTCGATATTATATTACTGATATAAAGCAAAAGTTTCAATTATTTTTATACATAAAAAACTGCTCCTAATAAATATACAGTTTTAAATATTTCAGAACATACATTTCATAAGTCTAAAAGTTGTAAAAATGTAACCTGCAGTGTCTTTCATAATCGAATCTAAACTTCCACGTATGCACGCATATATTTCGTAATTTATTCATTATCTATTCAAGTCCTTTGATTTGTTAATCTATAATTATAATTATATATGGAGTTAGAAAAGGGATTTCAAGCTATAGTTTTTTAATATAAATTCATTTACTATTTACATTAAAAATAAATATATTCATTAGTATTTATCTTAATACTTTACTTTATCAACTTTCAGACAACTTTACTCAAGAAGCAATTAAGGAATGTTTGACCATAGACCTCGAAAATTAAATTAAGATAAAATGACGAAGACGACATTTGAGCACGTGCTCAGAATTACTGTACTTCAACATGTAAATTTTGAATTCCGATAATTTTAAAAGGGCTCAGCAACATTGCTGGATGATCCTTTGAAGTAAGAAACTAGTCTTCTACACATACTTATCAAAGACTAGTTTGTTATTCTATTAACTAGGTTACAAAGACCGCGTAGTAAACATTAGCATTAGCTTTTGTTCACTGAAATATCAAAGTTCATCCATTTAAGGCCTAAACCAGTAATTCTAAACTACTGCGCCGCCAAATTGTCTCAAAACTATTAATTATACTCTGAGAAAAATAAACTATTCATAAAATTATTATTGACCCTTTGACAACACTATAGAAGAGAGTTTTTCATTACTTCTCAAATTTAGATGTAAAAAAAATTGATTGGTTATAATCGATTTGTGATAATGGATACATCTGTAAATGAACTAATTTTGAATGAAGTGGAAGAACTAATTTCATTCTGTAATAATCAAGATTTAATTTCAAAACATTCAAAAGGGTCAATTTAAAATGAATTAATTGAAATTAGAGGCGATAATCCCATAACAGCCCCCCAAAAAAACTTTAAAAATATTGTGACAGTTTTTTATATCTTATTTGCGTGAATTCAGACATTTATCATTAGCAAACGGGGGAGTAGCTACCGCTGTATCAGCTGTATCAATGATACAGGGACCCTAACAAGTGTAGCTACGGTCCAACTAACAAAGCTTTCATATCCAAAATAGGATCTCAAAGGAATTTTGATACAGGGTCCATTTAAAACTAGCTACACCAGTGTTAGCAAATATAAAATGCAAAATAGATAGAAACTTTTAACTATAGATGACAAAATAAGAGTGGCATTATCAAGTTACGACCTAATATAAAAGGAATTATCAAAAATCACGAAGCTCAAATTTCGCATGAAATGTATTCTTATAATTAATTACTCAATAAACATTTTATTTTCTTCATCATACAGATTTTATTTAAAATATAAAGCTATTATATTAACTATTTAAAATACTCATCATAACAAAGTAATATTCTTTTTAACTTATTTTATTGTTAATGGGCCGCCAACTTTTGAAATTGTTAGAAGTGTATCGAAACAACAACAACAACAACAAAAAAGTTGAGAATCACTCGCATAAACTAATCAACAAAGTAATATACATTTTTTTTTACTCAGTCAAAAATTTTTCTTCACATTTAATACATGCCCAAAATTGCTCTTAAATTTGATAAATCTCAAATCACCTTTAAAAGTCGAAAGAAGCAAAAGTTATATTTTGTAGCGAATATATTGCCCAAATAATTTAGTTTTCTTCGAGGGTTTAACATCTCCAAAATGAAAATTCCATTCTGTTTTTGATTGAAATGGGAACGATTTCAGTGTACATTAAAAAGCTTAAACAGGAATTTAAAAAAAAACTATTTCTTTTATATTTATATCTCAAGAGATGTAAAACTTCCATTAAATAGGTATAATATTAAATTCTTGCAGGATTAAAAAAATCGAGCAAAAAAGAGTAAAAAAGCTTCTCATTGATGTAAATTTTTTTTTTAAAATAAGACTTATCAGATTACTATCGTGCACAATTGGAAGTGCTTACGTCGGTGTAATATACGATCGTTAAAAGGCCTAAAGCGTTTTCCGAAGAAAATGATTCAATGCAATTTGATATAGCTTCAACTGACTTTTTTTTTAATAATGAATAAAATACAGAAGAAGAAATATAGAGTTTACTTTTTCGCTCTTTATCTATTAATTAAATATTAATCGAAAATTAATAAACTATTTACATTACACATGCATAAGTATTTAAGAAAACAGAAAATGTACACATGCAGGTAATAACATTTATTAAAACATATAACATATGTACACATATATATATGTGTGTATGTATATATACATATAAATTCGGTTTTTTTAAAAAAAAACTAAACACATAAAATTAATCTTGAAGGTATAATCAATAATAATAACAAAAAAATGCCAGATCTTATAAAAATACTCCTAATGGGGTTTGTATTTAAGTATACCGATTTAATTTGTTTCGAGAGAGAAAAAAAAGAGTAACGTTTAGTTATAATATTCAGTTTTATTTGAATATTATAAGAATTTTTAAAGATATTTTTTCATCCAAACTGAAAATATTTTTTTAAATGCGTTAAACAATTTTTATGGAATAACACCTCTCATACAATGGAAGAATACCTAAATGATAAGTATTTTTTTTCCGTTTTTTAAAAATTAAGAATTAAAATAATTTATTTACTCACTCTTTTCATTGTTTAAAAGAAATAAAATCAAAAACGATACGGCAGAATATAAGAGTTTTGAGATTATAAAATGCATTTTTATCTCACCTGAATGCAAAAAAAAAAAAAAAAAAACGGTCACTGATCTTGGTATGTTTGGAATTTCAGCTATCCACGAGAAAACATAACATAGCTACAGCCGCTTAAAAAATTTTAAATGGGTTTTTCTCTTTATAAATAAAGATAGCTATTTTTAAAAAGATAAACAATTCATTTTTGTCACGAGATTGTGCAGTGTTGGTTAAAATTGTGGACACTATTTAAAATTTTAATGTTTTTTAAGTTTGTATATGCTTATAGAACATTTTAATCTGCACAAAATGCTAAGTATTTTATATCATTTTAAAGTAGATTTAATTCTGAATTCAATGCAAAAAAGAAAATTCAAATATTTGAAAGGCAAAAAACGTTATGCTGCGATAACTGTCGATATACAGTGGATAATGATGATAGCAGTGAGTTGTCAGAGCTTAGTGAGGTTGCGTTTATTCTTTATTACAGCTTCACATCGATGTTTCATTGAGCTGAAAATAGTTTTGAGCTCTTCCTTTGTTATTACTTGATGCCAGAAAACAATTATATCCTCAATTAGCTCTATTTTATTTCATGTATATCTTATTCGGATTAGAGGTTTCAAAAGTTGCCACAAGTATTTGACAGGATCGAGGTCAGGACTGTTTCCTAGTCAGCACAACAACGAAATGATCATAGAACGGCATCAGTCTCAATTATTTTACTGTTTGGCAAGGAGAACAAACTTGTAGAAAAATAAATAAAGCATTGTTGCTGAATGGGTCCCTTTTGGATGGCAGAAGTTTGGGTTCTATAATGGTGTCAATGTATTTTACGACATTCAGTATTCCATCGTCGATAAGAAGGCGACCATTACTATCTACTGATATGCATGACTAAATAATAAAATTACATGGGTACTTCACAGTTGCTTGGATGCAGTCAGCATGTAGCACACACACACACATTTCAGGTTTCTACCTCTTATATATTAATATTTTAGGCTATCACTACTGAAAAACGATATTTTAGTTTCCTCCCTCCAATTAACTTGTGAAAAATAATTATTTGTCCAATTAATGTATTCCATTGCCCACTGTAGTCCCCTTTTGTGCTGCTGTAAGTTGAGATAGGGCTTTTTTCGTGGAATTGTACCTTTTAGTCTTACATATGCTAATCTACTCCTGGCTGTTTTTGAAATGTCAGAAACACCAGAATCACTCAGATCACTTCTGACGGATGTCCATGAACTTCGTATATCTCTGAATATTCTTATATATTTTATTCTTCTATCATCAACAGATGTGGTGCACCTTTTTTGGCCTTTTCCTGCTTTTTTTATTGAATTTGCCTCTTGACATCTTAAACAAAAAGTTCAGTCTGCAAATGTAGTCACTGCACTACTTACCTGTTATGTAATTTTAACAAAGGAAATACCTCTTTCTCGTCACACATGTGTCCAATCTACTCTTTTATTTGATTCCATTGCTCTTTGACTAAATATCATTGTTATCCTGCCCAGAAAACTATCCTGATCTCGATCCTATGAAAAATTGAGGCACCATTTGAAAACTTTTGTCCAAATGAGGTACCCATGAAATAGAAAGGAACTAATTGAGGATATAATTGTTTCTTGGTAGCATGTAATAACGAAAGAAGAGCTTCAAACTATTTTCAGCTCAATGAAACATCAATTTGAAGCTGTAACAAAGAATAAACGCAGCCTCACTAAGCTATGATAACTCACTGCTATCATCAGTACCCAATGTATATCAACAGTTATTGCAACCAAACTCTTTTTGCTTTTCAAATATTTGAATTTTCTTTTTTATATCGAATTCAGTATTAAGTTCTCTTTAAAATAATATGAAATACTTATCATTATCGACTTAAAATTTTCTATAAGCATACACACAAACTTAAGAAACATAACACTTTAAAAAAGTTTCCACAATTTTGGCCACCACTGCATAACATGTTTTAGCAGGCGACTTAATATATTTTTGTCCACTCCCGGGTGTTCGCGTTAAAGTGAAAGAAGACTTTTGGACTTTCTTAGGGGCTGTTTTCAAAGTCATGAAAGCTTCATCTTCACACAGTACTGCTGCTTATTTTTCTCAAAGATTCAGAATAAATGTCTATAGGAAAGAAAGATAATATAGTATGAGCATAGTGATTTTCGAGATGCCTGGAGCCTTGTTATATTACAAAAAGGTTTACGTGTTTTCAAAATAGAAAACTTGTACTGTTCAAATTTTTACCTTCAAATGCAGTACTCAATGAATAAATTACCGTTTTTTGTTGAAAATACACTTTTATATTTCATTTTTTACTTCTTTATTTTTTTTTTTTTAGTTTTTTTAAATAAAAGCATATTGCTTAAGAGATAATTATCATTGCATGATGTTTAATTTGTGTAGAATAGAATGTTAAATGGAAAGCTATCAAGGCAAATAGTAAAATTTCTATCTTAAAAGATGTCAAAAATTAAAAATAGTGTTGAGAAAATTATAACGTTCCGCACTCATTCATTTTTACATATATCTTCAGCTTGGGTACAAAAAAATATGATTCTTCTTCTTATTATTATAATTATTTTATTTTTGAATAATCAGCAATTTTATTATTTTAGGAATGAGTTAAATTTATGTGGCATAATAGTCACATGATAGCAGCAATCTTATGTTTCCTGCTAATTATTCACTTCACCGCTGCCAAATTTTGCTTTTTGCAGATTCATTTAAAAAGTGTATATTTGTGAACGATAATAATGCAGAGATGTCAATAAGATGTACTTGATTTAAAAGTAGGCATATAATAAAAACATGTTTTTTAATTTTGAGAAACATTTTGAACAGTCCTAATTTTAGATCTTTACCAAATTAGCAATCTTGAAATTGTATCTAAATTTTGCTAATAGAACAACAAGTAAAATTCTTATGTGTCAAGCTTTACATGCAATACACCAACCAATCTCCACAAGAAATAACAATAATTCTGAAGATGGTACCAATGATGTGAGGAATATATATTTTTAACCCGGGATCAGTTGCGTGGGGCACAAAGTCACCCCAGGGTCTCGAAATCTTTAATTCTGGGAAAACTTTTTGTTTGATACAAATGCTATTGTCAGTATCCTCCTATATGGCAATTTTCATGGCAACTAAAATGTATTTGTCACATATCTCTATCATTTGGGAATGCCAAAGTTGTTTTACAATCTGAAGGTATCCAACTACGTTCAGAACCGTGATTTTGCAAAAACGTATAAATGGATAATATTTAAGATATTTAGTGTCACTTGGATTAGAAAAAGTATATAAAATTGTTTTAAGAACTTTATTACAATAAAAACTTATTTAAGTACAATATTTTGACAAAAACTGAACATAGAATGACCCATTTTCAAAACATTCTCCTTTTATGAAAAATGCTTCTATTATAATGATATTTTGTCTGTATATAGCTCAGAGAGACCTCTGTACAGAGGCAGAATTAGAATTTTTGAAATATATAACTTAGAAGTGAATTTATCCATATTTTACTACAACAAAGGGGAGAAATTTTAAGAAAAAAACACCGATAATTAGTTTAATTGGTTGTAACTCTGAAAATAATGTGAATGTTTCAAAAATCCTAATTCAGACTCTCGAGAAAAGTCTTTACTTTATATAAGCAAAATAATATTATTACAGAAGAATTTTTTATAAAAGGAGAACGTTTTGAAAAAAAAGGTTATTCTAAGTTAATTCTTTGCCAAAATATTATTTTTAAATAATTGTTTTTTGTCATAATGTCCTTAAAACAATTTTATACATGTATTCTAATCTAAGTTACACTATAAATATCATTTAAATTATCCATTTATGCGCTTTTTTAAAATCACGGTTTCGAACGTAGTCGGATACCTTAAGGTACTTGGGGTGACTGAGTTCCCCACGCGACCACTTTTTTTTGCCAAATATTATTTATGAACAGACTACATTTCCCCCTGTCAACAACTTAGTGGCTTCGATTGCTGTTTTGTACGACTCTCTTTATCGCTTATAAATGTAAATTAGTAGAGCATAAAAAAGGAAATCAGCATTTGTGATGTCTATTGGATGAAGTTAAAACTTCGGAACAAGAAATGAATCAAGCAACCTAATGAAATAATGGATATTAATCATGATATCAAAATAAACTTGAGAAAAGCGATGAACATGAAACATTTGAGTCGAAAGGAAGTATTTGCAAATACTACTTAAGAACTAAATCAAAAAAAATATGAAGCCACAGGTGTACCATTAGGTTTAAAGGATCCTGTCAAAAAGGCAGAAGCAAGTAAAAGTTCAGCATACTATATATTTGCCGATCACAAAGAGACAGTAAAACTACAATAACTTGAATAACAATTTTGGCTGCAAATATCTTTCATGTCTGTGATTCGTGTCCTTTGTTAAAGTTGCACACAATCTGAACATTTTAATTCAACTTGATCGAATTTATTTTTTTATTAAATTATCAAAGAAAAATTGAAAAAAGGCTTAATAATACGTAAGTATACTTTCTCTTATTAAATTATTCGCTGCCCTTATGGTTTTTATTACGTACAATGAAAATAATTATAAAAAAAAAGAATTGGGGCGACTGAGTCACCCCGTGTGACCTTTAACATTACTGTTTAGTGCGCGATCGCGTTAATACCATTTTAAATGTTTCTAGTGATGTTAAGAGTAAGGATGCTCTCCCTTACATTGTGCAAATACATGAAAAAACATCCGGAACTTACCAACCATCTGCGATATTTGGCATTCTAATATCCATTAAGCCTGTTGCTAAGAAACGATCATTGCCAGTTATATTTAAAAGTGGTGCTAATGAGATTTTGCCTTTGGTGGGCAGATATCATACCTTTTCTAAAAAAAAAATTCAGTTTGTCTTTCCGAAACGACGATGGTTCGAAAATAATTGGAGATTTAAGTATAATGTAATTGAAACAGAAGTTCTTCAGAACTATTTTTTTCAACGGAAAGGATTGATGCTCTTATTATTTTTGTGATGGCTTGAGGACTCATGGATATATTATTTTTTTCAATAAAGGATAGATTTAAGAACAATTAATTCTGCAAATACAATTTTCTTTCTGTGAATAACACCTTGTGATGAATTTTTATCGTTAATAACTAGATAAGATTGATATTTTTCGATTAATTATTTAGAAGCTTAGAAATTGAGTTTAATATTTAAAGTTATTATATTATTTTGAAACGCATTTGCAATGCTTATATAATTTATATTTCAGTTAAGTAACATAGGCAAATAATATGCTGAAAGTTTTTGCTTTAAAACGTACCTAAGACTTGCCTAATGTATTATATATATATATATATAATCCATAAATATACATATACACAGATAGCTATAGAACCTAAGTATAACTATTCAAGATAGGAAATATTAGGCACAGTATTACAATAACAAACTCCTGGCCTTAGGAACCAAGATTGCAGGTTTACCCAAGTCTTAGGGCTAGCCAACCTTCAACTGTAATTTGACTATACAATGTGCCAAGGGGAAAGGAAAGAATAATATTAGGAGAGATTTAAATATTACAAATAAAATCACTATACTATTAAAATATAACTATAAAATTATAGCCTACTAGTATTCACAGTATAGAATTAAAGTCGATGCAATAACGTAGATAGAAAGACTTACTTCGTGAGTATATCAACAGTTATGTTTCCCGCCAAATACAACAGAGGAATATCAGTACCGCATTAAATTAATAAACTATGATAGAATAATATAAAGTCTATTTATATATGTACGTTTAAAAAATCATAAATATATATTGATATAAATATTTGTAGAAAATAAATAAATACAAGTAATATTTTAATAATAATATTATTAATTTATTAAACATGTGGCGCTATCTATTGAATAATAGTATAAAACATAATTTCAATAATAGTTATTAATACATATTGTATTTTCACTGAGAACTATTAGAAATATAATTGTAAAGAAAGTTAGCAGGATATCCATGTTCAATACATTGATTAATAAAGTTATCAAAAATTAAATATATATTAGCTTTATCGCTAACTAATACATTATTACGATAAATATAGTTAAAAATAATATTTCTATATATAGATATAGATAAGTTTGAATTCCAGTAAGGCACTTTAAGAATGTTGAAATTAAAGGCATCTCTTTTATCATAAATATTAATATGTAATTTAAAATCCTTATTATACAATGTTACAACTAAGTAATTAGTTTTAATTGGATTATGATTAATTTTAACTAAGTTTAAGTAATCCGGATAAAAATTAATGTTGGGATTAAAATTATTATTTTTACCAAAAATAATTAAATCATCAATATATCTAAAAATGTAATAGTCATTATTAATATATATATATAATAAAAGTGAAGAAGTACTAAAACCTACAGTGCTAAAACAGGAAGAAATTGGAATTCACCAGACACAACAAATGTAGATACAAAAAAGTCTTTGAACTAAACTGGATACCTATTATGATTTCTAAAGCTGTCGCTCAATTAGGCCAGCGAACATATATATATGTAGGCTAGTTTAGAAAATACTTTTAGTTAGAATTCCAAAGAAAAAGTATGACAAAACACATATGATGAATGAATTACGATTTTAAAATAGTTTACTTTAGAAATAGTAATTTTATTAAGCAAATCCAATAATCCTAAGGGGTAATGTAAATAATAAATATAGCACACACATATATATTTTTTCAAAAATAACAAAAATATAGTTTTATCTAGTTTTATGAAAACAGTACATTTAGATAGAAAGAATATAAAAATTTCAAATATATAAAGATTATTTAATTAAAAAAACTATTTTTAAAACACAAAAATGTAAGTAATTTTTTTCTCTTCAATTTGTTCGTCATACCTAAGAAAACATAAATATGTTCAAGTGTGTTTTTTTAAATATAGTCGTAATTATCTGTTATCTCTCTCAATATATCAAATTAGCTTAAATAATTTGCTGTATTCCTGACATACAAGAGAGGAATATGAAATTTTATAAAAGAAGTGCAAACAAATAAAAAAAATTCCGTGCATTCCCACCTCGTTGAAGAAAAAATTAAAGAAGAAAAAAGTCAGGGATTAAAGCACGAGTCTTTTCAATTTTGGAACCAAAAGGAATAAAAAATAATAATTTTAAAAGCTTTAGCATTAAATTCTTCATTTAAGTGCAAATAGCTAGTATTGATATCTCCATAGACTTTTAATACCCTACTTAAATTTCCCTTATTCTAAAAAAAAGTCTTAAACTTTCCTCCATGCTGAAAGCTTTGAAGTGGGTTTAAACGACATTTAAAGAAAAGAAAAAAATAAATAAAGGGGGGAACTACTAATTTACAATATATTATTGATTGATAATTTTAAAATGATCTCAAATTTTGAAAAAATTAATGTATATTTAAAAAAAAAAAAAAAAAAATTTTTAAATTAATTTTTTTGTTTTTTATAAAACAATATTTAATTACTTGTATATATATATATATATATATACATAAAAAATATATAACTTTTTCTTCAAATAAATAAATCATCTTAAAACTGTACATATATTATGTATTTTTAAAATAAGTAGAAGACAATGTAAAATGTAATTGTTTCCCTTCTTTATAGTTAAATAAAAAGATAAGTAAAAATTTTAATGTGAACTTAGTGCTTGCACTACTCTACTTTCATATCACAAAATCAAATGCATAATTTGTTGTTTTCTATTTGACATCATTCTGAGCTTTCAGTTGTTGTTAAACAATTTCTTTGCGTACTCAAAATATTTTTGATATGAGGAACGATACGTATAACCTAAAGCGGAAAGCAGAGTTCATGCAATTTTCTGTCTTCAAACAGTTGAATCCCTCCAGCAATGACATTCATTAAATTTTTACAAAATAGATTTATATTTGGAGTTATCTTTTAGATTTTTTCGCAACTCCGTAAATGTCCATAATTCTTAAGTTGTTTGTCGAATAAGAGAGAGAGGTTCATTACATATTTATCAACTTCCATCCACTCAAAAGTAGACAAACTCGTAGAGAGGTGATGAATACCACTGAAAAAAAAGAGTAACGCTTACCATAAATAGATGACCTCTGCAATAGATGATGATAATATGTGCACATCCTCAATTATGAAGAACATTATGGATATTTTTCAAAACCTAAAAATGTCATTGACGAGAATTATGATGACAAAAATGATATTGCAGCTCATGTTCGCATCCGAAATGAGGAACATCATGAAAAGCATGTGAAATTATTAAAAGGCAACCTGCCAAGATAAGAACATTTCAAAGTCTGTGCCGTTGTCCCACTGGAAGCATTTAGCTTGGGAAAGAACTGTTTCCGCCTGGAGCTCCGAATTCTTTGCCTCACCTAAAGCTTTGTGGACTAAAAAGTTTTTTCCGATCATTTATCAACGGCTAAAATGTAAAAAAAATTGTTACTGATTTTAAGTTTTCCCACATTCTAACAGGGCATGGAAATTTTAAGAGCTACTTATTTAGGTATAATTTAATTGGTAATGATATTTGTTCTTGTGGTCTGGATGCTGAAACCGCGGAACATGTCTTGTTGTATTTTAACCTATATTTTTGTAAAAGAGAAAATTTAAAAAAAAAGAGTTGAAACTTTTAGGTATTTCCTGGCCACCTGTTTTGCCTTTGTTCGTCCATTGTACTGAAAGTCTTAATGTCTTAAGAAAATTTGTTTACTGTAAAGATTTTTAAAGTTTTATAGGTACCTCCCTTTATTTATATATGTGTATTTCCTCCCTTCCTTTTATTTTATATTTGTCTTTTATATGTCTTTTTAATTTTATTTTATATCTTATAATGCTGTTACTACTTACGGCTGTAAGCCTCATGTTATGCAATGTAGAGCACGAGGAGTTTTGCAAATAAATTAATTTTGAAAACAATTATTAAGACACACATTCTAATGGTGAAATGGATAACGAAATGGACGACATCTAAGAATTTGTAGGCAATTTGATGCCAAAAAAGACAATGTAAAGAAAAATATCTGATTATTTTTCAAAAGCTAAATAATTGTTTTGTTTTTCATAAAACTCAAAAATTTTGAATTAAATTTCTTTAAGTTCTTGTGAATGTTTTTGTTTGATTGATTTTTAAGGAATACAAGTATATACACATATCTACGTATTTAAAATAAACTGTAATAAACTTAATTTTTTGATATATGTTTTTTTAGCAATATCATTTAACACGAAAAAATATTTCAGTCCTCTCAGTTTCGTGTACATATATATATATATATATATTATAAATAATTTAGATATTTGAATTTTTAGCCTACTGCATTGCTACAGGGGAAACGTAGACTTGATTGAACTATCAAACTAGTTTAACCCCACTTATCTAATTATAATTCTCTGTTATTTTTATTGTTGTGGTCGAAAATGAGATTTTGAATGCGGATGTTGTATTTTGAGATTTTATTGTTTCACATTTTTTTCTTGTCTTTTGTTCCTTTCTGCTTCAGCAGTATGTATTTTAATATATATGT
>BMAV01011946.1:70163-86770 GCA_019973955.1 Trichonephila inaurata madagascariensis | reverse complement strand
GTTTCAAATTTAAATGTGTTAGAAAAATATTTCTCTTCATGTATTTTGGGAATTTTCTCCTAACTTCTTGATAATTTGAAGCTTTCAGTTCGTCCCTCCAACTTCGAACTATCGAGAGTAGACTGTTTATGAAATAAATTATACTAAAAATGTGTCGACAGTTATTACCAGCGATTTTTTTTAAAAAATGATTGCATTCAGAGCCACTTGAAGCCACAAATACCCCTATCGGCGATTTTTTTAACTACGTTTTCTCACGGAATCTTACCTCCCATGTCATTATTAGTCTCCATATCAAGTTTGGTGTCCTTTCTGTTGTTAAATCGAGCTCCAGGGGGGTGGTTTAAAAATCATCCTGTGTATATACGAGGGTTGGGGCATAAGTCATGTCAACTACTTTTTTTTCCTTGTAGATATGTGAATGGATCACAAACGTATGTGTCGTGTGGAAGTTCTGCAGGCATAGTGTGTATGCAGAACAACATATGTCTATGTGATAGAGGGTAGTAGCGCAGCGAGGGCTAGGAAATTAGCCAGTTGGCGAGTGTCGTGTGAGATGGAAGTAACCCGTGTTGAGCAGCGCGCTTACATCAAAATAGCCATTCTCAGAGGGAGAAATGGGATGGAATGTCACAGCGAATTAGTGGAAGCCTTTGGGAAAAATGCCATACCATACCGTACTGTAGCATGGTGGGTAGGAAAGTTTCAACAAGGACGTGTGACATCCAGTGATGAGCAACGTGTTGCGGGAAATGCTGACGCTGATGGTATTCAGTGCCTCCCACATCGTTGTGGTGACATTAGCAGGGGACTACATTGAGGGTCTTTAGGCCCAGGTTTGTCATGTCAACTTTATGTGTACTGTGCTGTCATTCTTTTGCACCGTGAAGGCCATATTGCTCTGTATACTACCGTAATTAATTACGGTGTTACAATATTTGAGTGCTATTCATTGCCCACACATGTAGTTAACACCTTGTCCTTTCGTCTGTATATGTCACATTTTCAAACCGGACTAGTATCTTCAAGAAAAAAAAAATAGTTGCCATGACTTTTGCCCCAACCTCGTATATACACATTTACATTAGCGCACACAGGAATTTTTCAAGGTGGGGTCCGGGGTTGAAAGTTCACCATTCTTGTATCATGCTATTTTTGATTTTGTCGATTTTCAGGAACAAAACACAGTAAAAAACTAATTATTGAATAAATAATTAGCATTAATTAATACAATTAATCATTCATAACAAATATTTAATTAAATTTTACGTGTTATATACTTAGAATTATAACCAATCGGAAAAAAATCAAGGGCTTTGGGGGGTCCCGACCCCTAGGACCCCCCTTGTGTTTGCCACTGCACATTTATATACATTGTATTACATCAAAATTTAATGAATATGCAAAACACTCAGCATGCTTTTATAAACTAAACATTTTATACTCTTTTCTTAGGGTTGAAAATAAGGATAAAAGGCGAAATAATATTTAAATTTAATTTTAATGATTTATTTGTTTTTTAATGAACCATTTACTTAAAAGTTACTTGCGATAACTTTTAAGGCTGTGTGAAAGAAAATTATGCATATCCCGAAAATAATTCTAAACAAATTATTTATTACATTAAAAGTATACCATAAATACAATTATAAAAAATGCAATTCGTTCCCAGTACAATAAAAAGTTTATTAATCAAATGTATTCTACGTTATAACTTAAATCAACTGATAGCAATCTTTTCCGGACATTTAGGCTAACCCGGAGTTGCTTAAGAATGTCTCTTCAATTGTTGGGAACATAGAACTCAGCTTATTGAGTCGAGGAACTCTGTAGGCGGAAAGAAATTACTTGTGCACCCCGTTAGACGCTAAAGTAAGTAATAAGACCTTTAGAGTAGAAGACTTAGTAGCCCAATTTCCGGGTAATTTCCGACATTTCTTCAAGAATTGTAGCAATTCCCACTTTGTTTCCGTCACTACTACTCGTTGGTAATAGAAAGACTCAACTGTCTTGGCTGGAAAGGCCTCTAAAAATAAAATTGTTTCAAACCGATTGTTTGTAACTTTCATTTTGTTAAGTACTCTTGGTGGTGTGTTTGATCTAATCCTTTTTGATTTTTGATTTTGGTATTGTGTGGTTCCTAGATAAGCATTGATACTGAATGGTATCAATTCATATTAAAGTATGCTTTAGAAAATTGATATTATACGTCTCCTAGTTATAGGTAAAATTATCATTGTTGATTATTAGGACATGTACGTTAAATAAGGTATCAAAATAAAATTACATTAAAAAATACGTTTATTAAAAGGCATTTTTTATTTTCAAGATTCTTAGCTTTTAATGTATTTATTTGAAGGAATTTGTAGTTATTCATTTGCATTGTAACAATTTATCACTCCACAGGGGGTTACTGCCCAAAAAGGAAAGCAAAATAATTTTGTATCAAATTAGCAATTTTTGTTGCATCAATTTAAGTTTCATTTTGCTAATGAAACTGGTTCTTTTTTGTACAATTTGGTGTATTTGCTTTCCTTAAACCTTACCCAAGGTCTTTTGAATTAAAAATGATCAGTGGGTCGGTGGCCTATCAGGCCGGCTGCGCCTGATTCTGTTTCGTTTCCGCCTGATTCCGACGAAGGGTTAAATTACAGTTTTTACTATACACCATGTGGATCATAGTAAAATCTTAAAGCAACAATAAACATATTGAAATAAAATACTGTATATATTTCTGAATACAAGCCGACGTGTGCACAAAACGAGAGTGTGTTTTTTATTTAAAAATTTTCTTAACATTCAAAATGGATATACTAGATGAATAAAAAAAAAACATCCTGTAATCTTCGAACATGTTGCCATGAATGCTAAGCTGTTGTTTAGCAATATTTACTAAAAAAATGTATTAAAAAAATACTTCAACGACGATGGCTCTATTTCTGAGAACCCTAACTGAAACTGACTCATATTTTCTAATCATTTGTTATCTTGTTCACTATTCGTGCCAGTCATACTTTCTGCACCACTTTTTTGTGCTTGAAAAATGAGCGGAAAGAGAAATTTGTATACGGTATGTGATCGTCAACCTATGTTTCCCGCTTTGGAGGAAAAATTCCATGCATGGTAATCATATTCTGACATTGACTTCGAACAATTTATGTTGCTCTTTTTCTTTTTCTTTTAGAATAAAAATACCTTTCGAAACTCCCATCAAGTTAAAAAATTAAAATCACTTGCACTTGGCTAACGGAAAAAGTTAAACGTTCGTTTTTCCTTAACCACGTCTTTTTCGAGATTAGTGGATCTACATAAGCCAGTATTTCTCAAACTGTGTTGCATGACCCCCTAGGGGGCCGTATAACTCTAATAAGGGTGTGCGAGCATATTGAAAAGTACACACAAAAAAGATTAGTTAAACAAAACTAATATTTTACCGAAAGTAAACAAACAAAATGCATTCTGTTATAAAAAAATAAATAAATACACATTAACACTTATATAAAGCACTTATAAATGTATAAGTACTATTCAATGTGTTTTATAATTAATTTATCAATACTAAATTAAGAACAAATTTAAGAATTATAGTTGACCCCATGAGCTTATCATAAACTAAATTATATACAAAAATTAACACTTACCTCGATAATTTATGCGGTTTATGATTAATCTCTTAACTAGCGATTAAAAGATACGCGATTCGCTCCCCAATGCCACCCTTTTTCACACAGGCGTGCGTATGTGATGTTTTTTTTTGGGGGGGGGAGAAAAGGAATAAATAAGGAAATCCTCTTAAATAAGTAAATCCTTCGCAAATAATGTAAATGTTTTTTAATTGCATTCCAAAACCTACAGAATAATTTTATAAATAGCAATACACAGAAAAGACCGTACTTCGGAAAGACGTGTATATACGCCCTAGGCAATAAACGCTTCGGCTGAGCAAGACGTATGTATACGCCGAAGACGATTAAGAGGTTAAGTCGAATTGTAGCTTTAGCGTCAAATAATAGTACTATTTAATTCAATACATTGTGGGGGGTGGGGGTGCGATGGAAATTATAATTGAATTTTGGGTCGCATATATTGAAAGTTTGAGAAGCACTGACATAAGCCGACTCCTTTACTTTAAAGCTTATAAATGTTCCCAAAATTCTTGGCTTATATATAGAATTATGTGCGGTACGTTTAATATATAAATATATTTAAATAATAAGATATTTTGAATCAATTAAATATTATATCAAACAGTTTTTTCTAGCTGTGCTTATTTTTTTTAATGCACAAATTTAAGTAACTTTTCTGTGTGCAAAAATGTTTAATTTATAATAGAAGTTTATAAAAATAATTTTATATTATACTTTACAAATATCTTCTGCATAGTATCTACATAAAACAAAAAACATAACAAAACAAAACAAAATATCATATTGTAAAGTGATTTAGAAGGTTGGAATAAACTTCTATAATCTCTCTCTCTCTGTCTTCTCTAAATGTTAATAAAAGTAGTTTGAGAATTATTTATGCTGTAATTATGGAAATTAATATTTTAGTCTCAAAAAAAGAAAAAAAACAAATTTAATTTTATAATTTAAAAATTTATATTTCTGTTTCTAGTACTATTCATACCTCAAAAAAGAAATACATTCATTCATAAAACATTTCAGAAATAAATTATAAATTAGCAAAACATAATAAAATAAAGAAGTATTACGAATCCGCAATAATTTACATATTTTGCGTCTATATGAACAAAGATACAATACACAGGAGTATTAGTTATTTCAACTGCATATTCCAGGTGTTTAATAAAATTTTGCATTGATATTTACATTTTGAAGCAGCAAATAAATAATTTAAACGTTTTATTCATTGGATTAAATAGACATATAGCGGAAATAACTCACTAAAAAAATGACCGCGTAATCATTTGGTGTACATAATTTATTCGTCTCGCTACATTAACAATATATTCTACTTTTGCTTGTGCTATGAATTTTAGTTTTGTTAAACCTAATCCAATACTGTTTTTCCTTTGCAATAAAGTTCTGCTATTTTTATTACTCTGTAGTCAACTAAAGACATCTTGTTATTTAAGTAACATTTTCCGAGTAGTCAATTAAATATACTTCAAATTTATATTAGTTTAAAAGTTGAATTGTGAGTGGAAATGTGACAGTATTAAAGAAATATGTATGTCTTCATAATTGGCAGAATTCTCTATCAATTTTTAAAAATATTAATATTTCGTTTGAATACATTAAAAAGGAAATTCAGATTTATTTGAACCTACATATGACAAAAAATAACTTCTAAACCCTAAAAAAATGCTAACGTAAGGTTTATAACATCATAATAATCAAGAACCCTATAATTATCAATCGATAGGACATGTTTCCCATCAGAAACAGAATGAACAGAATTTTAAGGGAATATATGGAAAACCATCGAGTCCGCCCTCCCCTTTTCAATCACGTAAATATTTTCAAAAGAAGGTTTATTTTATTTAAAAATAAATTAACAAAATATTTACCACAAAAAAATAGTTTGATTAAAATAACAAATTGATATTCTTATTTCATATTACTAAAACATAATTTGCTTCCCTGTAATATTTTCAAGTAAATTAACGTTTTTTCAATCCTACTGATTTAAAAAAACATAGTTTAAAAATGTTAAAAAAACAAACAAAAAAAAAACTAAACTTGCATTCATACTGCACATACAATGCACAATGAGTAAAATTACAAGCTAAAAGTAATTTACATTATTTCCCTTAATAAGAGGTAGCCAATCACATTGGCATTCATTTTATGATGAGCAAGTTGCTCGCTCAAAATGAAACCAGATTTCATGCATTTTAAGTACCTTTCCATAAATCAATTATCATGAAGTATGCAAAATCTGTATAATATGGACATTCTTGCAATCTGTATAATATGGAGTTCATAATGGAAATTTGAAGAATGTATATTTGCTTAACACTCTACCATGCTATCTGTGGGAGGTGATTAAGTGTGTCTGAAGTGGAAACGACCAATGCCGCTATCATACAGCCAACATTTAAAAGGATTATGCCTCTAACAGAAACTAGTAGTTGGATATGTTCCATAATAAATAAAAATGCTGGTACACCAATTCAAATTATTGTATATATCAAAATTTAAAAATTCTCGACTCGTCACAAGTCATAGAGTTGAATTAGTATAAGATTATAATTTAGTTAAATTCAGTGGAAGTTAAGTAATATAATAAATTAATCTAATTATACAAATCATTATTTATTCGTTGCATCAAAAATTATAATGAGAATTTCGAGTAGTTGATTGTAGAAATAATTTATTTTCATCCAAGGTAATAAAACAGTGTGAATGACATTTACTTGCTGCATAGGACAGGCACTTATTTAATGACATTTGGTATTGAATATGCTCCGCCAGATATATGTAATAAACTCAGTTTTACACTTTTCCATTTATTTTAATTTAATTACCTATAATTCATAGTAAACCAATTACAATATTTTGATACTGAATAAGACAATTAGTTCCATATTATGTTTATAACTATTGTACTGCGCAAGCAAAACATGTTTTCGCACAAGCACATTTAGAATAAATTATGCCAGTACTTTTAATTATATATCTTCTATCTGTAAAATTCTAATAAGAAATCGCTGTTAATTTTTTTTTGCTATTTTTAATGCTAACATTCACACAACCATCTTAAATCAAATTATGTCTAAAGCTTCGTTAAAAAGTACCCAACTATTTGCAAATGTAAATAAATTACTTTTGCATCAAACTAACATAAGTTTTAGTGGATTTTCTGCTCATTAAATTTAATTACTTTATAATTTAACCTCTTTAATTGAAATATATATAAAAAAACACATTTTATTAAATTTATATTTAAATTCGTTTAGTGTTCGTATCCTAAGAGTTTATTTACCGAATAGCCTTTACATTATGATCACGCCTCACCTCAATTAGCTTGCTCGCTGAAAAAACTAAGGCACACGCGTGGCTTGTACTGTAGTATTTACAGTGTCTATGCATAGTCTTTCCGCGACAGTGACATAATTCGAGAAACAGCTGATTCATCAGATTTCGATAAATGACATACTGTTACGGCTCGAAGCCTGAGAAAATTAGGCCGATTTCAGAAACGCTGAGTTTGATAGTCCACTCTAGTACAGTTGTCATGAATTCTCATCGAAAGTACAGTATGGATTGTGCAATGACAAGTCACAGACCAGCGGTTTAACAGCCAAACTGCCATGATTACAGAGGAGACTGTTGCACATTCTTCGCCATCACCTAAAGGCTATAACGCCCTATATCAGTGCTTCTCAAACTTTCTATACTTGCGTCCCAATTTTTAATCTTAATTTTCATCGCTCCCCTCTCCATGCAATAATAACAATGCATTGAATTCAAAAATAATATTCTTTGATGTAAAGCTACAATATACCACTTTAATTATAAATCGTACAAATTATCAAGATAAATATTAAATATTTTATACATTATGACATTCCTTTAGGGTACTGGTAAATATTAAACCTGTTCTTAACTTAGTACTGTTAAATTAATTATGAAACACACTATGCAGTATTGATTCACTTATAAGTCTTTTTTTTATCAGTGTAAATGTGTAATTTATTTTTTATTATGTCATAATGTATTTTGGTTTGTTTCCTTTCAGTAAATTAATAATTTTTTAAAAATAATCTTTTGCTTTCGATTTTTCGATGTATCTGCGTCCTCCTTGTAGGGTTATCACGCCCCCCTAGGGGGCTGCGCCCCGCAGTTTGAGAAACACTGCCCTATATAAACATCAGCTACAACAAAAGCAATTCACTCGGTGTTTCTCCACACATGGTGATGTAAACACTACTACAATAAGAGTTTAAGCAACCTGCACCCAACTTATACCCTTGTGATGATGGCACCTCATAAAGAACATCGCATGCAATGAGACTATAAAAAATAGAATAAAGTTATCAAACGAATCGTGTGTTCTAGTCAACCACATTGATGAGCAAATTAGAATACGGAAACCCCTAGGAGCACAATTAACCGAATACAAGTCAAGTATTTTTATGAGATTTTTTCGTAGTAATCTCACCATCTTTTATAACCATCACCTCCATAGAATAAGGTCCGATGTCTGCTTTGTGAATATTATTGCAGATCATGTGCATTCCTTTATTACAACGGTGTTTCCGGCACGTGATACGGTTTATTTACTGATACATGCACCATGTCAGAAGAGCCAAATCATCAAGGGGTGATTTAAAGGGGCATTCTAATGAATTAACGGATATATCAGCCTTCGAATTCACCAGATACAGATCCTATCAAACATTTGAGATTCCACCCAGAAAACCCAATTTGTGCAGCCAATCTAATGTCTCGCAATGAACGGGAACTGGTGTGTGTTTGGTATTAGATACTTCATACTACTTAATAGCAACTTATTGAATCCATGATTCACTCAACGTTAACGAGTTGGGGGAGGATGAAATTGATCCTGTTTCCTATTGAACAATTTTTCATAATGCAATGACTCTCTTCAATGTGTATACAGCAAGTCAATCAAAGCTTCATTGATATACAGATTCACTATTTAAACCAGTAATATACAACCTACGGCCTACCGGGCTTTTCTGAGTGGCGCGTTCATGGTCCATTACCCTAAGAAATTATATTATTTAAGAACAAGGTATTAAAAATTTAGCGGGAAATCCTCTCAATCAAGTACTCAAATCGAAAATTGTTGCTGTAGATGTCGTGCGGATGCGAATTGTAAGATTTTTTTTCTATTTGAAACTGTAACGATCACTAATAACAAATATCAGTGAAGTAGGGAATGAACTGGAGTAGTTACCATTTTATGGGTGAAACTGATTTTTAATTAAACACAAATAATAATGATTTCAGTCCAGAAATCAGTCAAAACTCCTCTTTACTGCCATTCTGCATTTGATTAGTTAATGTTTGAAATAAAAATAAGAGAAGCTTGCCAAAAGAAGAAAAATAAAATAATCAAATGGTTTGGCAGTTTTGTTCGTATGGTCATGAATGAAAGAGAACCGAAACTACCTTATAACTCAGTAAAAAATGCATAAAAACGAAGACAAATTTTTACGTGTGTTTGATACAGATTAATATAGTATTAAAAGTCAAAAATAAGTTTTCATAATTTCATCAATTTTCCACATTTTAAGTGTCCAATATTGCCTTGGTCTAATGGGGTTTTTTCCCATTACTCCTCATGTTGAGTCCCACATGAAATATCTGCCCTATGTATGCGGCCCGCTGGGAAAAAAAGGTTCTGTACCTTTCATATAAACGAATATTAATAAACTAAACAGGAATCTTTTCAGTAGCAATAAAAGTTAGTCAGCATTACAGCAAATAATTTTTTAATCTGAAATATTTTCTGGAGATTAGATTTAAAGTATCCGACTACGTTCGGAACCGTGATTTTAAAAAAGCGCATAAATGGATAATTTTCATGATATTTAATGTCACTTAGATTAGAATACATGTATAAAATTGTTTAAATGACATTTTGACAAAAAAAAATTATTTAAATACAATATTTCGGCAAAAAATTAACTTAGAATAATCTTTTTTCCAAATGTTCTCCTTTTGTAAAAAATGCTTCTATTATAATAATATTTTGCCTGTATATAGCTCAAACCTCTTTACAGAGGCTCAACAAAGAGTTTTGAAAAATTCACATTATTTTCAGAGTTACAACCATTTGAAATAATTATCGGCGTTTTTTTCTTAAAATTGCTCCCCTCTGTTGCCGTAAAACATGGATAAACCCACTTCTAAGTTATATACTTCAAACATTCTAGTTGAGCCTCTGCACAGAGGCCTGAGCTATTAACAGGCAAAATATTATTATAATAGAATAATTTTTCAGAAAAGGAGAACATTTTGAATAAAAATTATTCTAAATTAATTTTTTGCTAAAATATTGTATTTAAATAATTTTTTTTGGCAAAATGTCCTTATAAAACAATTGTATACATGTATTCTAATCTAAGTGACACTAAATATTACGAAAATTATCCATTTATTCGCTTTTGCAAAATCACGGTTCCGAACGTAATCGGATACCTTAAAAATAGTTATTAAAATATATTCAAAACCAATTACTGAAAAAAACCCAAGTGCCAAAATCTTTCTCGAATTTATTGCAGAACAGTTAAATTTCTTTTTTTATGAACCCTAATGATCCGGAACTGTTGCTAACACATTAATCACACTCTTGATGTTTCTTCCTTTTTACTGAATATCATACCCTTTTATCTAAATGGTTATAAACATCTCCTGAATAATATGACTATGATTAATGGACATGCTGGCAAACACATTTATAAGCCTAATATGTCAGAAATCCATGGAATAATGTTCTTATTAACGCCCATAAGCGTCTTTTCACCTTCAGATTTATATCTGGAAAGAAAGAAATAGCATTGGGTGTTAATAACCATTCCTGAATGATTTACTAGTATTTATTAGAAACAAGAGAAGGTAAATGGTGAAACGGTGTACTTTAGAAATAGCATTTAAATGTATGTTTTTCGATATGCAAAAATGGGTATGCGATGAAAATTTAAGTATAATTCTCAACTGTTAGCAAAATATTATCTGACTGACTATATTTTAATATAGTTTTTATAAATAAGTTATTATAAAATACAATTTAAATTTGTTTAATGAATAATTATTTTCTGTGTATTTCACAGTTTGGAGGAATAATACACGAGATAAGTACAAAAGGTCGTTTGCACTTTTTTGAAGCGATTTTGATAGTTGGTTTTTATCTATAAATTCCGTTCTTTATGTGGTAAAACTTCCTTGTGTCTGACGGCAATGATTCTTGACAATTGCTCAAGCTTGAATTTTCCATGAAAGTAACCGTTTCTTAGTGCTCTCATACCAATTTTACTTCAGTCCTATGAACCGTTTTCCAAAGTCTGTTCGTGTTCTTGGATGCCATTTTCCCAAAGCTCGTTTCAATAAACCGAAAACACAAAAGTCCATTGAAGAAGTGTATGTTGATTTTACAAGTATTTCATCAAATTGGATACACTTTTCTAATTCTTTCTTTGCTAAATAGGTGGCACTTGACTTAGACGTGTCACTAGAGCAAGGGTGGCGAACCTTTTTGCATCAACGTGACATTTTTTTCTAAAAAAGTGTTTAATAAGGTATAGACATGCCGTCAAATAATTTTTACTTGTGATTATTGGGAAAATATATATAACATAACTAAACACTAACAACACAAAACTCTTTATTTAGTACGAAAAATTACCTTTTGCACTGTACAGTTGTAAATGTTTTAGTAATACGTGTAATTCACAAATTAAAGCAAATATTAATATGACTTCTCCTCTGTTGTTGCAGATTGGATGACAAATAACTAATATCAGGGTTGTAACATGTTACTTTTAGTAGAATGCATGTTGAATTGGTGTCATCTTCAAAAAGGTTTCCAAGCAAGTAATTATTTTTGCTGTGGACACTTTTTTGACAAGAGGATTTGTGATTTGTTTCAAAATGTCGTTTCACACAGACGATGTTCCGCATACCAATACTCCAGAACATAAAACGCGCACCGCTTTTCCACCTTTACTAATAATGTCATATTTCTAGATTCACCAAATTTAAAATTCTCCATTACACTTACTATTTTGCCCTTTTTGTTCTTTTACTTAGCTAGACATGTTAAATAACAGTTAAAAGTCGTAAATATAACACAAATAAGCTGTAAAATACAGTTGTGTCAATGAAATTGACTATGCTATGCTTGGATAAATTTTGCATCATAAGCAATTGTAGTTCACAACGTAACTAAGGAAAGACAATAACAAGCAAGTTTGCTCCCCGCAGTCTCACGACCTATCACTAGCGTTTGTTTGTAGTACTTCACAGAGTACTTTGTTATTTTAAAATAAAATGCAAATCATTTTAATAGCTGACATGCCCAAAATATTGAGTCACGGGCCATGAATGGCACGCACACGCCACTGGTTTTCCATCCCTGGACTACAGACTGTCCATATGAAGCTAAAATTAATCAATGGCCTTTTCAATATAAAGGTAGAATTTCTTCTTCAAAAGGTGGATCTAAAATATTCTGGTGATAGTAGAGTGAATTAATGTTGGCTTTATTTGAGACTTTTTGTTTAATCTTAATTTGCTTTTAGAAAATCCTGTAACCTGCATGAACCCCTTAGGAAACTTTTCTATACACTGACGAATTGATTTTTTACGGTTATTCTGGTTAATTAAGCAATAGAAAATGGATCTTCTCTTATTGCAATCACTTAAATATAATCATGCTCATCGAGTGTTACCACTAATTTTCCATTCTTCAGAAGTAATGTGTTTTTAATATAATTTTCTACAATTTCTTTTCCTTTACCAATATGTTTTGGGATAAGCAGATGAACTTTTGGTTTAAATATATTTTTTAAATTAAAATATTCATGAATAATTTTACTTCAGTGCATGAAGACATTCTTAGTTTCGATGCATTGAACTTTTTTTTTTCTTTTGAGACTCTAGGTAGACTTCTTGTGTGCCGACAAGTATAACACAAAGCTTACAAACGTAAGTCAATACTCAAACAATAGTGATAGGAAGTTACATGTAGAAGGATATAGGCACAAATGGAAATCAAAAGGGGAAAAAAGAGAAGAAAAGGTGTACGCAAATACAATAAATACAAAATAAAATACAAGATTTCTCACATGCAAACGGAGATAATTAATAATTCAAATTATACAATGAGGAAGATTAGAAAACATAATCATAATAAAATTTTCAAAATACAAATACATAAAGCATAAATACACATAGGCACACATGTAGAAAAAAATATATGTATACATATATACACACACACATGCATATATACATACACATATACATATTTCCATACACACACACACATATATATATATACATATACACATGTATATTCACGTACGGTAAGTGTTAGCAAACACACAAAATTTACAATCTAAATAATACAGAAAAAATACTATTAATGTATGCACAAAACGATGTAAAAGATTATTTGCCTTGAACAAAGGCAGAGAAAGGAGGAGGCCATGCTATATTGTTCTTTTGCATCAATTTATGAGTGTACAACTTTCGGAAAATAATATAGTACAAGCAAATATCAAATGCTTGGCATTCTGAACTGTGTCACTGGAGCAAAAACACTGGTCAGTAGGCGACAAATTGAAGCGTTTCAAATAGGTTTTAAAGTTCCCATGCCCAATTAGAAAATGGGTAAGTTTAAAATTAGGTTGAAAATGCTTAGCCTTTAAACGGCTCTAAATAGAAGGAAAAAAATTCCTTGGTGAGATGCGAATTCTTTGAAATTTGATACAAGTTATTCCAGTCGGAAATAATCTTTTCTTTAAAAACATTCTTATGATATGATTTCGGAATGCTCATAGGAATCAAATCGCTTAATTTTGTCGCTTCTCTTGCAAGCCAGTCAGCACGTACATTGCCATAGATTACCGTATGTCCTCGCACAAAAGAAAAGAAAACTTGTACACCTCTGCTTCTAAGACATTGAGTCGGGGATTTTCTTTCAGGATCAGAGACTTCATTTTCTTGATAGTTGCCTGTGTTTGCACAGTCTTAAGATGATGTTTCGTAGTCATGTTTTCATTTATACTTTCAACTAGACGTTTATTTTTCTTTCAAATTTAATATATTATAAATGCCCTTTTTTAAATGCAATAATCAAGATTTTTATATCGCATTGTAATGTGTTGATTCGAATATGTCTTCTCGGAAAGCATTTCGTAACCTTCGAGCAACTGGTACACAATTTAGGAGCCATTTTCAAAATAAATCTTTTATTTTATTTTAAGAAGACATTATAGCAGACGATATTATTCTGAAATTGCCAAAGTTTTATCTTAAAATGCAAACGAGAAAATAAGTTACAATACCGTTTCCATGAAGTGCGGGCGACCTTTGGTACGATGTTCGAATGCAGATGGCGTTATGGTGTGACAGTCGGTTGACTGATTTCGCTTTTTACAGATTATGAAGTGTTTTTAAGGAAATATATATTTAACTAAACTCTAATATAGTATATTATTAAGAAATTGCCAAACTAAATTTAATATTAAGTAATTTTAAAATATTTTTTTTATTTTAATAATCAAGCATATATCTTTGAAACTAATGTATTGATTGTCAAATTACACTGAGTTCAATACGTTTATGGATAAATTTTGAACTTCGGAATAAAGATTTTTGTTGAGTGTTATGAAGATTTAATTCTATATCTCCATTGGTGAATGAAATACTTTAAGTTTTGATTCGAAATATATGAAAAAATATAATATATATATTTATAAGTAAAATATGTATAGATTACTTTTAATAGAAGGGTTACTGTCCATTACTTGTCTAGGATGCACATCTCTCAATTTTTAGGAGGTTTTTCAGAATCTGTAAAAGAAGTAAATCTTAACATTGAAGAAGAGACCTTCCTGTGAACTCCCGGGGGTCCGCGGACCACAGTTTAAAACTGCTGTTTTAAAGCATATTTTCTTTAATGGATTTAAAGCTAAGTGCATTTCGAGTTTGTTAAGAACCTATGAGAGCTTATATATAAAAAATATAAGATTAGCAGGTTTTATTGCATAAAAAGTTTTAAGTTTTTCCAAATACAGTCGAACCTCTGTATTGCGAATTTTTCTATATAGCGAACGTTTTTCTGGAACCTTGAACATTTCATGATTTTCTTTGTAAAATAACCTCTCTAACGCGAAGTGCATTTTCTATATAACGAACTTTTTCTGTTGCGATTCAATTTTTGATCACCCTTTTTTTTAAGTATTTCTGAAAAAAATTCTAGTTATTCTCTCTTTAACCCATTTTATGGTGGTTATAAATCTTGAACTGGTTTTATTAGGTGCCTAACTCGCCGAGAGCAATAGAGTTCTGGACGTTTCATCCAAGAAGTTTAACCTTTAACCCCCATTGCCCAGTTCCCTAGAAACATCTTCGATATCCTCATTCACCCTCAGTGGATTTGTTCCCGTGTTCTAACTGTAAAATAATGTATGTTTAATATTACTTGTGTGCTGTAAATCTGAAAATGTCCTTCAAATTCATTAATTTTAGTATAAAATTATTTTCTTAGTATTGAAAATATAGTGAATTCTTCGACATTTTTTCCCCTTGTTTTCCTTGCAGTTTTTCTTGCTTTCTTTCTTTTTTGATGGGTAAGATTTATAAAATAAACATATATTAATTTAAAAATGGTTTGAATAATTACTTTTTTTTAACATGTAGTGTTCATGAATTTAAAATTTGTTTTATATGGTTTATAAAAGTATATTAAAAAAAGTACCTCTATATAACGAATTTTCCATATAAGGAACATTTTTCTGGGATTTTGCGACTTCGTTATATAGAGTACGACTGTATTTCCTTTCTAAAAAAATTTTAATCAACGTCCTATTTTGAAAACTGTAAGGTTTTTCAATTAAAAAGCAATTTTAGGATCTGAAAGAAATCTACACCAAGGATCGTCTCTCAGAATTTTACGATATATATTCTTGAGAAAATAAAAATAAAAAGGTGTCCACTCTGTTCTGTACATTAACATGCTATAAATATTTCGCTCATAGATATTAAGGAAATAACCACAGTACATTGGGCTTTTAGTCGGGTAATTAGGTACTAAAGAAATTCAAAAGTTACTCTTTTGTAGTTCTTATTTTTAACAGAGCACGAGCAAGTAAATAAACACTGGATGAGAGAGTAATTGAGTAAAGATTACGTACAACAAAAGGCATGAGGTAATGCATTCCTCCTTTGAACATTCATTGAATTTCCAGACTAATATCACAAGTTCACAAGCAATGCCATTGAGATACCTTTAATTAGTTTCATCCGGCATTGTCAGATACTCAAATTTGTCGGAATTATCACAAGATACTTTGGTACAAAAGCTAATTACTTTAGTGATGCTGAAACCAGTGCGTTCTGTGAGCCATATTGATGACAAAGCAGTTTTCTAGAAGTAATTACTATTGTATAGAAACGATATGTAGCAACAATTCTTTAGCCGTTTAAATAAAGACTTGAGATCTTACATACTTTTAGTTGCAGTTAAAATGCTATTATTCTCCTTAATTGTGGCTAATTTGTTCTTTGGCTTTGTATGAATTAATAGATTTGAATCAGTTTCATTATTATTAGAATGAATATTTGCAAAAGTGAACTGTACAGAAAAGTGATATCGAGCTTAAGTATCAGTATTAGCTTCTTTTGTCTTTTGATATGTTTAAGACGTTTATACCGTATTAACTCGAATTTAAGCTGCACTAAAATAATTCCAATGTTAATGCTGCTAATTTTTTTTCCCAATGTTAAGGCTGCTGTGTGTGTGATTTTTTTTCCAATTTTAATTCCTTCGTAACCTAGGGTTCTGCTTAGAATAGAAGAAAAAAATCGTAGGGGGTTACCGCACTCGTTAGAGTGCGGTAACTTACCGCACTCGTTAGAGATCGGAAGAGTGCGGTAATTTTC
>BMAV01011946.1:8470-63115 GCA_019973955.1 Trichonephila inaurata madagascariensis | reverse complement strand
CAAAGTTTGTAAATTCAGATAATTTTTTTTAACTTTTTACTTATTTAATTTTTGCTCAACTGTAACAGGATAACTAACAATTTATTTTAGTTTTCTGTTGACATTTGAGTTTCTGAAATTGTAGACAGAAAGAATCAAGAAATATTTTATAAAAAGCGAAAAAAAAAAAATCTGAATTTACAAACTTTGTGACGGGCTCATCGCGTTTTCCACTAAAAACTCCTCTTGGGTTCTTTGGGGCCGAAAAGGGCAAATTCTTTCCAATCAAATCTAGAAGCGAAGCGTGAATATGCAAATTGGAAACCTTTTAAATAGCAGAAGTTTAACGTAAGCGTATGACCCATTGGGAAGTGATTATGCTAGTATGAGTTTAAGCGCGTGAACTAAAGAAAAAGAAGAAAGCCGGCATTGAGTGTGGAGCTATCCGTGATAGAGCGATCAAGTCAAGGTGGATACTATTCCACGTGGGATAAACAAAAGATATTTATAGAGTCCGAGAGGATTGTGGTTGAACAAGAGATCAAGGTAGGATATTTCTGTTATCTATTAGTACTATGTATAAGTTGAGATATAAGGAATAGGCGGGAAGATAGTGATTAAAGTCACGTTTATTTGGTAATACGTATTGTGTGTTTTCTCACCTCAGATCTGCTAAGTTATACTATAAATATTACCATTGTTAGAGTTTAAGTTAAGATCTTAATAAAGACATTTTCAGATCATGGCAAAGCCTGGTTCTTCATTCCCTCCCACACCTCTATGTCACGAAGATAACTTAGAAGTAAGGTATCACCCACGGGCTAATATCTTACAACTTTTGTGATTATTATTATTATTATTCAATATTATTATTTTCATCTCACAAACATACATTTTTTACTACTTTACAATAAATTGTTGTAGAAATGAAAAGTAATTATAATTAATATAATATTAATAATTATTAATTTTATTACATATAAACAGTAATACCTCGACTTACGAGAACCCAGAGTTAAGCGATTTTCAAATCTCGTCTATTTGTTGTTTGTTCCATCACTGAAACTCAGGTGGAATCAGAGCCTGATGAAATCGGTAATGGGATCGAAGAAGTTGTCGATCTTGACTGGTAAATAAATTTAGAAGTGTATAGTGATGCCGTCCAAGCACTGCTGGATTCCCAAAATCAGGAGCTGATAATTGATGAGTTCATAGAAATGCATGAGCAAGATATTAAAGAACTTGTCATTAAGCTCAGGTCAGTCAGAATGACGGTTGGGAATTTGAGAGAAGACCTTAGTTAATATGAAAAAGGGTTACAAATTTTAGAGAGAGAATAAAGAACATATTTCTTCAACAAAACAAGGGGTATTAGCAAGCTATGAAGAAATGCTGTGGGAGAAAAAATTCTTTGAGCCAGTAGATTTTTGTTAGATTTTATGATACCTTCTACATTAAAAATAACTTCGGTTTCCGATTTTGAATTTGTGTTATCTAAAATTTTATTAAACATTCTATTTTTCTAAATTTTATTTTTTTGTCTCTGACCCGAACTAAAAGTAGTCTACACGTATTTATATGCGAAATTATACCCCGACTTACGCAGTTATGAGTCCGTCCTACCTATTGCATAAGTTTGGGGGTTTTAATCTATACAAATGTAAGATTAATGCAGAAAGTGAAATGTAAATGATAAAATTAGATCGACCTAAAAAACGTTAAACCTAATTTATTTACAGAGCAGGTGTACTACCAAATCATCCGAAACATTGTAAGGACATTCGAAGTTGAAGACATTTCTTTGAGTTTTCAATGCAAGTCTAGAATTTTAGTAACTGGTTAGGTTCGATGCAAGAATCAACAGAGGATCATAATAAACACTTAGGTGTTTGTTCAAGATATAATACCACGAATTAAAGCATGGATTATCAGGAACCTGCTTCAGAATTCATCCACTAAGACATTGAACATCCAAAAAGATCTCATCAGCTTTTAATTGTATGTATTTGACATCCGTAAAAGGTAATCAAAGAATTTTTTGAATGAATAGATAAAACTACTCGGAACAACCTTCTTATCTAAAACCATTTGACTACGAAAGATATTTTGCTTTATGTCTTCGCATTTGAAAGCGGAAATCAATATAATTCATATAATTCATAAGTATGACATGTCACTATCTGTTCCTGCTAGAAAGACAGTTAGTAATGATTTCTAGGGTCGTATGCGTGATTATTTGAGGATAATTCTACAATTTTGGCTTGCTTATCGACGTGATGTTACGGAATTTTGCTTATTTCAAGAATTTTAAATTAAAACAATTTTGTGATTTGTATAAAGGCATAGAGTTATTTCCTGGTATTTAGCTGCACGTCTTTTTGTGGTATTTGTTATTGATTTTCTCGTTCTGGTTTTCCTAGTCTGTTGTCCTTCATTATTTATTTCTAGTGATAATAAGAATTATAATAAAATAAAAAAACAAAGAATTTCGAATTAATTTGTGAAATGAAATATATATATATATTCCGTTTTTTACGTACGAAATTACATAATTCAGTGGCTATAGAAGAGCCTTATTATAAGTAATAATAAATCACATATTTCGACTATTATTCTCTAAATAATACTTGATCTCATGTCTAATATCAGGGTCTGAAATAGTCTTATGTTTGATTATGGAAAATCTTGTATAATTTGTCCGTAATATTTATCGAAGTTTATGTCATTTTACCATACAGACTGTATTCATCTAGATATTTATTTGATTTCTAACGTTAGATTATGAACAGTTACAGCAAGTATAAAGAAAAAAAAACAGATTACACCAAAAAAACAGCTGAAACACAGTTAATCAATCTAGATATAGATAAAGAAATAATTCAAATCAGTAAAAAAAAAAGTTTGTTTAACATATAATATTTGATAAGCAGGTACATTTTAATACAGAGTTATCTTGTTCGTCATAAGGTCCAAATTTCTTTCATGAAATCTCAATAAAATTTAATAATTTTTCCTATGCTAATCTGTACTGAACTAAAACATGGAAATTCATGAACATTCTACAAAAACTTTCCTTTTATTGAAGAAATGATATAATAGCAGCACACATTTTGATATACAAGCATCAACTTTCGTATGTTTTAGAATTCAAATTAGCTGCATTTACTAAACCAGTGTGATATTGTTAAACATTCAGCAACAAGATATTGGTCTTGGCAATCGATGTTTGAGGCAAAGTAATTTGAGCTGCCTACCTGAATTTTGTTCGCATTAAACGACTGGATCTAAACGTCATTCGATCTAGTCTTTTAGCCTTGGTTGCGACTTGTTGGAGAAGAGGTCGCTGCATATCCCCTTCCTGGAGAAGAGAGTCGTTTTTGCTGTTGGTGGACTTTCCGAGTGATACATAGAGAATTTTAATTTCCAGCTATTACTGAAATTGATATACATTCCCTGTAGATTTTGAGTATGTTTGGAACATTTTTCCGTTGACGTTGTCGCTGGTCTTTTATTGTGATTGGAGGTCTTATTGACGCGTGTTCCGTAGTCGTTTGCATCACTAATCATGATTTATTGAGAATGTCTTAGACTCTCCAAGGAGTGTATAATCAACCCAAAGCGTTTGGCATTGGTTATCTATTTTCCAATTTTGGGGTCACTACTTCAAGGACAACCCAATGACTGGGGGGCAGATTAATTTAAACTGGCAATTTTCGGGTCTGCAGTTCACGTGTTAAGCGATTGGGATAAAAAAAGAAATCCCTGTTCAGGGCAGTTGTTAAACTCTTTTATTTATTTATTTTGTTGGTTGCGACTTGTGGGAGAAGGGGTCTCTAAAAACCAATAAAATATCAATTGCTATTCGGGTGTGAAACATAAGGATATGCCCAAGTTTAACTAAACAGTTTATAAATAACTGAAAGATGTAAAGAGAGCAATTACGGGATTGAAAAGTCTCTTCTGGAAAAAGAAGGTCAATAAATTTTAGATACACGTTAAACAGAAAACTGAAAATCATCCCTTTTTTAAGAAAATTGGACGAAATGGAAATCTTTGAATTTGAAGTAAGATAATTGAAAAAAAAATAACAATAACGTGTTAGAACTGGAAAAAGATACTTGTTATACGAGGTGGTTCCAAATTCATGGTGCACACTTTAAAGGTAGGTACAGGACATTGTAACAATCATTTATTGTACAGGAATGTATGGGCGTAAGTGACGTGATGAGACACAAACATAAAAAATAAGAGACGAAAGGAAAGACAAAGTGTTTTTTGAAAGTGCCGTAAACAAGCGTAATGTTTACAATAACTCTTAATAATTTTTCAGCACATGAGCTATGAAGCTCACATTGCTGTACCTCCTACTGATAGTCTAAGATAGCCTACTGATAGTCTAAGATAGCCTACTGGATTCAAAACTTGTACTCGCTGAAAATTGAGGATTGCAAGCGATTTTGGTTTAAAACTCTACAAACGGTCTGATGACTCACACTTACGTCATGAACAATAACTCTTGTATGTGACTCTGGTCTAAAAGCCACAACGTTTAAGATGCTTTCTTCCAAGCTTGGAATACGTACAGCTCTTTGTCCACCAGCTTCATTTCTGGTGACGTGGGACGAACGTGTTTCGCGAAGTTGAAGATGTAACCACTGAAAAATTCTGTGATCTGGCATTCATCGATCAGGAAACCACGTGATACATTCAGAGTGTAGCTCTGTCGTTACCAGCAACATGGTCGTACATGTAATGCATTGTCATTGGCATACGGATAGTCTCCTATCTTAAATGTCAACACAATTGTGAATAGCGCTTTCCCCTACTCAGATGCATCATGTTGAACGATTGCTAGACATCTACTGCCCCTTTCCGGCAACGAAACCAACCGATAACTCTATTTCTGTTTTCTTTATTTCCTCTGTTTACGCCTCACCGCGTCACTTGCACCCCCATATATACATTCCTATACAATAAATGATTGTTACACACAATGTCCTGTATTGACCTTTAAAGTTTGTACCAAGAACTTGGGACCACCCTGTACTTAGTATAATGCTCAACGCATTATTGGAACTTTCAACTTCATCCTGCCCAGTAGTAATTTTTATTTCAATTGTCAATAATCCTTTTAGTAAATTAGATATCCCATTTCGAAGTTCCAAGAGTTATTTAGTAATAAAACTTCAGGTACTGTATGTATGATCTTATTGACTGCAATTGAACTAGGTGATATCTTTCATCAAGAAAACGTCACCTTTTTAATTAAAACTCCCGCTGAGAAATAAAAATCATTACTAAGAGGAAATGAAGTAATGCTCCCAGAAATTTAAAGGAGGAAAAGCAATTACAGAAACAATATAGCTTTCAATACGTTGGATGGATAATCATTTCTGCTAATCAGATTACGCCGCACATTGGTTTGCCTAATTTTGTTTGGAAGCTCGATAATTATTTCTCCTTCTCCACAGACGGAGTTTTCCAGATGTTTTTTTTCCCTTGAATTCTCTCAATTACCGAAAGCTCCAACTTCTTCGTTAAATGGAAAAGTGCATGCCCTGATATCGTGCGTGTTTTACAAGAAATGTTCCGAGAGCTTATTATCTCACAAATTTGCTTAAGACATTTCCTGACGTCGCCTTCATTTAATTATTCCCAGTGGAATTTCCCAAGAATAATATCAACTAGAAAATCTTTTGGAAAGTGTGGGCTTTGTTTTCTTTTTTTTTTTTAGTGTGAGCGAGAACTATTTTTGTTTTGAGAATAATTAAGACTCCAAAGTATTGGATTTGTTCTTTATATTATTAATTGATGAATCGCTTAATAAATGTTTGAGGTCTCTGAGCAGTGATTGAAATGGAATCGAAGTTTGTGAAATGGTGAAGAAAGAGTTATTGGGAAAATGAGAAAATGGGAGTTAATTAAACGAAAAAAAGCTGTTAGGTGTTTTGTATTACAAAACCACGAAGCTAATTATAAAAAAAATATATTGCATAATCCACATTAAATAACTTTCAATAAATTGCCCTGAAGACATTTAATAATGGTTTAACTTTTAAAATTTTGGCTGATATTGATGTATTTGCATCAACAAACTAAACCGTTTCCTTTTCGTTGAGCACATACGTACCGTTATGAATTTCACTACCCTAATGAAATAAAGATAAAACACTAGTAAGTAAATCTTCATATAAGTTAGGCATTCCATGTTGGTGATTTCCCATGTTAAATATGGCCATATCTCATGCAAAGTGTGCCACCTAATGGTTATTCTTTAACTTTATCAGTAACCTATTGTGTGCATCTGGTGTACATTCCTAGTACCTAATTCGGTACCAATTCACTACTCCACTTTTGAAACAGGATGCTTTTTACAGTGAATTTAATTATAACTATTCTGCATATGTTCACCAGTATGTGTTTTCATACTGATGAATGACTGGTTAATTGATAAGTACATTCTGTTTTCTTAAGCAACTCATCACTATTCATTAACATTTAAAATTACTTAATACATTATAATACTACATAAGTAGAGGAAAACCTAATGTAAAATTTATTTATAATGCTTCGGTAGAACTTTGGTTCTCAAACACTGATATGCATATGTATATAATGTAAAGATGTGAACATTTGGAACTTAAATGTTGTAGTCGTAGTAAAACAAAAATCAAAGAAGCCATCAACTTAAGAATGTTTTCGGTTATTTCTAGAGTTGAGCGTGCTTTCCACTCAAGTGCCGAACAACCTGGAGGCAGAATTATCTCTTTCTATATTAAAAAAAGAGGGGGGGGGGCAGGAAAGGTTTTAGTAGGAATATTATAGTCTCAAGTGAAGATAAATATTAATTATTTTTAGAAGTTACATAAGAGTGTTTTAGAAAAAGTTTCAATCGCGCTCACAAAGGCACGTGCACGCTGTTAAGATATTCAAGGAATAGCGAGTAACAGAGCGGTAGCAGAGTGGTCATGATCTTGGACTCGCGACCGGTGTGTCACGAGTTCGAGCTGAAGAACCACTCAAGACCCGACGTGATATAGGTGAGCTCATGTATGTTAAATCGGCGGGGGTCTCGAAGTCTTTCCGATGGTGTAGTGTGAAAGCTCCGAAATCGGGTGCCAGCTCAGAGTTGTCGTTATCGTCATTTGGCCACAATTCAAAGTTAAACGGTCCGTCACCAATAAACCTCTTGTTGCTTAGTAATTCCATGTAAATAAACATTCGCTCACTCAAGGGGTTACGAATTTTATCAAGAAATTCAGTTTAACCTTATTAACGAGGAATCACACATAAATCTGCCAAAACGTAGGTTTTAATGAAAAATTAAATGAGTCAGCCGCTTCGAAATAGGTTGTTCGTAATTATGATTTAGATAAAAAAAATATATGATTAGAATTCACACACAATTAAATATTAAATTCAGTTAATACATATATATATGTATGTGTGTTAACATTGTGTTACATTATACTTACAATAACATTGATATCATTGTTCTTTAATGAATATTTATTCGTTTTTCGTTAAGAGTACATCTTTATTTGCCCTTTTGTCAATACACTAGATTAATATAAATACTTTTTCGTAGTTTTCCTTTGTATAAATAAAAAGTTTTAAAAATAAAATAAATAAATAAAGTAGTTGTAGTAGAAGTTTGCAAGCGAAATATTAATAAAACATTTTTTTAAGTACAAGGTGTTGCGCAAAAAAGAGGGAGAGTGATTTATTACATTTAAAGAGTACAGGGGGGAAATTAAAATACATGTTGCTCTAAAATAGAGAAACAGTCCACAAGTTTACCACTATCACAAATATTAGATGTGGTTTCTTTCCTTACTCTGCAAATATCCCATTGTTTCATAAGTTCTTGCCATATATTGTCAACATGCTTCCTTTGCTGAAATTAATAGCTGATTCTTCATTTTTGTTCAGGAATGAATGCAGGAAATGGCAGAATTTACACTTGAACTTTTATAAAACTCCATACACTGTAATCCAGGATCGAATGATCGTGATGGTCACATTGAATAAGAATCATTTACTACTATTCCTAACTGGTACCTCAGCTTTGAAGAAAGATGTAACGACGTTGTGGTAGAGACAAGGCACGCCATCTTGTAAAAGAAAATGTAAAATCCTGGCATCTTTTCTTTGATGATTGGCATAAGGAAAATATACAGCATGTCTAGGTAAATAATTCCCTCAACAATCTTCTCAGCGAAGAAAAACGGGCCTGAAGACATTCTAGGACACGCGTGCCATTGATGGCACGCGACACAATATTTTGAGCACGCCACCGATCAAAACGGTTTGCATTTTTATACAAAATAACGAAGTTCAGTATGAAGTATTACAAACAAACGTGAGTATTCGGTCGCAGCTATCAGCGAGATTTTCTCGATCCAAAAAATTAAACGTGTAAGTTTTTTTAAGTACCCTGATGTGATTTCATTAAATAAACTGAACTTGTACTAATTTGATTGGTTGGAAATTGAAAATTTTGAAATGTAACTGATTAATTTCCAGTATAGTTCAATATGGATTCAAAAATTTGTTGAAAAAAGGAGAAAGTTGGAATTGATTGAAACAGAAAGATTAACAAGCAATATAAGTAAAAATGCTAATAATGAAAATTCGGAAACATGGAATTCGATTCTAGACACATTTAACTATTTGAAGAAGCTGGATCATCTATTTTAACCATATTTTCATCTACCCACGCCTACGAGTATTTATTTCCAGAGATGAATAGCATTAAAAACTAGCTTAGAAACTGTTTGACAGATGACTCTAACTTAGCATGCAATTTGCTAAAAAAAACATCTTTAATCCTAATAGAAGTTATTTTTCATCTAATTAGCAGCAACAGAATCACTCTAATGTTGCTTTGAGTTATCCGACTACGTTCGGAATTGTAATTTTATAAAAGCGTACAAACGAATATTTTTTCATATAATTAGTATTTTTTTAGATCAGAATGCGCGTATAAAATTGTTTTAAGAATATTATTATAGTAAAAAATTATTTAAATGCAATATTTTGGCAACAAATAAACTTCGAATTATTTATTTCCAAAAGGTTCTCCTTTTATTAAAAATGCCTCTATAATAATAATATTTTACATATACATAGCTAAGTCTTCTCCAGAGAGCCTGAACTAGGATTTTGTAAAAATTCACATCATTTCCAGAGTTACAATCAATTAAAATAATTATCGGTGTTTTTTTGTTAAAATTACTCCTCTCTCATGTATTAACATATGAATAAATCTACGTCTACGTTAAATACATTTCAAACATCCTAGTTCAAACTCTGTACCGAGGTCTGAGCTATATAAAGACAAAATATTATTTTTATACAAGCATTTTCCATAAAAGAAGGATGTTTTGAAAATAAATAATTCTTTCATTTTTTGCCAAAAAATTGCATTTAATTAACTTTTTTTTGTAATAATATGCTTAAAACAGTTTCATGCATGCATTCCAGTCTAAGTAACTCTAAATATTTTAAGAAAATTCGGTTTTACGCTTTTGCAAAATGACGGTTACGAAAGTAGTCGCATACCTTAAGGTATCCTACTGAGTTCGGAACAGTGGTTTTGCAAAAACGTATAAATAGATAATATTTATGATATTTAGTGTCACTTAGATCAGAAAATGTATAAAAAATTGTTTTAAAAAGAGTATTACAATAAAAAATTATTTAAGTACAATATTTTGACAAAAAATGAACACAGAATGACCCATTTTCAAAATATTCTCCTTTTGAGAAAAATGCTTCTATTATAATAATATTTCACCTGTATATTACTCAGCTCTCTGTACAGAGGCTCAACTAGAATTTTTGAAATATAATACTTAGAAGTGGGTTTATCCATGTCTTACGACACAACAGAGGGGAGAAATTTTAAGAAAAAAACTTCGATAATTATTTGAATTGGTTGTAACTCTGAAAATAATGTGATGTTTTTAAAAAATCATAGTTAAGCCCCTGTACAGAGGTCGGAGCTATATACAGGCAAAATAGAATTATAATAACAGAATGTTTCACAAAAGGAGAACATTTTGAAAAAAGGTTATTCTAAGTTAATTTTTTGCCGAAATAATGTATTTAAATATTTTTTTTGTCAAATTGTCCTTAAAACAATTTTATACATGTATTCTAATCTAAGTGAGACTAAATATCATGAAAGATATCCATTTATGCGCTTTTTTTAAAATCATGGTTCCGAACATAGTCGGATACCTTTTAATTTTAATTACCCGTGTAACTAAAATACTTTCTACTATACGGTGTAAATAGTATTTTTTCGAAAGAAATCGTTTTGAGTTGTTAGTACTTATTTTTATTATTTTCCAAATAATCACAAGTCAAAATTATTTGACGACAGGTCTATACCTCAGTAAAGAAAAGATGGCAGAAAAAATGACACGTTGATCTATAAAGGTTCGTCACCCCTGTTCTACGAAATTAATGCACAAAACATGTTTACTTTGCGAATGTCCTTTTAATTTCCAGGATGGCATGAGGATTTTCCGAGATCCCCATTATTACAATAACGTCATCTATGGATAAACTTAGGATATATTACTGCACTAATCTGACTTTAAACGGGTTACACTCATTTAATATTTCGGCAGTTCTTAACTTACGAAATCGCCCAACTCTCATTTGTAGCCTTCCTACATTATAGGTAAAGAACAACGAAGGATTTATGTTTTTTAATCATTATTTCTGCTTACGAAATTGAAGTATTTTTTCATCGCTCAACAAAGGTATTTAAAAAATAAAGAGTGATTAGAACAGTTTAATACTTTAATTCCCTACTAGCTGTTGCCAATTTTGATTTCTTTTTCAGTATATTAATTTGTTTTTTATTACAAATTTTTTTTAAAAAAAAACCATGTCTTTTTGCGCTCAAATGAAATCTATAAATTAGCTTAAACCATTATCTTAAAAATGTCTCATCATGTATGCGGGATTTTGCATGAGTTTTCTACAAAATGAAAAAAATATTATTGTTTACATATTGTTTTAGTACAAATGTTTTACCATTGTACATTTTCATTTTTAAACTCGTATCAGAAACATTAGACTAAATGGCGCAGCAAAATTAAAAATTTATTTTATAAATAACTCTTCTTTGCTTAATATATTTATTAACTGCATTCCATTTATGATGTCATTAAACGTAATATGATAATAACTCTAAATTTAATTACGAACAGACTTACATCCAATTTTGAAGAAAAATACAAATTTAAATGTGCTTTAGTTTCAAATGTAGCACACCGAAAACATTTTATTTTTTCCTAAATATGATTTAAGGCTTGTTATTTTTTTCTGTTTATAATAATAATAACAATAATAATTTATTATGGAGTATGAGATTATTCTTAATTTTATAAACAGTTATGCTTTTTTTACATTAAATTATTCATAATGGATTTTTGAACCCACATAAATAAGTTATATGTATTTTTCCCTCTTTAGACAAATTTAACAGAATTGAAAATTTAGCTAACTGTTATTATAAACAGAACATGAGAAGATAGCCTAGCTATAAAAATTGTTAACTCGCGTTAGTTATAAAGCCGTCTTAAGTCTCTCTGTAATGTTTATAATAGTGAATATTCTATCATTTTGTTTCCGAATTTTTTCATTATCAATTCCCTTCTTTAATATTCCAATCATTTTTGTCTTTTAAGGTATCCGACTATATATATATATATATATATATATATACGTTCGGAACCGTGATTTTAATAAAGTGCATAAAGGGATAATTTTCATGATATTTAGTGTCACTTAGATTAGAAAATACCTGTATAAAATTGTTTTAAGGACATTTCAACAAAAGAAAATTATTTAAATACAATATTTTGGCAAAAAATTAACTTAGAATAGTATTTTTTCAAAATGTTCTCCTTTTGTGAAAAGTGCTTCTATAAGAATACTATTTTGCCTGTATATATCTCAGACATCTTTACAGAGGCTCAACTATGGGTTTTGAAAAATTCACATAATATTCAGAGTCAGCCAATTGAAATAATTATCGGCATTTTTTTCTTAAAATTGCTCCCCTCTGTTGTCGTAAAATATGGATAAACCCACTTCCAAATGATATATTTCTAAAATTCTAGTTGAGCCTCTGTAGAGAGATCCGAGCTATATGCAGGCAAAGTATTATTATAATAGAAGCATTTTACACAAAAGGAGAACATTTTGAAAAAAAAATTATTCTAAGTTAATTTTTTGCCAAAATATTGTATTAAAATTATTTTCTTTTATCGAAATGTCCTTAAAACAATTGTATACATGTATTCTAATCCAAGCGACACTAAATATCATGAAAATTATCCATTTAAGCTCTTTTGCAAAATCACGGTTCCGAACGTATTCGGATACCTTAAGAGTAGAGTATATTGAAAATTATATATGCACTGGTGTTCAAAATTAAGAGAATTTTTTGATTTTGTCCAATATCTCTAGAACTACTGGATAGATTTTAATACAATTAGGTGTATACATAGGGTTGATGTGTATGCAGAAAAAAAAAATCATTCAACAGTTAAAATTCACTCGCGTGATTATATATAGCATTCATCGAAGTCGGAATGTATGAAACAGCAGTTGCATAATATTAAAAAAAAGGTTCCTTTTTTCAGACAAAAAGGTACCAGAAATAAGGGAATTTATTCGCTCCTGTGGCAATTAATCTCACTCATTCAGAAACTTTTTCATCGGGATTTAGATGGTTCTCGGAGGGGGTTTCGTAGTTGCAATTGCGTCCTCAGAGCTTTCAAGGCATGGACAAAACGGATGAGTTCTGAAGATCTAACTGGCCACAATCCATTCAACGAATCTTCTTATTTTCCAAAAGTTCATCGACCAGGTCATCTCTCTGTGCCTCGTGTTGTCACCTATTAAAATGTTTAAAATCGGGGCCAACAACGCTCGTGAAAAGGAGAACATAGGGCTCCAAGACCTCATCCCTATAATTCACTGCAGTCACAGAGTACTTTTCAAATACATAGAATGTATAGTTCCTTACAAATACACGTGTTTGGCCATCCAACTTGATGCCTGTCCAAACCATAAAGCCGCCGCTATCGTAATGGTCGATTTCTCGGATATTTGAAGGTATGTAGCGCATCGATGGCTCTCTCCATATATTCTCGCATACGGATGCTTTTCACCTGTGCAGTTGGCCCTGATTTTATGTTAATGGGTTACAACATAAAGCACATAGAGCTGATCTGGTCAATGAATTTCTGGAAAGTGAGGATATTCGCCAAATAGATCGGTCAGTTAGTCTCTAGACCTCATCCGTAAAGATATGCATGGGACGCTCTGGCAAAGGCAATTGTAACTCGCAACTCCACTCGGAGAACCATCCAAGCCCAGAAAACAGAGTTGCTGAACGAGTAGTAAAACATACTCAGGATCTCATATTTTACCTTATTTCCAGTATAGAATCCGGGCATGAAGCCTGTTTATCTGACAGAGGGAACCCTACCCCTGTTAACCAATTTTTTAGTTGTTGTTATATTCCGCAACTACTGATTCCTTCCAGCTTCGATGAGTGTTACAAAAGATCAGACGTGTGCAATTTAAGTATTGAGTAGGTTTTTTTTCGTTAGAACAGTCCTCTATATGCATATAAAATTTCATTAGAATCTGCTCACTAGTTCTACAGATAATGAACAAAATCTAAAAATTCTCTCAATTTTGAACACCACAATGTAGTTCCAAACATGAATAAACAAAATGAGGACTGAATTCAGTTTGGAAGCCAAATGTGAAAACATCATAATGCGGTTATAAATACAACTCTGAGCATACAAAATCTGTGAACTGTACCCGTAAAATAATTTTTTACGTAATTCATTCAGGCGGGTCTTGTAAGGTGTTGCGTTATTGTGCAAAAAATATCACACCGGCGCATCTCTTTAGTTGCTTTATACAACTGGTCCAACGTTTGATAAAACGAGGCTGAGATGATTGTTGTTCTTTCCGGCATAAATTCCACGCGCACCAAACCCACGATGTCAAAGAACACTGTCGCTATAAGCTTATAAAGCCGCAACCTATAAAGATTGGAGCTTGGCCTTCTTTCGTTCAGTTGATGATGTGTGCACCCATTCCATCGATGTTCTCTTCGTTTCGGGGGTTAAGTGGTAGACCCATGTTTCATACCCTGTGATGATTCGCCGCAGAAATTCGTTGCCCTCAGCAGAATAGCCTTGCAAAAATACCTGTGAGGATTCGAAACCTTGTCACTTGTGATTATCGGTGAGAAGACGTGGGACACATCTTTGACACAGTTTAAAAAATCCGAGGTCATCGTGAAAAGTGGAGGACATATTGGCATACGAAATGGTCAGCATGTTTTTAATTTCCCACAGTTTTATGCCTCGATTCTCTCTATTGATCGCATCTACATGGTCAACATTTCTGGACGTTGCGAGCCTGCCTTCGCGAAATTTCCCGTGAAATTCATTCATCCGGCTACAAATAGTTAACACCACTTTACAATACCTTGCAAAGTAATTGCGCGTTCACATTAACAGCAGTGTTTTCACGATTAACGTCCGTGTAGTTAATCATTTTGGCATATAGAAATCCGATTATTAAACGCACATCCAATTTGGAGTGAGCATCCAGTTGATGCGTCATTGATTTTAGCCCGCTATCCACACTCAAAAAGGAGAGAAACCGCACCAACCTTCCTATCGGACGTCTGAGCAGATAATGTCCCGTTTTTTCCACTTTGTCCAAGATTACGACGCGCACTCTTGCTGCAAGTTTGTGCAACTTATTTTTTTATCTGCTCTTGAATATGAATATTTAATAAAGGAATCACACTCACACACACAATGCTTGAAAAAAAATTACAACAAAATAATATATAAAATGTGTTTCTTCTAAAGTTAAAAAAATAATGTAAGTATTTTAAACTTTAACGTGAGTATAGTTACTACTAACACAAAAACCACAAAAAATACAGTCGAACCTGTTTTTGTGCTGTCTTTTTTATGCCATTTCGTTTTCGTGCGATTTTCTATGCGATTTTATTTTTGTGCGATATTTTTTCTATGCAGTGTATGAATTTCAATGGCTTTGACGCCACTGTAATGTTTTCTATCTATTCACTAGTGGCGTAACGGAGAATGTTAGGACTCCATCCCCCTGAAAGTCAGGTTTTGCCTTTAATATTTTATAAATTGGGTAAATACGTATTTAGCGTAAGTCAGACATTGGATCCCTAGAGTCTTGGCCCCCCCCCCTCCCTGTGATGCGGGTGTGTGCGGTACGCCACTGAAATGTAGACACTTCAAGACGTTCTGTTCACACATTTGTTCTAAACAGTCTCCCGACAATGCGCATTCAGTTGCTTTCTCTCAACGCTCCAGCAGCCTGCTCTTGATTGCAGACGAAACTTTCAATGACAGTGACATCATCAATAATTTGATAAAGTATGAAGACGGACAAGAAACCAGATTCTCTCTCTTTGAGAGCGGATAAAAATCCACTGGGATCCAGCTTTCCAACAAATTGGAAAAGCATTTTCTTAAAACAGATACTGGTTAAGAAAGGAGTACAAAATTCCAAAAAGGACTTCAATCATGTATAGCTGGTTATCGTGACATTTACAAGCAACTGTGTGTGTGTGTGACCACTCATCCTTCGTCACGAAAACTTATCTCTTACTTTATGTTGCCAAAAAATGAATCAATTGATATTGCGCCTTCAAGGGACGAAAGCGATTTTGAACTTATTCATTACAGGACTTTGGATTACGACAAGTAGCGATGCATTATGTATGTATATTTTAAAGACTTATCCATATATACAGTGAGAAACTATATGTTTTTAAAATGTTTCCATGTGTAATATTTATTATTTATTTTGTTATGGAAGTACTCTTACATAAATTTCATAAATAATTGGCATATTTTATAAATGCGATTTTTTATGCGGTCCCTATCCACCGCATAAGAAATGTTTTTTGTAGTATTTCCACGAATTAGTTTGTTTTATGTAAGAATTTATAAATTTTTGAATACTTTTTTGTGCGATTTTTTTAAGCGGTCCCTATCTACCGCACAAAAACAGGTTCAACTGTATCTACAAAATTAATTTAACTTTATTCAGTCTGTTTGGAATTAACTGCGAGGAATCAAATAAATTCTTGTATTGTATTAATTCGGATTTAAATTTGGTTATAAGGAAAACCTCCAAGAATATAGAATTCAAATATATCAATATCGATATGTAAAAGTCAAGAAATTTTGTATTAGTGTTTTAGATGAAATTAATGAATTTTTAAGAGGATTTTGTTTTCTTATTAGAAGCTTAATTATGATGTATAGTAATACACCTTTGGAGCTATTTTTTGGTTTTTCTAAATTTATTTCAAAATTAAACTATATTTTTTCTTCGTATGTGGAAGTTTTTGAAAACTTGGACTCTTATTTTTTTAAGAAAATGAATCTTCTTGCTTCTTAAATTCCTTGCAAACCCTTATAGTACATTTAATTCAAAGCAAAACGTATTGGAGAAATTGTACTTTCTATAGCATAATGGAAACATTTTTAATTTAGAATCTAGAAAAGTGTTTCTCTCTCTCTCGACGTTTTATGTTTATGTAACGATGACTTAAGATAAGATAGGGTTACAAGATTCACACACACACACACACATAAATCCAATTTTCCACTCCAGTTTCTTTCAGAGATTGAAAACTCAATTTGTAACATAGAAGAGTAGTTCGAAGAGTTAAATAAATCTGGCGCCGTTACTATTTCAGTGTTTAGATTCCTTCTTGAAATAACTTTTAAACTAGTTATAAGACTGGAAAAGTGTTCTGAGATTTCATTCAGTTTTCTTACTATGAATCTTTCAGCTTTTCTTACATATTTTCAATTTAATCATGAGTGAAAAAAGAATTAAATATTGTTTGTAAATAAATTTTCTGAACTTCGACTTTGATTCGCTAAAACAATTTTTTCTTTTAAAATCTCACAGACTTTTTGCAAAGGTTAAAAGCTAAACTGTTTAACTTTCATTAAATTTTTAGATTTCCTTTTTCGCACTAATGTTAGAAGAATATTGGGTAGGAAAAAAAAGAGAGAAATTTCATATCTTAAAAAACACTGATACAAATTATAGAACGTATTTTTTTTTTTTTAAATTTAGAAATTGTTCACACTATGAATTCGAAATTAAAATTATTATTATTTCTTCACAATTACTCTTATTCTCTTAAATTATTCTTGATGCATTTTTTTTTTACTTTTTATGATATTAAAATAAGAGTTATTTTCTTTGTTGGATGATAGCCACTAACCGAGAATTATTTTGACACAAGCTGTACAAAATATAAATTCAATTTTCCAGAAAAAAAGTTACATTTATGAATTGTTATAAAGAGTTCAGGTTTCAATAACATTTTTGTGGGACTGAAAATATTGTTTCAATTGATTTTTGAGGGTAAAAAACAAGTTTAATTATTTCTCGGAAATCACGTGGGTGAAAGCTTTATTTATATTTACCCACTTCATTAGTACATTCTGGATTGTTTGTTCCATTTCACAAATTTTATTATAGATATCCAGCTATTATAAAACTATGTGTTAAATCTTAATAAAATTTGATAAGATTCTCTTTAGAGGCAAAATCCCCAAAAACTTATATGATGTTAATAGTTGATACATTGATCCGACAGTATCTGTAATTTATAACAAAGTTACCAATTTCTTTTCGGTGTCATTTGGTTTTGAAGGGGGAAAGGATAGGGGGAGTAGGTAGCGCTTGTGTGTGTATGTGAAACATTTATACAGAATAAGAATATAATTACACTGTTCGGGAAAAATTATTGAACTCTGAAACTAGTTTGGTTGCTTTTTATGTAAATCAATATGATGTATAATAAGAATCAGAATATGACCCCTATTTTTACACCACCCCTCATAATTTTATCGGTACTCTCCCCCTCCCCCTTACTTTTTTTTATCACTGTTCCGTAATTTTACGACCATGGATTTAATTTGGATGCGGAAAAGGATTATACTAGCTGCTAAATATCTTCTGGTTACAACACAACAAACAACAAGTTACAAACGTGAAAAATTGTATAAAATGAGCATTTACTGGAAGAAAGAGGAATTTTTTCCTTATATAAATAGTTTTTTCTGAAAGCAATAAAAGTGATTGGTTTTTCTAGATATTTTCTCCCTCATTCTTTTAAAATTTATTCTCCAGTTAACTTATTCCAAACTTATTCTCCCCTTGTTTTCTTTACCAAAACACCGCAAACAATAAAAATATAGAATAGCAAATTTTCTATGTAACTTTGGCAAAAATGAATCTTCTAAACTTTCTTTAGAAAAGCTTCCTGCCGGGGGGGGGGCCCATCTTTCAACTTAATGTCAGTATTTTTAGTATCTTAAATCCGCCATTCTGTATGCAGATTTGTAACATTTTTCTGTATGCAGATTTGTAACTTACTTAAATTTCCGTCAAAAAATTACTCTATGCTTTACCATGTTATATTTTCTCTAAAGTGAAATATTTTTTCTTTCATCAAAGCCTTACCTTTGAGGGGAAGGCAAGCATGCGCAGGGGATAGTCTGTTTTCAGGTGCGATTTTCCGACTGGTCTCGGGCAGCAAAATGATCTCATAGGGGTCGTCAGCAGAATCGTCCGCAAAATGCAGTTCCTCCAAGTCCATAGCCGGCCGCAGCAGTCCATTACACAGCGGCCTAAATCAAACGGACACAAAATAAGATTGGAAGCAGAACTATACAAGATATTTAGTACTTGTAATGTATCTCAGATGGCATTTGTAAACATTAGAATAGAATTATTACAAATTTTTTATGAGGAGACCTCTTACAAATATTTTACTTATTAGATAAAAATTTATGAAAAAAATGCATGAATACTTATCGAACAACTAATCTATAAGTCAAGCAATAATTGACCAAACCAGTGCTTCTCAAAGTTTGAATATTCGGGACCCAATATCCAATCATAATTTTCATCTCGCTACCATTAAGCAATAACAATGTATTGAATTCAATAATACTTACTTCGAAGCTAAAACTACGATACGACTTTAACTTATTTAGTGCCACCGGCGTATATAAACGTCTCGCTCAGATAAAGCGTTAATTTCCCTAAACGAGTATATACGTCTTTCCGAAGTACGATCTCTTCTGTGCACTGCATCTATAAAATTATTCTGAAGGATATGGAATGTAATAAAAGAACCTTGAAATGTTTGCGAATGATTTAATTATTTCAGATTATTTTTGTGTTTCTTTATTACCCCCCTCTTCCCCAATACATCATATACTCTCGCCTACGTGAAAAATTGTGGAATTGGGGAGAGGATTGCGTAACTTTTAATCGGCTTTTAAAGGATTAATTATAAAGCGTACAAAAATTATCATGATAAGTATTAATTTTTGTATATAATTTTATATATAACAATCGCATGGGGTCACTGTTAATTATTAAACTTGCTCTTAACTTCGTATTGTTAAATTAATTATAACTGTGTGGCACTGATACATTGATAAGTCTAATATCTCAGTGTAAATGTGTACTTTTATTTTTTATTATGTCAGAACGTATTTTGTTTGTTTACTTTTGGTAAATTAAGAATCTTTTTTAAATAATCTTTTGTTTTCGACTTTTCAATAAACTCGCGCCCCCTTGCAGAGTTGACACGTCCTCTAAGGGGCGCCCCACAATTTGAGAAACACTGGGCCAAACACATTTCAGAATAAGGATGAAAAAATATTTATATAAGTTCTCTTGAACTTTATCCTATCGAGTATGTTCGCTTTAAAAAGGAATCAAATATATATATACCATTGTTGATTTCAAATTATTCTTAAGGGTAACCATTAATATAATATTTCACAGAAAAGTTCTTAATAGTTGCATAATTTTTTTTTTTACTTAGAGAGAAAAAAACACAAGGGCATCAACATTAAATCGTTCACTTTCCTTATTGCTATAAGTAACTAAACGTCAAAGAGGTGACGCTTTAGGAAGAACCAGAACTATAGAAACCTTAACAAGACACAAGGAATTTGTTCAATTGTGTTAACTGTTTAGCTGTTATAAAAATATGAATCCAATTATCTCGGAGAAGTTTTAACTTTTTAGTACTTAAGCTTGTAACCATCCTACACCATTTTTTGCATTTATCCATAACACTTCAGCGTTAATAGAACAATTCTGTCGCCTTAGAAAGAGATAACTGATGGTGACTTACAACTTTTGCACTACTTATATAACATTTTTTTTTTAAAAAAAGAAGGCGTGGATTTTCTAACAGATTTCTTGAAAGTTTTACTGATTTATAGAATTAATCTCCCACTCGAATCTCAGGTATTTTAAATCCTAAACTTGAGTTGTGTTTTGTGTGGCAAGGATTTTATTTCAACTAAATGCTGTGTGTGTGTGACGATGCGTAAAATTCTGCAAGATATTCCAATGAAAACACGAAATAGTTAATATTAAACATTAAAAAATAAAGAGAGATATATCACACAATTAATGACAGTAAGAATAAATCAGAATGAAATGAAAAACAAAAGGAAATATGAATTTTATTAATGCACTTAAATTAAAGAAATTTAAGCATATGTTCCCTATATGTCAGTGCTTCTCAAACTTTCAATATTTGTGACTCAATATTCAATCATAATTTTCATCGCGCCCCTCTCCATACAAAAACAATGTATTGAATTCAATAATACACTGAAAAGCCAAAAAAAAAACTGGTACAGGCAATGCAAATAAAGAGATATGGAACCAATCAGAGTACGGTCTCAATAAGCACGATTTTTATAATTAACAGATATACCTCTTGTGTTTTAAATCAATTCTTCATAAATTACCTCAGAGCAGAATATGTAGCAAAATTGAGAGAGCTGAATTCTGGAAAAGATTGCTTAACAATTATTTGATTTTGTATAGTGGGTTCTCAAACACTCTTTTTCTTCGATAAAAAACTGGAGCTTTGAATTGAAAACTTCACTTTTTAAAGTAATCGCGACTTATGTAAACAAATATTGCTTCTTAAAGATATCTTGGCAATGTAAGGAGTAAATGTTGATCAGTATGCATGGGTCAGTTAAAAACTTGTGAATAAGTGGGTGTTTTTTTTTTTTTTTTAAATAACGTCGCACTTTAAAGTAGCACGAGGATTACTGGTGATGGACCTCGTAATTTCGAACCTTGGTCAAGTAAGGAGGAAGACACCTAAGCTGGAAACCCACTCTTCTAAGCTAAACACCACACCAACATGAGAACTTTGCACCCCAACATGGTTAACGAGCATCGGCTCCTCTATTGGGTGGATTTTTAATGGCACTAGGACTCGAACCCACATAACGCGCTGGATACAAGTTCATAACGATGACCACTAAACCAAAACGGCCACATTAAAAGCTCTTGAACTTGTACACTGAAGAGCCAGAAAAACTGGTACAGGCATGCGTATGCTAATAAAGAGACAAGGAACCAATCAGAGAATGGAGCTGTGGTTGACAAAGCCTATGTAAGACAACGAGTGGCTGGCACAGCTGTTAGATAGGTTACTGCTGCAACAAAGGCAGGTTATCAAGATTTAAGTGAGTTTGAACGTGGTTTTATAGCCGGCGCACGAGAAATGGGACATAGCATCTCCGAGGTAAACCCCATGGACCCTACGTGTCAACAGACGACTGTTCAAGCTGGTTGAGGCACTGTGATGATATAGGGCGTATTCAGTGGGTGTGATATGGGACCCCTGATATGTCTAGATACGACTCTGACAGATTATAGGTACGTAAGCATCCTGTCTGATCAACTGCAGTCCTTCATGCCCATTGTACATTCCATCGGACTTGGGGGAATTTCAGCAGGACAATGCGACAACCCACATGTCCAGAATTGTTACACAGTGACTCCAGGAGCACTCTTCTGAATTTAGACACTTCCGCTGGCCACTTAAATCCCCAAACATGAACATAATTGAACATATCTGGAATGTCTTGCAACGAGCTGTTCAGAAGAGATCTCCACCCCTTCTTACTCCTACTGATTTATGGACAGCCCTGCACGATTCATGGTGTCAGTTACCTCCAGCCCTACTTCAGACATGAATCGAGTCCATGCCTCGTCATCTTGCGGCACTTCTGCTTACTCGTGGGGGCCCTATACGATATAAGCCAGGTGTGCCAGTTTTCTTGGCTCTTCAGTGTACTATACTTCGAAGCTAAAGCTACAATATTATTTTAACCTCTTAAGTACCACTGGCGTATATAAGCGTCTCGCTCAGAAAAAGCGTTAATTAGCCCTGACGTATATATACGTCTTTCCGAAGTACGATCTTTTCTGTTAACTGATATGCATAAAATTATTCCGAAGGCTTTGGAATTCAACGAAAGTATTTTGACAGTGTTTGTGAAGGATTTACTTATTTCAGAGGATTTGCTTATTTAATTCCTTTTCCCCCCCCCCCATACCACAAATACGCGCGCCTGTGTAGAAAACGATGGCATTGGGCAGCAAATAGCGCAACTTTTAATCGGAGTTAAGGGATTAATTACAAACTGTACAAATTATCAAGATAAGTAATAGTTTTTGAATATAATTTTGTATATGACAAGCACATAAGATCACTGACTATTAAACTCGTTTTTAACTACGTATTATGAAAATAATTATAAAATACTTTGTGTGGTACTGATTCATTTATAAGTGTATTATATTAGATTATTTATGTATTTTATTTTTTATTAAGTCCGGAGGCACACATTTTATTTGTTTACTATCGGTCAATTAATATATTTTTTTAAAAAATAATCTTTTGTTTTCGACTTTTCAATGGGCTCACACCACCACCGTAAAATTATTACTCCCCCAGAGGTGGTGCGCCCCACAGTTTGAGAAACGCTGCCATAAGGCAAAAAATATGGATAGGCTTCATATATTTAAACTTGATCCCGATCCTTTTTTTGTAAAACTTCGAGAAAAATTGTTAAGTATAAATTAATCTTTTCAAAGTTACAACACACAAATTTATTTGAACATGTTGTTGAATTTCGTCTAGTTTAATTGAATATATTCATGGAAAATATACTTAAATGAATAATTAAACAATCGAAAAATAGTTTCTTTATATCTTTTAAATGTGCAGCATATTTCATAAAGAAATTTACAAGAGATAACTTTTTATTTAATTATTTTACGATACATTTAAGTGTCCACACACACACACACATATATATATATATATATATCATTTATTTAAAAACATACACATAAATATGATTTAATATTTTTTTAGCCAAGATAGTTTATGTATGATTCGTCAAGATTATCATTTTCTATTTCCTTATTTCATTAAGAGTTATTTTTTGTTTGCTTCTTTTTGGAAGGAAGAAAGAATTAACTGAAGCATTCCATTTCGAATAATGCGCATTATTACACTGGCAAAAAAACATTTAATTATATTTGTGAGATGAAAATCATTTGAGCTTCAAGTGTAATTATGGGGAAGTGTTGCCTGTTTCCCTACAGGAAACTACGAAAAATTAAATAATTTTATTATTAGAATGCTGCCAGCGGAATTCCTCTTGAAATTAGAGTAATTGGATTCTGCTTAGGCTTATATACTGTAGCACTTGCAGAATTCATACCAAATGCTGAAAATCTACTATTGTAATTGAATTATATATATATATGAGAGGAAATTCATTTTTTATTTAACTTGAATCTCAAAAACATATGTTTAAGCATTTTCAAATATAATAGGTGATTTCAACCTATAAGAAACAACTTGAGAAAATTTGCTATACTTATGAAAAAGAATTAAAGAGGGGTACTAGAAAGCATTAAGAGGAAAAAAAATGTGAAAAAATTTACATTTAAAGTAAGTAAATCATATTTAATTTTTCTTTCAATTATTTTGTTTTAATTTTTAAATTATTTATAGATTTTTTTTAAAGAAAAAAAGCAGCACTTTCACACAATTATGTATTTTTTACAAATATTAATAACCTGAGAATGACGTTGTAAATCAATGCCTAACTAACTATTCATAAATGAAGTAATTGTATAAAGGTGTTTTGTAATAATTGTAAATAATTGTAGTATTTTTCACAACGAAGTTTAAATTCATTGCTTTCATTTCATTCGCGGTTAAAAATGCAGCTGGAGTTTATTTCTCTAACGGGGCTGTGGATTGGTATTTACGATCTGCAGAACTAGTTCATTCTCCGGGAACTGGCATCACTCTTTGTGCGGCACCATATAGGTCGTATACCAATTGCCACAAGTGATTTTGATGCCCAGTTTCCTTCCCCCAGGAACTAAGAATTTTAACTTTACCGAGAGCACCCAAGCCAAACAGTCTCTTTAAGGATATTTGACCTGCTATGCAATCATACGACATGGATGCTTTCGATTTTCTGCATCATGAAAATTTACCGAATTAGGCCGGGGTCGAACCCACAACCTTAGGCTTACAAGGCTAGCACAAAACCAACCACGTTACCCAGGTGGTGAGCTGGAATGTTAAAATATTTTCATTTATGAAAACTATAATATTCTATGCTTTGATAGTCAATGTATTTTCCAAACCTTTTTTTAAAATTTTTTAAACAATACTAAACTGTAATATCGATTCTTCCATGAAAATCATATCGAAAACGAGATAAGAAATTTCCTTTTCCATAAACAAACTCTTTATTTTTTTAGAGGTTAATGCACAATTCTTATTAAAGTAAATATTATAATCCATAAATACAAAATCTACAACTGAACCAACAAAAAATCAATAGTATTCTTTTTGTAACGCATTTCAGTATTGTAAAGCAAATGCCTATCAAAAATGAATTAAGTAAAATGAAAGTAAATGAAATACTAAATTTTAGAACTAAAATAAGCTGTACTATGATGCAAAAAGGCGATAATAGCCTTTGTTGCTCTATATCCCACAAAACCTGAACTGATAATGCTAAAAACAGCAAGAAGTTCATTGTCGAAAGATTATGAATGTAACCACTTAATACTCCTTACGCATTTCTTAATATAAATGAAAAATCAAAAAATTTTTGTATAGTACATATGGGTAAGTATTTAATTCTTGTTTTGTATAGTTCTTTTTGAGCTTAAAAAAATCTGTAATAAATAAATATTATTGCTCCTCTTTAAAAATGTATAATTTTTTGAACGAAACAATTTCTAAGCATTTCGATACTTAAAAGAATTTTTTTTAGAATTACAATTAATAGTCATTTCAACAATATAACGAATCATTATTAAAAATAATGCAATATACCCGTTCTTCTATTAGTTATACCTAAGTGCAATTTCAATTCATTTTCTAAAAGTTTTTTGTTAATTAATGTGATTTTTCATATGTTTGGGACAAACTATCAATAGATTAATTAATTATTTTATCATAAAATTATAAAGATACTTAAAATTTACTTAACGTCTTAGAATTTTAAAAACTACCTTTTAAAAAATTTTTGATACAAATACATTTACAAATAGATGCATTTTTAGTAATTTAACTTAGGTGTTACTGAAATAATTAAGACTTTTCGTAATAGAAATGAAAAATTTAAACGGCGATCTCCACCAAAGATCTGACTTCCTGTTAGGGAAAGAATGACTTCCCAACGATCACGTAGTTTCGCGTTGAAAAATGTACCCAAGACATGACAATACCGACGCTTAAGTTCAAGGGCCAGTTCAACCTTTGAATTTGCCCTTGGCTCCCTTTGGTCTAGTTGACAGTGAAGTAACCGGCGTAGTTCCCACGTTAATATCCAGTATCTAAGTCCACCACACGAGAGGTGACAAGGACCAACTGCCAAATTGTAATCCCAACTATGATCAAAGAGTTATTATTCTGCTCCACGTACCTCTTTTGAAGGCGTGGTATATTCTACCCTTAAAGGGACATGAAATCAGAACCCACATGTTTTAAGAGACACTCCTAAAGTATCCCAGACTAATTATCAGAATGATTCTCGAACTCGCTTTTAGATTTGCTATTATGCTGTCCCACCTACGATAAGCTATCAAGATATCAGATAACGAGCATAACAAATATTTATTTTTTAGTTAAGTCACACAAGGTCAACAAATATTATACAAATTGTGGGCACAGATAACGTTAGGCTACATACGTTCCTCATTTGGCTCGTACTGAAGTTAGGTAGTAGCTAGAGGGCACTTCAGCTGCATGGAACAGCCAATTAAGACACACGAGCAGTTACAGGATTACTTTATGGAATGTTTAATTTAATAGAAGCCGAAATTATTTTTTAAAAGTAAAATATAATTAATAATAAACACTTTCAAAAATAGAAAACAAATTTATCACTATAAATAATTCCATTGAGTAAGCAATCATTTTGTTCTGAGTAAATAAAAGTAAAATTATTCTTGCACACACAGTTAAAATAACACTTATTTTTTAAAAACATTATTACAAGAAAAGGGAGAAAACTCATCACAGTTTTTACAGCTATAATTTTCCTTCACGTAAAATGTTTATATTATTTATTTATTTATTTATTTTTTTGTCTTTCATTTCCCTCAAACATACCTTAATGCATCTCATACATAAGCATACGTTTAAAATACATCTGAAACCTAAATTAAAAGAATTCTATCTCTTTCAGTTGAGGTAAAATTATCGATAAATCTAACAGCCTTTAAATAAATGCCAGAGATATTGCTCAAAATCTTTTCTCTTGAAATTCAAAAATTAGTTTCCATAAAAAAGTTAAACACCCACCTTGCTTTTTCGAATGAATAATGACTTGAAGAAAATTTCTTTTCGTATAAAGGTTAGTAATAAAAACCTGAAAGATTTTTGGGATAGAGTTAATGATCTGTTGAAACGCAAGTAACCATTTGAATAGAACATGCAAAAGACTGAAGTAAGAGAAAAATATTTCCGCGAATGTTTTCATATAAAAGGAATTGTGATTAGATGAATAATAAGGCTTCTCCAGTCATTTTTCGAATACATTTACTTTTCCTTTATTGGAAAGATATTAAGGAAATATAACTTCCAAAGTTTTAGTTGCATGTATTAACATTAAATGTTTATAATTCTATGCAAACAATTTAGATAATCATATTATTATGCAGCTCCTTTAAAACCTGAATTCATTTTATGATGAGAGGAAATCAAGTTACTTAAGATGATTTGGAAGCAATGTAAGAAATAATATACAAAAATAAATATAAAAATATGAAAGCTTCAAAACTTATATTATGAATACATATAAGAGTTGAAGGGTAAATCAGGGTGTAACGGGTCTATATATATCCATGAGCATTTACTAATCCTCTTGGGGAACATCTATTTCTTTTAAATGTTATTCTGTTGGAAAATTTTTCCCGAAGAAGGAGACACGGTTTATGTAAATGAAAGGTTATATTTAAGCATTAACTTTTAGGTACGTGAAGTTAGTGTTTAGTGGAAAGTAGTTGAGAGCTAGTTGAGAGTTGCTCGACGATTAATTGCGGGAATTTAATAAGTGGGAAAGGAATATTAACGACCAGAGGTTGAATAGCTGAGAATGGAATTACGGTAATTTAGAGCGTAGGTATTCAAAGCGTTCTAAGAGTAAGTTAATTGAATTAGGATCAATTATTAAATATCCTTTCTACTGTGTAGTAGCTGCAATACTTAATAGGAGTGTGCATTTCCTACCATGGGTTGTTAAAATTAAGTGAAATAATTATAAATTAGATGCATTCTGATTATGGCTGATCTTTCTTCTAACCCCCAAACACCCATAAACATGATGGCACGTTTATTAGAAGGTAATTCATGTTTTTACACATTTTTACCTTTCAGAAAGACACCAGCTTGTTTATTTGTTTACCGTATTTGCTCCAATCTATGCCACGCTACTTTTTCCAGTGTTAATGCTCCTGAAAATTGGGTGTGGCTTAGAATCAAAGGCAAAACATTTGTTGGTATTTCCACCCGTTTCTAAAAGAAAAATGTAAACATCCATTCTTGCCACGTGCATCGATGACTTATCCCATTATGCAACTTATATCCAGTCTATTCTAAACATCGTTCTCTGTTAATATTTAGGAAATTTTCTTGTACACCACTTTTTCTTTTAATCCCCTAAGCATCAAAGATATCGGGAATAGTATCAAAACGAGTTTGCAATGACGCGAACATGAAAAACGAGGTTATTTTATTTCAGAAAAAAACAGAAAAAGAGCAGAGACCTCAGAAAACTTGACAAATATACGTCGATGGCATAAGCAAAATGATATAAATTTTGAGTGTAACTGTTCAGTACTCTTCAATAATTCTTTTAATTTCTTCAAAAATTTATTCTTTTAAAAGAAGTGTTGCATAACAAATACATTGAATGGCACGGAAGATGACGCCGTTTGGGAAAATGGTGACGCCGGCACCAATTCCGAGGCCAGCTGCGACAATGAGAGTGAACATTTTTGAACCATGATACTGATAGAGCAGGTGCAGGTTCATTTATGTAGTTGAAAGTTTGTAACCCTTTTGCGGGTAGTGACTAATACTTCTAGCCACATATTAAAAAAAATTTCTTCAAGCGGGTGTTGGATATTTAGTTCATCTATATGCGTTAATTGAAGCTAAAACACATAAAAATTGATACGGATGGCAGCACGATACCTTTTTTTGTATTTCATGTCTGATGGGTAGTTAAAAACAGTTTTTCTCGGTGTAAAGGCCACATCACACGTATATTTTTCATGCAATTTTTTCGTCCAATTTTTGGCCGAATCTGAGGGGGAAGGGTTGCCGTAAAGAAAACGACATGCTCCTCTGATGTCAGACGCACTCTATCTCCACATTGAAAAATTACTCGCTGATTTTTCTGCATCGGAAAACGAACATCCAAAATTATTTCTTTCATTTCGCTTGTGCTTTTGTTGATGGGTGTAAACAGAAATAGAGCACCATTCTATTTAAAATATTATACGCAGTTAAATTACTGTGCACCATTAAAATAACCGATATCTGAAGTGTTAGATGAAACTGAAGCCGTCATCTTGTTTTTGATGTAGGGCGCGGAAGAAACCCATTGGCGGGAATTTCGAGCAATTTTTATTTTGAACTGCTTTCTGAGCTCGCTAGCAAAAAATTGTTCTAAAGCGGTTGCTATGGCAACTGAGTAAAAATTGAACGAATAGGACGAAAAATTGCATGAAACGTGTACGTGTGATACGGCCTTAAATCTACAAATTGTATTTTGATTACTATAAATAAAATTTCTCATATTTGAAACAAATTTCGACATGTCTTAAGTATACTTTTCTCTCATCTGAATGAGTTAAGCAATTGTACAATTAAAAAAAAAAGTTCTTTTTTTTATTTGTTTTTATAAAGCTTTAATATGTGGATAGAGGCTCTATCCATTGCTACATTGAACAGAAAAATGACCTCAAAATTTTCACTCTTCCTCAACTTGAGAGTCAAAACAGAAGATTATCTATACAGGAGATGTTCTTTTTTTCAATAACGGAAAAGTCATTTATCGCTCTCGATGGCTGTGTCTGTCCTGCAACGTACCACTGTGCCTTCAAGCAAATGGTCCTACTTGCTTTGAAAAGCTCCACAGTGAATAGCTTGTCAAATTTGTGAAATAACAAATTTAAATCCTTAAAAATATTACTTTTATTCTAACTTTTTACACTAAAAGTAAATAATGTATAAAATGTGGATATATACCAATTTCAATGTATATTTTAGTAAGTATTCTATGTTGTACAATTATTCTATTATTATTTTATTACACTTATACTTTGTATTTAATTGTTATTGAAATAGTTATCAGCATAAATGTTAATTTTTTATAAAACGCTTTTATTGTGATATGATTCATTATTTCTGTCCTGAAAAGCAAGTTAAATGTCCTAAATGCGCAGTGGCTATAACGCCTAGCCACCACCCAAGAAAAAAAAACCATGATTAGAAATTTTTGTGACTAAATAATGTTTATAGAGCATGAGAACATTACATTTATCAAGTATTTTATCACAGAAAATTGTATTTTAGCTGTGTGCCCGTTAAAGGGTTAATACTGGTAAAATAAATAAATTATTATCTTATTATTATTTCTGAACCATATTTTTATTTAAATTTCTTAAGTATCGGACATGATGAACGTTTTACATATTTTTTTTATATTTTTTCTCAAAAAGAGAATTGGAAATGCGGCTTAGAATCGATGACAACATTTACCAAAGCATCTTGAGAATTTGGGATGCAGCTTAGGTTTGAGTAAAGTCAGTATTTAAATAAATAATTTTTTAAAATTTCTCTAGAAACATTGTAAACTTTAACAATTTTCTCTTTTTGTAGACATTTTTATAACTTAATTGATAGTTTCTCAGAAAATAAAGTGGTCGTGGTTGTGGGATTGAGGTGGCCACTGGAGACCTTCCGTGTAGAGTACCTGGTGCGCGTTAAACCTACCGAGAACTTAAATGGTTAACATTTTAAAATATATAATTGTTTGAAAGTATTTCTTGAAGACTGAGTTTTAGACACCATAAAAATAAAACAGTAATGATTTGGCTCTGATGTTTAAAATAATGGTTTTTCTCTTAAAACAGGCGTGATACTTAACCATATACTTTCCCGTTTCGTTTCAAATAAGGTTAGAAATAAGCCAAACAAAAAAAAAAGAACAAAAAAAGGAATATTTTAGCAGACATCAAAGAAAATGAGTATTTATTTTCAAAGCCATTTCTTTTTCTCTGTTGTAGAAAAAGAAATCTATTGTTTTTTCTATTTCTGTATTTTTATGTTTGCACCTCGAAATATTATTTTGTAACAGAGATATGTGACAAAAGTAAAAGTAAAAAGCCTATAGTTTCAGAAAAGTGGAATGAAAAGTTGAGGATTTTATTTAATGAAAAATAATGTGTTAAGCATTAATTTTAAAAAAATAACTTTATTTTTTGATTTATTTTGTTAATTGATATAATATAATGCGAAATTTTCAAAAACTGTTTAAATAGCATATCATAAGTAAATGCAAGTGTCCGTGCATTTCCAGAATGCTTACAATTATATTTTTAGAATGAATAATTGGAATCTATTCATTTGATTTATTTTATACTAAAAAATTTTAACATATGGGAGAAGTAAAAAATAAAAGTAATAAAAAAGAAGACAACTATCTTCTTATAAGTTTGAGCTATAAAAGTGTGATATTTGTTTTCTCTGTGAAGTAAAAATACATTATTTATATATTGGTAATAATAATTCAATTCAAAAACTTATACTTGTACGTATTAAAGATAAAAATTTTAATTTAACGGACATGTTTTTTATGAAATAAATAATAAATACCTTTAAAGTATATGATGTAATAGATATATTTATAAAGCTATCTTTTGATATGCTAACATTATTTAAAGCAAATATTGTGTAAAACAAAGTAATTCCTTCAAAAATAGTAAAATTTATCTTGTAGTCTACTTTAATAACATTTATTAATGTTTAAATAAGAAAAATTCTTAAAAAAGGATTTTTTTATTAATATATGCTTAGAAAAGTTGAATACAAAAACTGAAAAAATTAAACTGTACATTTACAAAAAGCGCAATAATATCATAACACTGCCCGTGAGCAGAATAATATTTGTATAAAAGATTTACAGGTTTTCTTTCAAGAAAATAATAATAATAATCCGAGCTATTTTTATAAACCGCAGTTTTTCTCGAAGCTGTAAGATAAGTGTTGCACTTAAAATATTGCTTTTAATATATTTCAGTAATATTTTAGAAAATAACTAAAACACGTCACTTTCAGGTGAACGTAAGTATCCGTAAATCAAATTCCGTATATTGCAGCTTTCATCGAAAACGCGTTTTTGAATTTAAAGTGGGGCTTCTTTTTCTGGTAAAATATGTCAACGGCGCTTTTCTTTTAAATAAAGCTTAAAAATGAATTTATTTTTATAGAGTTTGGCAGTTGGGTTAATATATAACCATTAATAAACCCCTAACGAATGGAACGATAAAAATTAAAGAATTAATTTATGTTTCTAATATATAGGGCATTTATAAAGTTAAAAATGTGAAGAATATTTTTATATTTGTTTAACCGAAGTAAATTTTTGCATGCATTTGATTATTATATATACTACAAAAGAGTACCAAAAACTCGGCGTAATGCGGACCGATGAGTAGCCGAGTTTGTGAAAATGCCAGGTTATCGAGAATGGGATTAAACAAAGTCAAAGTAGGAGTGTTTCCTCAGAATATATTGCATTGCAATTGCATGTATTGTTTGCTAGAGAATATAACTTAAAATAAATTCTGCCCAAATACATTTAAGAAAAGAAAAATACGTACTTTATGAAGTCATAGAGCATTTACTACATCACAATTAATGAATACATAGCAACAGTAATTTAACTCATCAGACACACCTTAAAAAATATTTTATGAGGTCTGTAATTAAAATTATGTAACCGAAATACATGATGTCCTGTTGTCTTTCGTACTGCACTCTACGTTTTGAAATTTATTTATAAACATGAAGGAGCAGGAAGTCCATTACTTATGCACCTTGTTAACAATACTGAAGGATGGTTTCTTCAGCATTTAGTCTTTGCTATGTGATATTTTAGGAGTTTGCCAGGTGTCCTCAACCTAAACGTCATCATTATTTTCAGGTATTTTTTCATTAATTGTGACACAGCAATAAGTTCTGCATCGGACATGATGTATTGCTCATTGTGGGTATTTCTCGACTTGCAAGGATTATCTGGACTGCTCTGTTATCGAGTGTCGAGTTTTCGGGAATCTACTGTATTAGTAAAGTTCCTAAAAGTTTCATGTGGCCGTGTTAGTCGAGTAGTCACAATAGTGAAACCATGATATGTATTACCGAATTATGGATTAGTGTCCAGATGAGAGAGAAGATCTGCTACTTAGAGAAGCTAATGGACGTTAAAACTGTCGAGGCCCGAAGTTCTCATGTTGGTATACTGTGAAAGTATGAAATCAGGTGCCAATTCAGGCGTCGACATATTGAACTAAAAACGCAGAATACTGGTTGAAGCTATACGCTTAGTACATTCCATTTCGGAAATTGTTAGGTAAATGTCAAATGCAAGAATACATAACTTCAAGCAATATTACCCAGCTACCGAAAATAAAGAAGGCTGATCTTGGAAAGAACAGTGCGTATTATCAGACAAGTAACACTTCATCGAAATACAGCCACAATCAATCATTCCATTACTGCCAATGATCGTCATTCTCTAAATAGAGCTATTTGGGACTCACAATGGTCTTCACAATCTTTAACTGTGTTCAAGTGACGAGTAAGACACCTGAACCCGCATATCACTCTCGTAACATTACGTCAATGTGATATCTTTGAGCGAAGACAGATTTAAGGTGCATCTTCTACACCATGATCCTTCAGTACCATCAGAATTCGAGCACGGATTCGTCAACACAGGTCACGAGTCCAGAGCATTGACCACTAATCTACCTTCACAACCTGTAATAGATCAATGGTCATGGCTGTGTGCTCATGTCGAATAAGTGACAGTGAGAGTTATAATAACGTCGAATTATAAAGCTGTAAGAGAACTATTGGCGACGAACCTCGTAAGTTTGAACCACCATCAAATGGCGAGGATGATACCTGAACTGGCACATCTCTCCTAAATTCCTTGCTACATTAATAGAAGGACATTTAAACGTCTAGCGTTTAAATCCTAATGCCCTCTAAAAACCAACATTGTAGATCGGGGGATTCGTGCTCAATCTGTTGAGGGTCAAATTCTTCACATTGGCATGTTGTTTAAATTTTGAAAGTATATTGCTGGTGAACAGATTCAGGATAGGTTTTTCACTGCCAATAGCCATCTGGAATTTCAAAGACTTAAGGCCTTGCCACAGGTTACGTATTTGGAGCAATTTTCCTTGAAAGCAAATATTCTGAGCATTTTCTACCCATTTGTCATAGCTACGACTCCAAACAACTTTTTCCCAGTGAGCTGAAAGAATTGCTTGAAATTCCAGCCAATGGGGTTTTAGGTTTCATGCGTCATAAAAAAGATAGCAGCCTCGGCTTCATCAAATGCACAAGAAATGTCGTAAAATATTTTAATGGTGTGTAATATTTTAATGGCACCATAACATTTTAAGCAGAATGGTGCTCCATTTATTTTTACGAGCGTCAACAAAAGCGCAAAAGGAATAAAAGAAATAATATTGGATGTTAGTTTCCGAAGTAGGAAAAGGGGCGAGTATTTTTCAATGTTAAAATAGGGCGCGGCTGACATCAGAGTGTATCGTTTTCTTTATGGCAGCCTCATCCCTTCACAGCTTCTTGAAGAATTTCCCGAAACTGTTGTTCCAAATATGCGTGTGTGATAAGGCCCTTAAAATGTGTATCAACCCTTTTACAACACGAGTCTTTAGTGGCATTAGGACTCAAACCAGCGGTTCCACAACGCCTGACATGAGTTCATGGCTATGACCATTGCGATCTTGTGGCCATATGGGGTATAGAAGAATACTATCGACTCAATTGCAATTGAATAAAAGACAAATGGTAGAAATTCCACATTTTTCATTTTTTCATGTAAGATACATTGTAATTTATTTATTGGCACTTTCTTTATTCTAAATAAAACAGAGTTCAAACCTCATAAATCTAATTACACTATCAAAGTATTTTATTTCTGGTTAATTTTCAAAGAAAATATATTGTAATTCAAAACATTATTTTATATTCAGTAGAATGACTTGGCTTTAAAGTAACAAGGTATTCCTTTTTTTCGCTCTCGAATTTAAAAAATTTGCCAGTAAATATAAAGAGGAATTTACAATTGTAGTTTTGGTTTCAAATTTTGTATTCGAATGTGTATTGAAAATTTTATTTTGCGATTTATAGCCCATCGCGTGTACATTACAATATATGCAAGATATACTCATATATACAGAGATATATATGCATATCCCTGTCATAATGCAGGAACATAAGACAGAATGTAAAGCCCAGTTGCTGAGTGGTACTGCATCGGGCTTCCACACCACAGATCCGAGGCACAAACCCCGGACTGGACAAGGTCGACTCAGCCATTCATTTCTTTATTGGGTCGGTAAATGAATACCAAGCTTGCTTGAGAACTTAACACTAGGGGTTTCACATCGGATTGACCACCTGACCTGAACATCTGATCATGCACCTCAGGACTTAAGGTCAAGTATACTGAAATGGGTACAGTAAGCCTTGGCCCTCATGGGCTTTTGAAACCACTGAGTTAAGTAAAGACAGAAGTCAGGAACATACAAAAATATGTTTGATTTATTTATACTTAATAATATATAGAATAATTGTTCTCTTTTATCATTTTTCATAATTTATTAGAATAACAGAATATTATTTCAGCATACTGATAGAAAAATATAAAGCATATCATTTAAAGTTTGAAATAATCTTTTAAAAAATCACGTTTTCCTTTTTACCTTTATTATATGGTAAAATATATTGTAAATTGTTCTGTCTTAATTTGCATTTAAAACTCTTCGTGGATTATTTCTATTGCATTTAAATAGGTTATTTGCCATATATTTCTTTAAAAAAAATAAACAAAATTCATTTACTTTTGTTTACTGGTACAAGTAAATTATGAATAAAAGAGTAACACATTAAATTCAAATTAGCACGGTACCTTCGATTTTAGATTTTATTTAAAATTATCTAATTTGCAATGCTTCTTCTTTCGGTGTTGTAAAAAGAACAGGCATTAGTAAAATGTTTCTCTTAAGTGTGTTTGCAAGTTGTAAAGATTTAAAGTTTCAAATAATTCAAAGTAATGCATTTGTTTTCTTTTGGACATAATTCTATTTACATTATTTAGAGTCTAGCAAATAAATATCTAGTTTCTTCTCTTGCAAGTATTTCCTTTTATTTGTTAAGTAAAAACAAAATACTTTTCTAAATGCCGAAGCTTGTTTAACTTCATTATGGAATAGTTTCAAAAATTATAGTAGATAGTAAACTAAAATTTATTTTAAAACGAGTCTGTAAAGCTAAAGTATTATTTATTCAAAGAATTCCATGTTAGAGAGAGGTTTCAAATGTACTTAAATATACTCAAGTACATAAAATTTCGGTAACTACTCGTATTTTCTAATAAATAAATAATATTAAAAAAAATTAAGTCAATGCTATACATAGTCAACAAAGAAAATTTTTATTTTAGTTACTTTTTATTAAATAGTTAAAATTAATACATATATGTATATACATATGACGGAATTACAGTATTGGCAAAATAGAAAGCGATTTTCCTTGCAGTTTTCCAATTTCCTTTCTATATAGGGTGTTAGACTATTTTTCGTTTGTTTGATACAATTTATTCGTTAATTAAATTATTATAATACACTATTATATTAAAAAATAAATCACATTCTCAAAACTTAGGCCATCCCATGTGGGATTCGAACCCATTACCTCTGGATTTGAAGTCTAACGCGTTGTCTTTTGCAGTACAGGGACACAACGAACGATTTTCTTTTCTCTATATGTTGTTGAACTATTGTTTTTGTTATTATTTATTTTTAATTTAATTAATTAATTGATATTTGAAAAAACTGTAATAAAATGAAGTGGCATCCATTACAAGTTTAAAAAAAAATGTATTTGAACTTGAATGGATGAATAGAAAGTATATATAGAGAGAGATCGTGAGAGAAGAGAAAGAGTGAACTATAATAGTAGGAATTGAAAAATGAATTTTCGTCTGTTTTTATTTCATTAATATTTTTAAACTACCTTTATTTAATTTGCGATATGGTATTCTTAGCAAAAAAATAATTCGTTAATTGATTCGGGTTTGTTACGTTCTCAATTAGTTTTATCTGGATAAAAATGTAGTTACTTTAATGACATAAATTAATATATATATATATGTCAGGTTTCAAAAGTTTAGGCTCAAAATTAAGAAAGTAATAAATAAAAATAGAGTGAACTCTTTACCATCACGTAAGGATGTGTGGGTAAATAAGACTATTTAAAGGTCGAGCGAGCACTGACGAAGAAGAACGCATACTCGAAAAGACTTAGCTGGTGACTCCTNTGACATAAATTAATATATATATATATATATATATATATATATATGTCAGGTTTGAAAAGCTTAGCTTAAAAATTAAGTAAGTAATAAATAAAAATAGAACGAACTCTTTACCATCGCGTAAGGATTTGTGGGTAAAGAAGCCTATTTCAGGGTGGAGCGAGCACTGACGAAGAAGAACGCATACTCGAAAAGGCTTAGCTGGTGACTCCTGGTCGAATTGTTTGTTAATGTTCAATTCGGTTGCGCGCCAAAGGGCCGCCATGTTGGATTTTATGTGATTGAACCGAAATAAAGAAGTTATTAAAGAGATGATGCCTTCCTCGTTTTACCAGCAGGCCTGGGGCCGGTCATATATATATATACAGGTATAAATAGATAAAGAGAGAAAGGGTACTTTTTATTCAATCTAGATCTTACTTTTATCTTGATTATATGCAGTTTTTCTTTATACATTTTGTTACACGGTATTTACTATTTATTTTTATTTCTAATTGAAAATTTAATTTCATAATTTATCAAAGTTTGAGATTAGTTTTATTTCCGTATGGAAATTTTTTTTTGTTCTCTGCTTTTTACGGTCATCATGATAAATTGATTCTATATTAATGTCACACTCTGGAACACAAAATTTAAATTTTTTAAACAACTTTTAACATTGTTTTGCTATTTTAACAACTGCGCAGTTTAGTCGAAAGAAGCTAAAACGCCATTAAATCCAAATCTCACTCACTCACTCATTAACACAAAGGTTTTAGCAACGAACCTCAGTAATTTTGATGAAAGTGATGAAAGCCACACTGAGCTGGCTCCTCATTCTCGAAACTTTTGTATCAAGGGTCGACAACCTAAGGCTCGCGAGCAGTTTGTGGCACGTGGTATAATTCTCAATGGCACTCTGCGCAACTCTACAAATTCTTCAACTTTTGACTGAATGGAAGCACTGGCGTAGCTAGTTTTGAGTTGGCCCTACATAAAAATTCTTTCGGGGCCTCTTTTTGGATATGAGAGCCTGTTAGTGGGACTGAAGTTGTGCATGTTGGGGCCCCTGAAGCTTAGGAGCCTCATCATTGATACGGCGGTAGCTACGTCCCTGGATGGAAGTGTATAAATTTGTAATGGACCTTTTTTGACAAACATCTTCAAAATTATGGACTTTTACAGAATTGCGAAAAAATCTGAAAGGTTACTACTGAAAGGTAACTCTACAGATAAATTTACAGTAATTTCGTAGTTGCTGGAGAGATTTAATTGTTTAAAGAGAGAATATTGCTTGTACTCTGCTTTCCGCTTTTGGCTCTATACCTCTAAGTGAAAAATCTTTCTTCATATGAAACATATTTCAAGTCCTCAAAAAATTGTTTCAAAGCTGAATGCTCAGAATCATGTCCAATTGAAAGTTACATATTATACACCTGATTTTGTTGACAGAGCTGTGCAAGCACTAGGTTCGCATTAAAATTTTTATTTGTATTTAGTTTAACTATAATAAAGGGAAGTACTTATTTTTTTCATTGTATATTTTTTATTTTAATAATTATGTTTAAAAATGCATACACTATATACATTTAAAAATGCATACACTATATACAATTTAAATTTTTTAAAAATTTTTGTTAAGAAATAGTTATATTTTATTTTGTTTATTTTTATGGTGAAAAATATCTTTAAATGATTCAAAATTAATAACTAATAAAAAATGTATATATTATTGATTTCTATTCTTTAGCCTTGCATGCATTAATGCATTATTGCGAGAATCTAATTGTTTCAAAAATGTTCTTCTGTGTGGCACGCTGAATCATATTAGTAGATTGGTTTGACATGCTACAGCTAAAAGGTAGCCGTTCTCTTTCTACAGCATGCACACATAAATAGTTCAATCCTAAGCAGATTTAACCTGCATCAGCACCTGTCTCTATATGACGGTCTTTAGTACTAACGGGATTCAAATTCAATGTCATTAAGAACAAACATATATTAAGTTACCAAATAACTCACGAATGCACTTTTTTATTTAGACTAATGATTATTGTGTGTGTGTTTAAATAATGAAAACATTCCAACATTACTAAACATGATACTATTCTTTGTTTCCATAAATACTAACATCTTTATTTTTATGAAATGTTACTTATCTTTTCCTGTATTATTCCTTGCTATCATAATATAGCATTATGATATATAACTGAAAAACATATATCGTATTTATTCGAATCAAAGCCATACTTTTTTTACCAATGTTAATTTTACTGAAATTCTGGTGTGGTTTAGAGTTAAAGGCGGAAAGATTCGTTGAATGGGAGGAGGGGGGATTTCTGTATACATTTTAAACTCTTTAGTACTGGAAAAGTAAATGAATTATTCACTTATTATTTGTTCTCATTTTAAAATTTTTTATTTCATAAATAATATCGGATATCAATAATAATAATAGTAAACTATTCTACACTATTTTTTATGTATTCACAAACATATGCTAAGAATTCGAGGTCTAGTTTAGAATCGATATCTGTTTAAATTGGAATAAATACGGTAATTACTTCTTGACAGAAATTATTTTTTAAAATGTAAATTTTAAAATTTCTTTCACAGAAAATTTATTTTCTGTAAGTAAGTATTAAAGTAAAATAGTATATTACTTTCTGTTATATTTAAATGAAAATAATACTTTTGTGTTCGCATCAATAAGAAAATCGAAATAAAAGAGATCTTGCAATAAAGCTGATGTATTTATAAAGCTTTTTATCTATTTATTTTATTGCTCAAAACTCTAGCTATGAAACTATAGCAAAGTTTTAGAAAGATAACTCCACAAATTTCTTTTATTTCGACAAAATGTGATTTCAACTTAAAGAAAAAGGTGATTAATAGGAATAAGATGTGAGTTGTGGAATTACACAGTTATCTCAGTAATCCTGCTGAATGAATTGTTATATCTTTCACAAACTTGGCCTGGACTCAATTAAAATATATATATAATCTTTCGTTTAATCTTTCTCCTAATCTCCCTTCTCGACTCTCTTAGAGTGAGCTTTTTTCAGAATAACTAAAAGATGCAGTTTATTCAAATCTGTAACTTATTAGCGGTTCAGTAAATTCAGCTTGCTGAAAGGAACAAAATCTAAAAATAAAATAAATCCTTGCAAATTGGGAGGTTAAAACAAAAGCGAACATACCGCAACATGTACCGTTTCTTCTTGCGTATTGCGGACACCGGCTTAAGGTATTCAACTGCGTTCGGAACCGTGATTTTAAAAAAGCGCATAAATGGATAATTTTCATGATATTTAGTGTCGCTTAAATTAGAATACATGTATAAAATTGTTTTAAGGACATTTTGACAAAAACAATTATTTAAATACAGTATTTTGGCAAAAAATGAACAAAGAATGATCCATTTTCAAAACATTCTCCGTTTGTGAAAAATGCTTCTATTGTAATTATGTTTTGTCTGTATATAGCTCAGACCTCTGTACAATGGCGGAACTAGAATTTTTGAAATATATAACTTAGAAGTGGATTTATCCATATTTTGCTAAAACAGAGGGGGGGGGGATTTTAAGAAAAAATACGCCGATAATTATTTTAATTAGTGGTAACTCTGAAAATAATGTGAGTTTTTCAAAAATTCTAGTTTAAGACTCTCTGGAGAAGTTTTTACTTTATATAAGCAAAATATTATTATAGAAGCATTTTTGTTAAAAGGAGAACGTTTTGAAAAAAGGTTATTCTAAAATAAATTTTTGCAAAAATATTGTATTTAAATATTTTTTTTTGTCATAATGTCCTTAAAACAATTTTATACATGTATTCTAATTTAAGTGATACTAAATATCATGAAAAATTATCTATTTATGCGACTTTTTAAAATCACTGTTCCGAACGTATTTGGATTCCTTAAATCGCGCATTTATGCTTTCAAACTGTTCCTTTCATTTTGGGGTGTACTCGCCGTATAACGGGCTCCCAACCCCTCCCTTTTTTTTACGAACGAAATTTAAATGTATATATTCAGTGCTAATGTCTTTTTAAGTCGCTTATTAAGAGTATCAGGTCAGGCTGTTGTGAATAATGGTATACTTCTAACACTAAAATCCTAAGAAGCAAGGAAAGGTGTTAAAAGGTGAAAAAACATTTACAAAAGGAGGCAGAATGAGTCTTGGGTGTTTAAAAATAGTGTATGAGTAGTAAAAGCAGAGAATAAAAAAAAGTCAAAAGTCATTTTAAAATAAAATATAGTACATCTAACAATCTAGATAGAATGACAGGTAATTATTTATTTATAAATCGGAGTAAAGGTGGTATGTGGGATAAAGATGAAACAGAATTTGTTGATGTGCCTGAATATATAACTGTAGACGAATAGGGGGAACTTTTCATATTTTCAAGTAATTAAATTTTAAAAGGTTTAATTTAAATTAACATACATGTAGCAATCTAATTTTTCAACTCTCATTTTCTCTTTTTTTTAACGTTTTCTAACGTATTTTTTCTGCGCATAGCGTGTACCCTGAAAATTCGATCTCATTCTACTATTAGTTCACACTGTCTCCCTATATACCGTAAAACCCGGCGTATAACGCGCACCGGTGTATAACGCGTACCTATACTTTCAAGCTGATTTTTTTTAATTTTTACGTATATTCGCCGTATAACGCGCACCCCATTTTTAACGAAGAAATCTGAAATATTAGTATACATTGCTTTTATGTTTTGAAGTCATTTATTCAAGGTATTATCCCAAACTTTTGAAAAAATAGTATGCTTCTAGAACTACAACTCTTTTAGTTCGTAAGCCAAGTCGTTTCTTTTAAATAAACAGTGTTTTGAGAGATACATGTAGAAGAAAAGTTTGTTTTTTTTATGTTCATATCTTTTGCTATTTTTAAAGCTATCATTTTTATACCAGGAGTATAACGCTCACCCTTAAGTTTCGGTCTTATTTTTTGTGTTCAAAGTGTGCGTTATACGCCGGATTTTATGGTATATATATATTATTAAAAGAAAATTCCATTGCATTTGATCAGAATCTTAATAAACAGATCAAAAGATTACCTCAGGGTGGTCCAGCTAGTAATTGTTTAGCTAACCAATATTTACATTTTTTTTTAAATCGATCATATTGTAAATGATTCTTACTTGATTTATCGTTATATAGATGATCTAATAAATTTTGGTAAAAATAGTGAATACAAACCAAATATTACGTTCTACCCTGACTATCTCAACCTCCTCAAAGCTAACTTTAACTCTAATATGATAGAATTCTCTTGGATTTAGACTTGCATCTTATCAACAATAATGTAGTCAGTAACATTTTTGACAAAAGAAATTCTTTTAAGTTCCATATAATTAAAATTCATGTATGGAATAGTAACTTGCATTTATCAATTCACAGAAATATTACTTTTAATTTTTTATTTAGAAATTATAACTTAACTACCCACAAAATAGATAAATTCAATATCAAAAAAAAATTTCAATATTGTTTAGATCATGAATACCCTTTTAACTTCTTAAGAACTTATATTCATCACAAATACATTAATCGTCTTGCTACTTATAATTCCAAATCCACCACACAACAATAGGATTTCAAAGTCAGCATGTTAGTGGTCTTGCTGTGAAGATTGTATCATAACACTCATATCACAGTTTACATCTTTTCCACACACATCTTGAACATCTTACACATTTTTGACAACCAACCAATTCAAAGTCTACCAATTTGATTGTCATCTCTCTTGGTATCTATCTTTGCTGGCTAGTTTAAAAGATAGTTCAGAAGATGCGTTTATGTATATTCAGGTTTTTTAATTCGGTGAATAATTGCTTTTTATTAATTTCCAGACTTTTGATTCTCTTGGAAAAAGCCCTGTGAGTAAAGAAATTTTGTTAAATTCTTCTTTTGTGAAAAATACTTTTCTTACGTAATTGTTTTAGTATTTTTCTACTATTCTTACTTAATTGCTTTGGGATTTTTCTGCTTTAAGAAGTTAGGGAGAATTTGTTGCAGAATAGTAATCAGTGGTTTTATCATACCTTCTGTGAGTTTTTATGTACTTTGAATTTTTGTTTATTTGATTTGATTTTTCCTACCGAGTTGCAAAGAGGGAAGGTTGGAGCCTTCAAACTAGTTCAACCCCACTTATTCGGTCCTAAGTCTGAAATTGCTTTCTGAAACGCTAGATTCTTTTTTGTAGTTTCTGTTTTGTATTTTTCTATAAATTCGATCTTCATGTTTTGCTTTTTTATTTTTATTACGTTATTCCTTTTGTTATGTTCATTATGTATTATTTTTTATTTTTGATATATTATACAAATTTCTTTCATATATATATATATTATCTTATTTATAAACTTTTAATTTATTCCTCTGTATTGGTATGTGTCACTGCACACATTCTATAACATCATATATATATATATATATATATATATATATATTGTTCAAATTTTAAATTGTTAATAAAATTGTTTTTATTCATCCATTCAAGTTCAAATACGTTTTTTTAAACATGTAGTGGTATGACACTTGATGTTAATACAGTTTTTTCAAATATTAATTCATTAATTGATATTAATTAATGAATAAATTGTAACAAAAATAATAGTCCAACACCATACACAAAACGGAAACTTTCTCGTTTTGCCACTGTAGCGCAATGGATAGCGCGTAGGACTTCTAATCCAAATGGCGTGGGTTCAAATCCTACATGGGAAGGCCTAATTTCTGAGAGAATGTGATTTATAAATTGATAAATATACAAACAAACACATAATAGTCCATCACCATATATGGAATGGAAAATCGCTTTCTATTTTGCCACTTAATATTGTGGTTTTGTCATATGTATAAACATGTTTATATTAATTGTAATTATTTAATAAAAAAGGAACTAAAATAAAAATTTTCTTTGTTGATCTATGTAGGAATTGACTTAACTTTTTTACATTATTTGTTTTTTATGTTAAATGAGTGCATTATACATCGGAATATAAGGCAATTACTGACATTTAAAAATCCCAAATTATTAGAATTCCATTTATTTTCAACGAAATACATTCTTTTCCTTCATTTATGTGATAAAAGATTCCATTTTATACATCGAATATAAAATATTCATTCTAACATTAATTTTCAAACTTTTAGCTTAAAAGTTTTAAGTGTGTTATATACTATTCTCGAAACCAGACTATTTGTCTGCTCAATCGGAATAATTTACAGAAACTATATGTATTCTCTTCCACTTAAACTTTGCATTATAATGACATTGCACTCGTAACTGGTGTAAGAGTTTTATTCTCATACTCGGGACATATCTGAGTGCATGTTATTCCAGAGAATTCATTAATCATTTCTATTCACCTTATTTTAATGAATCACTTCTGGCGGAGTTAGTTATTGCGAAGAATGCTTTGCTTGAGGCAGACACGGAGTTCATAAAGACTTTAATTTGATTTAGACGTGTAGTATTAAGTATCGGTTGAAAAGTTCGCTCAATAATTGAATTCGGGACTGGGATGATTTTAAATTTCTGAGAATTCGTTATATTTAATACGTGCAGTAATAACTGAATAAATAAATGTATGGATCAGAATATTTCAATGTAATATTTAAATTTCAAGAATTTATTAATTCGCACAAGCATAACTATTTCTTTAAAAAAATTTATGAGATTTAAAATTAAATGAATTGTACTCGACAAAATGCAAGTGTATATAATACTTTTTTTTATAATTACAGATAATTACGAAATTACTGAAGTGTACAACTGCATTGAGAAATAATTCCTTCTGAAAGAAAAAAAATAATACTTTATCAACGCTATCCTTCATTTAAAGAAATATATTAAGGGCAAAAGATTGAAATGTGAGAGAGGGCTGCGGTAGCCCAGTGTTCAAGATATCGGTTCATAGCAGGCATTTCATGAGTTCGAGCCCAGTACCACTAAAGATCCGCTGTGTAGGGCAGTGATGCACGTTAAATCTGTCGAGAGTTGAAACGTCCTCCCGTTAGTGTGGTGTGGTAGTTAGGAGAGGAGGGTGCCAGCTCAGGTGTCGTCCACGTCACTTGACCATGGTTCAAAATTACGTGGTCCGTAGCCAAAAGCCCTCGTGTAGCTGAACAGTGCGACGTTAATATTAACTCACTCACTCGAAATATGAGAGAGTGAAAGTTATGCTTGTTTCACAGTATAAAAAAACACGAATTACAACACCCTAACAGGAGGAATTTGAGCTCGATATCGGAAAATAATATTGGGTAATTTTAATCAGTTTTTTAGATAGCAGATTTTCATAAAATGAAACTAAAACAGTAGCTAAGAAAAAAAAAAGGTAAACTAAAAGACATGTACCCAAGTAAGAAAATTCAAACAATGCCCCTCATTCTTTATAATGTATTAATTTCAAAGAAATAAAGGAATTTTCATTTTCTCCGTTTAAATATCTACAAATATCTATTTTGCAAAAGCATATAAATGGATAATATTTACGATATTTAGTGTCACTTAGATTAGAAACTGTATATAAAATTGTTTTAAGAATAGTATTACAATAAAAAAATTATTTAAAAATATTTTGACAAAAAATGAACATAGAATGACCCATTTTCAAAATATTCTCCTTTTGTGAAAAATGCTTCTATTACAATAATATTTTGCCTGTATATAGCTCAGACCTCTGTACAGCGGCTCAACTAGAATTTTTCAAATATATAACTTAGAAGTGGATTTATCCATGTTTTACGACAACTGAGGGGAGAAATTTTAAGAAAAAAACGCTGATAGTTATTTAAATTTGTTGTAACTCTGAAAATAATGTGAATTTTTCAAAAAAAAAATAGTTCATACTCTCTGGAGAATTCTACTTTATGTGAGCACACACACACACAAAATATTATTATTTTAGAAGCATTTTTTATAAAAGGAGAACATTTTGAAAAAAGGTTATTCTAAGTTAATTTTTTGCCAAAATATTGAATTTAAATAAATTATTTTGGTCAAAATGTCCTTAAAACAATTTTATACATTTATTTTAATCTAAGTGACACTAAATGTCATGAAAATTATCCATTTATGCACTTTTTTAAAATCACGGTTCCAAACGTAGTCGGATACCTTAATTAAATTAGGAGTGTATGTAGATAGATTAATACAGGAAAAAACATGTAAAATTTACTATACACACAAATGATCTCTGCGGGTTATCTGTGCGGGAATGTCTAAGAGAGAGAGGTTATATAAAAAAAAAAATATGGGAATAATAAGAAATGTGTGTGTGATACCTTATTACAGGTTTCGTATGGCAATGTGATATTTTGTGAATACTTATGATAACCAGAACCACTCTTCCTACAATGCAATTTTGAGGACCTGAAGGTTTGAATGATGGTTTGCAATTTTTCTCCCATGAACATCCAAAATATACTATATATATATATAGTGTTAAGGAAAATATAACTGCCCAATTCATACACACACAAATATCCTTACTTACAAGAAATCCTTCGATATAATAAGAGATCTATGAGGAAGAATCCCCCTGAAAGGAGTTAACCTAGAGCTGCGAAATTTCATAACTTTTGTTTAGTACCTTTCGAGGAATTCTTCTAAGTACGAGAAATTCACTTAACTTTGGACACTTGTGTAATGTACACCAACTCCCTTAAAAGTAGCAAAATATTAAATGTCTACTTTTTCTTTAAAAAAAAAGATTCAAGAATCTGTTGCTTTTATTTCAGCGTTTCACTCAAAATGTAAGTTCTATAAAAAGTATATTTCTTTCAACAAATATTTCAAATAATTCTTTTTTTATATGTATAAAATAACTTTTTCTTTTCAATTTAACTTAGGAAAAGAAAGGGATTATACTTTCATTGACATAAAGAACAATTAGAACTTCAAGAATTTACATTTGACTAAAAAATAAAAAAGTTATTTAATCTTAAAATCCTCACAAAAACGAAATTGTATTATTTTTTAAGTATTAAGTAATTCTCAAAATTCCTACGCTGCTTTTTTTTATTTTCTTTATAAAATAAAAATCGCACTTCTTACAAGTTACTTGGTAATTATATTAATATTTTTATCGAGTCCGTTATTTATTTTTTTAAAAAAATCGTTTTAAAAAGAGGAAAATAAGCGTGTTTGATTATAAATTCTTATTTAACTTTTTTGCCGATACCAACACGAAACAATAGTTTACTTGAGTCTTTAAAACACATTTTTAAATTAAATATGATTTAGAATTTTTAACTAAGGTGAAATTTTAAAGTACAATACTTTTTTGAACATTTTTGCGCTATTTTAAAGATTAAAAATATAACAGTTCCTTCAAAAACAATAGAGGTACAGTAAAATCAGGCATAAAACGCATACCTATACTTTCAAGCTGCATTTTTTTAAAATTCTTAGGTACATTCGCCGTATAACGCGCATTCCTTTTCTTATGAAGAAACCCGAAATAACGTGTATAATACTCTAATGTTTTGAAGTCATTTATTCGAGGTATTATCACAAGCTTTCGAAAATTATTTTACTTTGTGACGGACTCATCGCGATTTCCACTAAATCTCCCTTTGGGTTTCTTTGGGGCCAGAATGGCAATTATTTTCAACCAACTCGAGAAGTGATACGTGAGAAATATTCAAATTAGAGATCCTATAAATTGTAGAAGTTTAGCGTATGCGAGGTGGCTACGGGAAGTTTCTGTACGAGGTGCATGTTTACTAGTGATTAAGCTAAAGTGAAAGGCAATCCCGCGTTCAAGATTTAATATATCCGGGACAGGGCGTTCAAGTTAAAGTTGGATACCATTCCAAACGAGTTAAAGCGAAGTCAGTTAGGATTCAAGCGAATTGCTTCTTGACCAAGATAGAGTGGTAAGAGAGAGAAACTTATTTAAACTGCTAGGAACAGTGTGTTTATTGAGATTAGGATTAGCCGGGAAAGTTAAACATAGTGGTCAGGGACGCGATTATTTGGTAATACGTATTGTGTGTCTACTCACCATAGATTCACTTGGTTTAAATATAAATATTATCATTGTGTGTGTGTACAGTGTTTAAGTTAAGATCTTAATCAAGAAATATTAAGATTATAGCAACGTCTGGTTCTTCATTCACTCCCACATCTCTAGGTCGCGAGGATATTGTAGAAGTAGGGCATCACCCTCGGGACAATGCCTTACAACTTCTATGAGTACAACCCTTTAAAAAGGTATGTCTTTTCTTTTAAGCAAACAATATTTCGATATGTCTTGAAGTCTCAATTTTTTTTATGTTTATCGCTTTTTTAAAAAAAAAAATATTTTTAAAGCTATCCTGTTTATACCCGGCATATAGCACGCACCAGCAAATTTCAACCTGACTTTTTACCTTAAAAGTGCGCGTTATACGCCGGATTTTAAAGTAAATATATAGTTTTGTATCAGTTATAGATGTAAAAGTAACTGTTTAAAAAATATCCGTCTGTTTATGGTTGTAAAAATAGTCAAATTTAATTATTTATAAAGCACAAATATAATAAATACAAAACAAAAACATTTATACTTTTCTTTTTTGGATTGACTTTTCTCATTTTTCCACGAATGCAGTTTTTACATCAGAAAATCTATAAACTGTCAATATTCTAGAAATTCTCAACTACCCCCCTCGCTCTGAAAAGACATTTTCATCAGCAAGTATACATAAAATGGAAATATTTAAGAAAGTGGGAGTTTTGTAGGAAAGCATGCGACACACTAGAATGCTGCTTTTTGCATGCTGGAAATAACATTCAAAGCACGTCTGGAGAACCTGGACGAGAGATAGCATTTTATGAGCCTGCTTACTGATGTTTACTTAATGAGACTCTATTTTTGGAAGCCACAAAGTTCTGGAAATATATAGGACATTTGCTGTAGTCAATGCTCAACAACAAATTTAAACAAATAAATAAATACTCTGAAAATTCCTTAACACGAAACTGAAGGGCCTGAAATATTTTTTTTTTCGTGTTAAAGGATATTGCAAAAGAAAAAAAAAGTTTATTGGAATTTATATAATTTATGCATAGATATGTATATATATATGCATTTACTTAATAAAAAATCAATGAAACCAAAAAAAAACATTCACAATAAAATTTAATGCAAAATGTTCAAGGTTTTGAAAACAAAACATTTATTGAGTTTTTGGCAAACAATCTGATATTTTTCTTTGCATTGCCTTAGCATCAAATTGTTCGATGTTGTCCATTTTGCTATGCATTTCACCATTGAAATGTGCATCTGAATAACTACGCATACTTTTCATAATGTTCCTCATTTCGGATAACGTGAGAACAGGAGCTGCATTATTCATTTCCTTTTCGTCCTCAGAATCTGCATCAATGATATTTTTTTAGCTTTGAACAAACTGCAAAATATGTTTGTCTGCCATAATTGAGGCTGTACACATATTGCCCTTATCAACTGCACCGAATTCTTCCTATGATACTGTAGGACAGTTCAATCCGACTGGTGTCATATTTTGTTCATTCTCAGAAGGGAAATCTTTTCGTGTTAAGCGCTTCTCGCGCGCGTTTCTTGTTAAGAGAAAAATATGCATGAAAATACATAATAGTTTTTCGGGACTGTTATACATAGTAATCTGACGGGACTGCAATATTATTTCGTGTTAAGCGAATTTCACTGAATATCTAGTATTTTTCAGTTCGATATTTCCTTTAATCTTGTCTTTTTCTTTATATTTTTTCTTCAAAAATTCATTTTGCTTCCATTCATGAATTTTTTTTTTAATTTAAAGTCTCATGTTTTTTTATTTATACTATTTTAATCTCCTTTTATACATTTTTTTAAAAAAAAAATTAATCGTATGTCTGTCAATTAATCTCATAATATTTTTACTAACTTTCTTTTATCTCTTGCATGGATTCTTAAATAATATTTGAAAGAAAAATTTTGCTTTTGTACATTTTGTTATAAAATAGTGCTGAAAATTCATAAGATATTTGTTCCTTGTGGATTCATAAATTCATATTATTTACTATGTAAAATTTTATTTTACTTCATTAATTCCATTTTTATAGTACTCTAATGTATTTTCTTGAATTGTTTATTTAAATATGGAAAGAGTTATTGTGTGAAATACATAATATAATACTAGTTGATTATAATGCTAATTCCTTGTTATAACGGTAATACCGTATGCATATCTATTATAGCATTGTACTTGTTAACATTTCAAAAGAAAGTTCTCTGAATTGCATCTAGAAATCTCCCTAATCATTGTTGCATTTCTACTACAGACTATGTTTAATTACAGTTAGAATACATTGACTTAAACCCCTTAATTGCCGATTAAAAGTTACACGATTCGCACTCCAGAACTACCATTTTTCAAATAAGCTCATGTAATGCCGTGGATCGCTGGCTCGGGCGACACGAATATGTAAATTTGTTTCTGAAGTAAGTAAAACCTTCGCAAATGCTGTGAAGGTCATTTTATAACATTCCAAAGCCTTCGGAAACGTTTTACTGATAGCAACACAAAGAGAAGAATCCTATTTCGGAAAGGCGTATAAACACATCCGGGACACTTAAGGAACTGGTTGAGTGAGACAGATTTATAAGCCAGGGGTAGTTAAAGGGTTAAACGTGAGATTATTTCATGAGATTGTTTCAGCTGTAGGGGTGATGTCAGATGAAAAGGCCCCGCAATATTTTTAGGATCCATGTGTGCACAGGAATGCGTGATGTTATCCAATTAAAGAAGGTGATTTTGTAGTTATGTGGCACAGAAATGTCACTCCATTCACAAAACAATTTATTTTATACTTATTTTATTTTTAATTACAAATTTTTGCAAATGAATTCCAACTAAACAACTGCAATACAAAATGATAGATAAATAAACATATCAGCAATCGTTTAATTATCACTACTCGAAAAATTCACTTCCGTTTTCTTAATTACGTTCTTATTCTTTTATACGAGAAAAATTAAAAGTAAGAAAAACTTTTTTTAAAAAACAAGCTTTTATTAAAATGCTCTAAAAAGAGTAAACAAACTTTTCTTTTAAAACTTCTTTTGCCGTCAACTTATAATATAAAAGCTTGTTGCGTGATTTAAGTACTCGTATTTACTTAGTTTGAAAATTTAAAAATTATAATCAATCAGATCAAGTTATTTAATTGGATTGTTTATCTATCAGGTAAATCTCGTGACAAGCTTTTAAGTCATAAATTGTGTAATGACGTTATAAGTTATTAGAAAAAAAAGTTTTAAAAGAAATGATTATTTATTCTTTTTAGAGCATTTAAATAAAAGCTTGTTTTCAAAAAAGTTTTTTACTTTTAATTTATTTTTTAATTTTAGTTATAGCTGAACAAGTTTTTCAGTCTGTTCACCTTATTCAATGCATCATTGTTGCAAGGTCGTTCGCCGGTAAATTTTGAACAGGCTAGCTCAGGGTTAATCAATCTTTTTTCCCGCCAGAACAAGTACATATGATAGATATTTCACTCGGGCCGCAACAAGAGGATGAGGGGGGGGGGAGTAAACACTGTAAGACCTAAACAACATTGCACAAAGCAAAGTTTTTCAAAATATTAAAACTCATTTTTTTTTACAAGAAAACTTTTTTAAAAACGAAAAACACAATTTTTTAAAAAAAAATCCGTAATTTTAAACCAAGTTTTTCAATTTTTGTACAGAATTTGGATAACACTATTCTACAAAAGAAAAAAAGTTTCGTGCGATTTCTTTTAAAATGACGAAATTCTTAAATGTTTTATTACAAATTTGAGTAATTTTTAAAAAATCGTAAAAAAAAAAAAAAAAGATTTTTACATTTTATATTTTTTAAGTAACTGATTCTAAAAGAGAAAAACCTGAACATTCTTAGCGCAGAATACCGATTCATTAACACGAAAAAAAATTCATACGGAACGATTTAGAAATCATTTTCATGAAAACGTATAAATTTTGACTCATTTTTGAAAAATCGTAAAAAATAGAAAATATCATTATTTTGTAAAAAACATGATACCGTATCGTGGCAAAATAAATGATCCTTCCAATTATGTAATTATAAGATGTTTCTTTTTTAAAAAAAAGTTCAAAAAATCGGAACTTCTTTAAGCTCAATCCGTTAAGCTGCTCGGCAGAAAAAAAAAGCTAACAGGGGTAAAATGTTTTTAATTTATGTCTTTTTAACTAATTGCGATATCGGAATATTAATGGTCAAGACATGCATTGTCATCCAAACTAAACGTATATACAAAATTTCAGCTCAATCGGTTGAAAATATCAGCTTCAAAATTGAGTTGCAAGATTCCTCCCGAACAAATTATATTTTAATTAATATCTTTTTAACTAATTGCGATATCGGAATCTTAATGGTCAAAGCATGCGTTGTCATCTAAATTAAACGCATATACGAAATTTCAGCTAAATCGGTTAAAGACATCAGCTTCAAAATTCCACCCGAACAAATTACATTGCAAATTAAATAAAAGCTTGTAAAAAGAGGATCGTTTTTTACATCAATCGCAAATTCTTTTTCCTTTCCCTCAGGTCTAATTACAGAATATGGCCCAAGTTCTCAGTCGGAATAAAAGAAAGAGTAAAAAACAAGAAATAAGTATAATACTACTGATTAATGATAAGCAATTGTACTAAAATATTAACAATTTATAGCAAACTTTTTAATTAGTTTATTTTTCAATATCAATTATATCAGATATAAATTTGTTTTTACATTAATTACTGTTAATGAATATACATCTGCGTCGTTAAAGGATTTTCAAAAGAACTGTTTTCAAGAATTTAATTAGCCGTGAAATAAAAGACGATTCCTTATGCAACTTCCTGAATGTAACTCAATACTGTCAATTGGAGTTTTCAAAGTTTCTAAAACTTTCGAAAGATGTAGGAAAAAAGAAATTCCGATATATTTCTATCTTCTCAACTAATGGCAATTAAAGAACAAGGCAATTTGCCATCATTAAAGACTTATTTGGAAAAGGATGGTCTAGTCGCTTGCGATTCAAATATTTTTTTATGGTTTTGATTTTTCGTTGCCAGGTGATTAAAACTTCAAAGAAATTCTCCCATCGATGACGACAAATTTTTTCTTTCCTTGAACGAAGTTGCTAAGTGAAACTAATACCAACTGGAATTTTTTAATTCTCATAAGACGTAATCAGTTTATTAATATTATTCTATTGTTTAAACCATTATAGATTTTTTTAACAATCTCAATATAGAGATTCTCTTCAGGTTTTTCTACTAATCCTGATGGAAAAATTCCTTTAGTATATTGAATGAATGGAGAACCTCTTTTCTTAATGAATTTGGGAGCTATGCAAATGAGCATACAGTTTAAACTTAAGCGAATTAAGTTCGGAGAGAAAATTAGGAGTAAGGTGCTGTTATAGTCTGAGTTATGTCTGGGAGTATTAGTTTTTGGTTTTTCAACGTTTTTGACATACGAATCGGAGACTTATAATCCCTGCCAAGATACGATAACCCACGCATCTATATTTCTTGATGTATTCACAGTTATTAAATCTTTCTTATTATTAATAATTAGAACTATCTCCCGCTTCTATTAACTATTTGTAACCATTGTAGATTTTGAATAGATTAAAGTAAATGTTGTACGTTTTTAAAATAATTTAGTAATTTTTGCAATTCAAATAAAAAGCCATAACAATACTTATGGAATGAATAATTTTACACATTTATTGTAGAAGTTCTTAAAAAATTCAGAATATGAATCTGTGTATTGTGTTTTAATATATTTATTTTTGAATATATATTCTTCTATATTTCCATGCCCATGAACATGTCTATCAAAGACAGTGACAATACAAATAGTCGAATTCTTCCAGTGGCGCACACAAAATTTTTTCAAGGGGGGAGTCCAGGGTCGAAAGTCCACCATTTTGGTATAATGCTCCAATACGCCGCCCATATTCTTTTGATTTTGTCAATTTTCGGGAACAAAAACAATACAAAATTAATTATTGAATAAATAATTAGCATTAATTAATAAAATTAGTTATTAATAACAAATACATAATTAAATTTTATGTAATATATACATAGGATTATAACGAATAGAAAAAAAAATCAAGGGATATGGGGGGTGTCCGAACCCCTAGGACACCCCCTTGTGTGCGCCACTGAATTCTACAATTTCAATAATATTTCATTGGTAAACTCTTTAATTTAAATAGCACTTCAGAACTTTTTAGATAGTAATGTATCATCACATTTAGGTTACATTATGTCTTAAAAAATATTTTAGTTAGCCTTATACAGTTTTCTCTATATATTTATAATTCCTCATTTTTCAGAAGTTCAGAGAAGGAACATCCAGTTATGGTGTCATCCTTTTGTCTTAACCATGGTTCTGATTTTTTGAGATACGTTGTGAAAAGCACTAGTGGAGCTTTGAATTGCAAAAATTTAGAGCTTAGAGTTATAAGTTTAAGTTCTCTGAGGATTA
>BMAV01011944.1:0-13785 GCA_019973955.1 Trichonephila inaurata madagascariensis | reverse complement strand
GGAAAAAAATATAAAAATTACAAATGCAAAATAAGTCTTTTTTTCCCAATTTTTATGACAAGAATTGTAGAATTGGTTTCAATCCCTTTTGTGTTTGAAAATACAAGGAAAAACCCCCTCTTTAGATTTTTTTTATATTTTTTCGTAATCACCCCTTTTTTTCAGCACCAAATACACCTTTTGTCTTCTGAAAAATTATTAGCTATAAGGGTTAAATTTTTAATTTAGGGTTAAATTGGAAATGTTATATTTAACCTTTTCCCCCCGAACAGTTTACCTGAAGAAAAAAATTTTGGACCCCCTTCATTAGGGTTAAAGATTTCAACATTAAGTTTTTTTTTCATGAATAGGGCGAGTGGTTTTATCGTGCGTCCCCACCACAAGCCCGGGGTTCTTTCGGGTTTGGAAGGTTACCTAAATTTACCCCGCAGGGGGATATATAGAAAAGCTTGTTTGGGGTCAAACACTGGGGTCTCACTTCAGACAGACCCCTGGGGACATCTGCTCATGCACCTCAGCCAAGTACGATATGGGATGGGCATGAGTTCCGGGCCCTTTCGAGCCTTGGGCCACTGGTTTGAGTTTTAAGTTTGAGGATTGCCTAACTTGAGGAAACCCCTTTTATGTTATATTAAATTAAAAAAACATAATTGAATAGAGGAAGAAATTTTATTTCAAAAATTAATCATCATATGTACCTCTTTTGTCCTTTTTTCTCATTACTTTTTAAAAACATTAAGATGTGATGAATTTTCTTTCTCAATTCAACAATAAATACATGGTTTTTTTCCTGGCTATTTCTAATAAAAAAATCCCCTTTTTGAAGAAAAATTAGTTTTCATAAATGACCTAAAAAAATTTTGTTTTTTTAAAATAATCTTTTTTTAACCCCAAACACGCACATTACTTTCAGTATTTTTTATTCTTCATTTTCGGATTTCCGTAATGAACAGATCGGGGAACAACCCAAAAAAGTCCCACTTTTTTGCCCGGGAAATTACAAAAAGGGGAAAGGGGGAATTCCCGGTTTTTAAAAAAAAAGAGGCCGAACTGTGGGGTGTATAAAAAATTTTCCCCCCGAACCCCCCGCGAAATTAAAAAGGGGAAAGAAAAACCGTTTATATCGAAGAAGTTTGCAAAAAACAGTAAACGTTTTCGGAATGGTATTTCAGGAAGACTGAACACTTTGGGAAAGGGTTTAAAGTATCCGTGGATGTGAAAAAGGGGAAACAATCCCCCTTCAATTGGATGATGACAGGGGGTCAATGTTAAAATAAAAAAATTGATAATAAATCACTTCTTTGGGGGGTATCAAAGCGTGGTAAAATCTTGGCTGCAATTTTTACTTGTTCAATCATTGTGAAAAGCATTACAATTTTTTACAGTACCAGGAATTCTTTTGATCAAACACGATAAACCGGGCGGCCCACGCCATCGGTGACAAAGCGATCGGGGGCTTCTAAAAGGTGGGGACAAAAGGGTGCACTGGAGTCAGGTTCGTTTGAAAGAGGGGGGCGGTTTGGCACCCCGAGTAGTTAAGGTATCGGTTCATGGCAGATATGCCCCAAAAGGCTTCCCCGTACCAAAAACCCCAACCCGCCAAACGGGGGAATGATGCCCGTTAAATCCATCGAGACTTCAAACGTCCTCCCGTTTTAGCGGTGTGGTACCTGTATTGATTTAACGTTTATCAGAAATCTTGATGTATGATGTATGTCTTTTTTGTCGTACTTTTCATATCATAAGACCTATAATTAATATTATAACACAGTAATTATTTGTTTACTTGATTTCTTTTTCCTAAGCCTAAGAAATAGTTGACATCATTAAAAAAGTGTGCGTGTACTTATGTACGCACGTAAGAAGTTATACTTCTTTGGCGTAACATGATTAAAATCTTTAGCAGGGCAAGCTGGATCAAGAACGAAAGGCAGTCATGAGTAGAGTTGTGAACGATACTAACCATCAGTAAAATGGAAACCACCCAAACCTGAGATAATCACGATTTAAATAAAAAACCCCCCTCACGGGGACAATAGGAACAAAAAAATATGGGAGGGTTTTCAGACTGTATCTGAAAATGGAAATTTAACCGAAATGTGACACCGGGGAAAATCTTTTTAATTCTCGCAGGAAGAATGTTCCCTTTGAAAAATTAAGACATCCAACCCGAAGAGCCCCGGGTTTGGTCATTTTAAAAAAAATTAAAACATTTAAAATAATTAAATAAAAAAAGAAGCAGGGGCCCCCAACTTGAATCTGGGACTGGTTGTGGGGCAAACACAAAAAGTAATCCTTTAGAACCGCTTTCCGAGTTCAGTTTTGCAAAAGGGGCGGGGTTACCAAAAGGGAAAAGAAACCCCTTCCCCCCCGGGGGAAAATTACTGTGGGCTTAAATTGCCACATCCCCAAAATGCACAAAAGTAGTAGATGATCCCAAATTTAACCCTTTTATCTCTGTAATATCGTTACGTCATCAAAAGATCGAACCCCATAGGAATAACATGAGGATTTTTTAATTTTAGTGATAACCCTCCCCCTCTAAGGCCCTATCTACACACGAATTACAACAGATAAAACAGCTTAACGAGGAGAACCTATTGTCCGAGTTTCTTAAAAATCTCAAAAACCCTTGGGGCAATGCGGATTTAAAAAAAAAATTTTAACTAAAAAAAATTTTTAAAAAATTAAAATTTTTTGTAAAAAAGGTGCTTTGGGCCTGAAAAAAAATATAAAGATGCTGGGTAGAAAAAAAACAATCGAAACCAGCCGGTGTGGTAGACCAAGGTTGCATAGGGTTCCCGGGTTTTTTCTGGGGAAGCCCCGTAAGGGGGGGGACCAATTTCCCCTTTTAAACTCCGCTAATACGAAAAATGGGGGGACCCCCAAAGACCAAAATTCCGCTCAATTCCTTGGGGGGGAAAAAATTTTTTTCCCGTCCCCATAGGATTAACTTTTTGGGGGTATGATATTATAGTGCTTAAGCCCTCCCCATACCTACACAAGGGAATTAAAAAAAAATGACTGGATGGGTCTCGACGGTAGAACAATTGGTTCCCAAAACTCGTCCCAGACTCGAACAAAACCAAAATATTGTGAATTTAAACAAATTTAAAAAATTTAAACAATTAAAAACTATGTTGGAATAGCCCTAAGAGGTATTTTTCCCCATCCCCTTTTAACTGGAAGGAGATAGAGAGGGGCGAATAAACGGCGAATGGACTGTGAGGCCGAGTGCCGGGAAAATTGGCCAAAAAAGCTGTAGAAGGGAAATGCGTTCCAACAGATATGGTTTATAACAAAAGTTATTTTGATTAAAACAGTCCCCAAAACCCAAAAAAGAATGTTAAAATATTAGACAATGGTGTGCGCGGGCATCCTAAAAATTTACACTCATCCTTTTTCCCTAACGCCCAAAAAAGAAGTATAACTTCAAAAATAAATATATGGATACAAAAGGCTCTTATACTTTGCTACAATCTAATAAATGTGTTTATGTCCATCGCAATGCTTTCGTAGTAAATACATCTATAATCATATACTTGCAATTCTTATATAAATTGGCTTATGTTTTACGTGCATGAAATACAATTTAAAGATTAATTTATTATTAATTTTTTATTTTCCTGTAAGTATGTTTAGTTTAATAACAAAAAGTGTTCAAACAAATGCATCAGAAGAGCTCCGAAGGCGAAGGACAATCTTTCCCAACTAGTAGTAACGTCGCAAATCACAGCGCAAAGCAAAGTTTCGTAGACACGGGAGGTAGCTCAGTGGTAGAGCATTCGACTACATATCAAGAGGTCCCCGGTTCAAACCTGGGTGCCCCTTCTTCAGAGAAGTGAGGAGATATATTTTTTTGAGAAATTCAAAGGGATGGGGGAATGATCTGTCCCAATCTGCATATTTCTAATCAAAGCGTTTTCGTTCCTACGGAACGCAAAGCAAAGGTTAGCTGACGCGAGTTTATAGCTCAGTGGTAGAGCATTCGACTGCAGATCGAGAGGTTCCCGGTTCAAACCCGTGTGTCCTCTTCCTCAAGGAAATGAAAAGAATTATTTTTTTGAGAATTTTGAAGGCTGGAATGATCTGTCCCGTTTTGTATATTTCTAGAAAAAGCGTCTTCGCATCTGTGACGGTGTGCGCACGCATCGTAAAAATTTATCCTTATCCTATTTCTCTCTAACGCCCCAAAAGAAGTATAACTTCAAAAATTTCTCTTTAGTGCGGAGCTTCCAACTATTGTACACCGATCTTTTTTTTGTTACTAAAGATTAGCAATGTCATGCGTCGATGGACAATTGTAACAAGTTAAAAGGCTTTCATTTGGCAAAAGGGATTTTTGTGGTTTGGTTGAAAGGAGGGAGGATGAAAAAAATTTAAACCTCCCTCACTGTCTAAAAACCAAAGAGTTTATTCAGGTAATTGGTATTTATTGGCTTAGACGTGTCACATCTTGAACATGAAGACGTTACAAGCAGAATGGAGTTCTTGGCTGGTTTTTAAACAAAGACCGTACTTGAGATTTTTTTTTTTTTTTAAATATTTGCTTTTGTCCGGCAAAATTAAACCAAAATATGTAAGAAATTCAAATAAATTTTCCAAAATATTTTTAGAAGTATAATTCTTTCAAATAAAAATTATTGCAAAAATTCTAGTTAAATGAATAACAATTTTTTTTTGTAGAGTAAAGCTTTACCTTTTAAGTTATGTTATAAATTTATATACAAGAATCTTTATCTTTTAAAAACAAAACAAAAGCAGTCTAGTTTTAAGTAGGAACTAAGGTTGAGTTATGAGGAAGACACTCTAAGTCCTAAGCCATTCCCTCAACACCTTACGAGAGAACTTTGATATTATTGTCCGTTTACAATGACTTCCTTACAATACATTATCTAGTGCATTGTCTTCCTATTGCATAAATGCCAGAGCACCACATCCACAACTTATCTAATTGAAGTATCAAGATCATTTTGTTCATTGAGATATAACAATATAAAACAGTTTAATGAATAACAAAACACATCACACCTCACATAAATTTTTAAATACATATATTTTTCCTTGAAAACAAGTCCAGTCATTAAATAATATTATTATCTTGTCTTTAAAGCAAAAATTAATTTTTTTTAAACCTAAGCAAAAACTTGGTGTACACATTTTATTTTCCTAGAAAAAGGCTTAAAATGCATTTAATGTACATAGATAACTGGCAAAAGGAAAATAAAAAATATAGAAGGCATATATTTCATTTTTTTAAAAATATTTGTTTAAAGTAAAATAAATTATTAAAGTATTCCCTGAAGAAATATACACTTAAATGACTTTCAATAATGAAAGTAGATAGTTTTTATTTCAAGAAATATATAAATGAAATCACTGAAGTGAGAAAACTTTATCTTTCCCTTATCAAAATTGCTAATTGAGCACTTTCTTTATATTTATTCAAAACATTTTCTTTTTTTAAATCAACCTTTTTATTAAAGAAAAATCAAATCAAATGTACAGTTAATGAAAATTATATTCTAATAAAAATAAATATGTTTTTAAATATTGAATTTCAAAATAATAAAGTTTCCTCTTTAAATTACTTTTTTGTACTAACTTCTACTTCTATATTTTTAGGGTATTATATTAGAGAATTCATATATGCATGGACCACTTTAAAATTATATACTTATTTTTATTGCATAATTAGATACGAATATACTGATTCATATTTTTTTTTAAAAAAAGTTCTGTATTATTTTATAATATCCGCAACATTGTTTTAGTTATAATAGTGTATTGAAAATAACAAGAAAAAATATTTTTCCTGTAATATACCTAAAACTGTATTTAGCGCACAGAATGAAATATTCTATAAAATGGTAAAGAATGTGATATAAGAAATCTGAAATGACGTGAATTGAAACACAAATAAAAGAATGACAACGCAAAAACATGAAATGCTGAAAGATTTATCTTTTCAAAAAGATTATGAATTTTATTTCATAAGACGAAAATAATTCGTAAGAAAATCTAAATATGTCAATAAAAGTAAAAAAAAGAATTATTAGCTAAGTTGAATGAAAAATTATTTGAAATTGTTTTTTAAAAATTCTTAAAATAACTGACTATTGGGGTTTTTCAGATATATAAATGACGTCATGATTGAAACATGTTAATAAAACAGAGCTTTTAGGATCTGCAGTCACATTCAGTGATTAAGGTCCTTACACTTTTACGTTCACATTCATTTCAAAGATATGAGGGAAATATACTAGTTTAAGATTCGTTTCTCAATTGAGACCATGTACAAGGTCGGTTCAAAAAGTATTTTACACTTGGATGGAAAAAAAATATCTTAGTTACTTTGCGAGATTAAAATCCTAATAAAATTGAAAGTAGACCCCTTGCACTTTTACACACTTTGCCCAGTTTTCCTTCTACAACCAAAAACCCTTTTTAATGTTATCTTTTGGAATGGCATTCAACTTCGTACAGTTCTGCATTGTTGCATCTCTGCTCAAAAAACGGGATCCATTCAATGAGATTTTCATTTTCGTTAACGCCAGAAGTGACAAGGAAAAAAGTTCAGCGTCGATAGTGTCCAGTAGGTCCTTTGCAACAGTAAGACGGAGTTACTTCTGTTCCACCAACAGAAGCTTGGGAACAAATTTTGCAATCACTCTGCACATGATCACTCAAAATTGTCTGTGTAAAACCTGTACTGATCTCAATTTTTTCAACAGTCTCTCATATTGCTAAGTATTCCTAGTCCTTGGAGCACAGCAGCGTTTCTCAATCAGTTGGGGGGCCCCTTGGGGAATAATATCTCTAGAGGGGCGAACATATTGAAAGTCGAAAAAGGTTATTTAAAAAATTATACTGAACGTTAACAAACAAAAATACTTTCTGATATAATTTAAAATATAAAATACACATTTGCACTGATATAATACACTTATATAAATTATCAGTACTGCACAATGTATATTTTATAATAATTTTAATCTAAGTTAAGAACAAGTTTGATAATTATCAGTGATCCCATGGGCATGTATTAACATTTATCTTGATAATTTTTATACGGTTTATAATTAATTCCTTAACTACCGATTAAAAGTTACGCAATTCGCTCCCCAATGCCACCGTTTATCACGTAGACGAGCTTATTTTACTGTTTTTTTGAGGGGGAGAGAGAGGAGAAAAGAAAGAAATAAAAAAATCCTCTGAAATAAGTAAACCCTTCGCAAACACTGTCAAGGTCATTTCATTGCATCCTAAACCCTTCTGAATAATTTTATGGATAGCACTGCATAGAAAAGATAGTACTTCGGAAAGACGTATATATACGTCCAGAAAATTAATGCTTTGGCTGAGCGAGACGCTTATATAAGTCGGTGGCACATTAGAAGTTAAAGTCGTGTTGTACCTTTTGTGTCGAAGTATAGTATTATTGATTTCAATACATCGTTATTGTATGGAGAGGGGGTGTGATAAAAATGATGATTGAATACTGGGTCACGTATATTGAAAGATTGCGAAGCACTGCAGTACAGTTTATAATAGAGATTTTGTACTAAAAACTTTTAAAATGCTTTTAATTTAAAGATAATTCATTGACTTTAACTTAAACATATACAATCCAAAGCCTAATGAGTAAAATATTTAAGTAAAAATAAAATTAAAAAATGGTTTTACATAATTTTTCTTTAAAAAATTAAGTTAAATTGTGTAATAAGCATATATATTGAATTTTTTTATTTTGTTATAGTTAATTATAATATTTTTATTGTTTTGAATAATTTAAAAGAAAAAAAAACAATTGCAGAATAATGCCAAAGAATTGTAGAAGTAAGTTCTGTTTGCCGATATTTGACTTTTGGAATCATCAAAGAAAACTTTTGCAATAGAATTCGAGTTAAGAGCAATTTCATGTTTTAGTCAAAAATGTTCTGCGTCTAGGTAACACTTTTTAATTTATTTTCTTCTTTCCAATTAATCTGAAATAACTTTTAATTTAACTTTGAAATTTCTGGATAAAATGGAAGTACATACCATGGGACAGGAAAGAAATGAAGTGTTAAAGTTAATGTCTCAGATTTTTTAGTGCATCAAATTTTTTATAAAAATGGGTAATTTTTGTTTATGTTTAATGGGCTACGGATTAGTGTTTTTACCAATGAAGACCTAGTACAATCCCCGGAAGCTGGCCTCTCTTTTTATTGTGGCACCGTATAGGCAGATACCAGTCTCTTAAGGTAATTTTGATGCCAAGTTTCCTCCCTAGAGGGAGAAACCTGAGCTCTTACGATGCGAACTTCTACTAGGATTTTATTTTGCTTAGATCACCCAAGCCAGCCATACGCTCTAGGGATATTTTGCATGCCGTATAATCATACGATACGGCTGCTGTCGATTTTCTGCATCATAAAAATCCACTGACTTCGGCCGGGGACCGCACCCGCAACCTTGGGGGCAGAAGGCCAATGACAAATCGAAAACGCCACCCAGCCGGCGAAAGAAAAATAGAAAACAGAAACTAAAATTTAATAAAAAAATATAGTTGGGATTGATTCTCTTTTGTAATTCATACAGCCTTTTTTTTTAATTCACACAAAAAAAGATTTTATCTTAGCATTACACTCACTATATTTGAATCTTTATTGCATTTTAAACTGCTTTTCTGTCAAAATTATCTTATTTTCTATTAAAAGTGTAAGCTATCAAACATATACTTAAAGTCATTAAAATTGGAAATGGTTCAGTTAGCAAGAGTTATTGAAGTATAACCGTAAGAAATTTCAAAAATATTAATATACAAAGTTTCACATTAACATTGTTATATTAAATTTTTAAGTAGTAGTGTTATATATATATATATATTTGCAATATCCCAAAATGTTTATTTTTTTTTCTTATAAAAAACACGAAAGGAATAGGCACTAATTTAAGGCACCAACATAATTTTAAAGTTTTCTAAAAATTAAAAATAAAAAAAAAATTGCTGTTATTATAAAAGATAAATTGAATAAGATTTAAAACTATGTAAATAAATAGGTTCGCCACTAAGATTAAAATTGTAAAATAGTTAATTTAAAAGAAAATATTATTTTGCACACACACATTCTTCTCTAGACATTTTTGCGAAAAATTTTAGAAAATGTGTGTGTACAAGTTTCATCAATATCCGAAACCTAAGAATTGTTTTGAAAAAAAAAATTAAATGAGAAATAATAAGTAGTTAAAATAATTTATTTATTTTACCAGTATTAAAAACTTTAAAATACACAAAAGAACCTGTAATTACTCTAACCGTCAGAAAGGATTCTTCACTCCCAATGTCACTGATAACTTCTGAATTAGTGCTGGTGTCGCCATTTTCCCACACAATGTCGTCTTTTCTGCCATTCAGTGCATTTGTTATGCAACATTTTTTTTAAAAAGGAAGGCATAATCACTAATAGTTTAAAAGAATTATTAAAGAATGTTAAACATTTATAAGCAAAATTTTGTTAATGCCATCGACATATATTTGTTTCATCCGTGTCAAATTTTGGGTGGCCACTGTTCTCTTACCTTTTTTTTTCCTCATACAAGTTTGCCTCCCTTTTCATACTTGCGTCTTGGAAAACTCGTCTTGATGCTGTTACCTATATGTTTGATGATTAGGTGATTGAAAAAGCTTGAACAAAACAATTTCCTGAAAATGAGCAGACAATGATGTTTAAGATAGACTGAATACTAGTGTTAAACTGCGGAATGGGATAAGTCATCAGTGTAAGTGGCCAGAACGGACAGCTGCATTTTTCTTTGAAAAGGATGGAAACTCAACTTTTCCCATCCAACAAACGTTTTGCCTTCAATTCTAAGTCGGATCCGATTTTCAATAGTGTTAACACAGAAAAAATACTGTTACGGGTTACTGTTAAAATACGGTATACATATATATGTAAGGATAATTAAATTAGATTAAAAATTAAATTCCCTAACTAGCACTTAACTTTTATTTTTTCATTACCTCTTCAAGTATCAAACTAATCACCCATTTATTTCTTCCGAACATATGGACTAGCCAATAAACATGTCTAATTCCAGATCGTTATATTTAATAGCCCTATATGTCAGCATTAACTTTCAAGTGCACTCATGAAATCAGCGACCGGTGTTTTAAGTGTTAAGTCACTTAAGATTTTCGGTGGCTTCCGTTTTTCTCTCTGCCTGTTAGCTTCAGATAATGTCTTACTTTGATCAAATAAAGTTCCTTTTTAAAAACTAAGTCTGTTTCTGACTCACAAATCATGTCATATATATATATATATATATAATGCTTAATCCTATTTTTCCATAACTATATGCAGGATGTGGCAAAAAAACTCGGACAAATTTCTCGACTCCTAGATAATGAATTTCCTTTTAATTTGTGTTTTCATGTTTCTTTATCTCACTTTAATAATAAAATATTTTTAAATGTATTTCTTAATTTTTACTTTGAATTTTATGCTATTTAAGAGTTTTTTCAGCAAGGAAAACGACAGTTCGTTTGCTGAATGTACCTCGGCAAACAGTATCTGATGTAATCTGCCGCTTCAAAGAGCTTGGTAATGATGGTCGTCGTCCAGTTAAGTGGACAAAAATAACTGTAAAGACATCAGGGATTCGTAAGGCTATCGAAAAACGAGTCCAGAGAAATCCAAGGGTTTCCATGAGACAGATCCCTCGTGACACAGGAATAAGTGACAGTTCAATGAGGCGAATAGCAAAAGCGGATCTTGGACTGAAACCTTACGAGTTGCGAAAAGTTCAGCTTCTGACTGAAAAAAACAAACTCGTACGGCTCACAAGATGCCAAACACTTTTAAGACGGGCCGCAAATCAGCATTCGGAGATATTCCTTTTTACTAATGAGAAGCTCTTTATGGTTCAACAATTTCATAACTCCCAAACTCCAAGAGCCTCGGCAATTGTTGAACATCGCTAATATCCAAAGTCGGTCATGGTCTGAGGCGGAATTTGTGCAAGTGGCAAAACACCTTTGGTTTTTGTGGTAGAGGGCGTTAAAATCAATCCAAAAAGTGAACCGGAGGGACATTATTGAAGCTGTTGTATTTCCGTGGGACCAAACGCATTTCGAAAATGCAAATCTAACGCTTCAACAAGACTCTGAATTAGTTTGCAATGTCAAAAAGACACAAGAGTGGTGCAAGGCAAGTTTTCCAGATATTATATCACCTTAAGAATGGCCACCAACTTGCTGGCTCTCAATCCCATTGATTAAAATACACGGTCCATTTTAGAGTCCGGGGGATGCACTTAAACGGCATAAAAGTTTGGACTCTCTAAAGCAATCGCTTCTGAGGGAATGGGATAGATTAAAAGTAAAATACTTGAGGTCCATTGTAGACAATTTCTACAAGCGTTTGCGCCTCTACATTGTTGCAAAAGGTGGTCACTTTAAAACCAAATAAATTTATTTATTAGTATGAGTGTACTCTTATTTTTATTTGTTATATTTGATTAATTTAATTTTTTATAAAGTTACATAAAAATTCTTTTTTCGCGTTTTTTTGCCGTATACTGTATAAACATCATATATCGTATAACTAGTAACACTTGTTAGCCAACTCTCATTCCTTTAAAAATTTATTGAAGAAATACAAGCTATTTCCTCTAAATGGCTTTCGCTATGGCATGTAAAAGTATAAAATATAATTGCCAAAAAATGTAAATGTTAGGTATTACTAGAGGTAGGATATATATATCTATATATATAATATTTTAATATGTTTTTTGTAACTGTATATTCATATATTTATGCTAATAGCATTCTGGATTGTCGGCTCGGTGGCTTAGAGGTTGTATGCCTGCTTCGTAGGCCTCGTATCTTGGCTTAGATAGATATTTTTATGGATGCGAAAATAGTTGTTACGCTTGTCAATTAATTATGGTGCATTTAAAAAATCCCTTGAGTATCACTTTGATTCTCGTAGATTCGGCAAAATTAAATCATAGTAATATTTAACATCCAACGTGAGTTTTATACGGATAAATTCAAGTACCGAAATTTGTAGCGGGAGCCGTCACTAAATGGTGCCTCCAAAGAAACGGCTGTCACATTTGGGGACAGAGTTTGCAAAGGCTAAGCTACAGAATTGCAGCACATTTGATTAAAAGAAAAAACGTTTTGGGATTGGATTATAAATAATGATCCGTCACACAGTTGGTGTAAACACCTACGTAAAGTATTCAGTATAAATGATTTTCATAAAATATATGAAACATTTATTTTTAATATTTTATAAGCCTCATAATTTGAAAAGTGATGCTTTTATAAAACATTTTAGGAAACCCTTGAAACTTTTACCTAATTATCTCTTAAAAAATTCAGAAAAACGAAAAAATGATAAAAATGTTCACTTATTAAGCAGGTAAATTAAGTAATCTATCAATATTATAATTCAAATCTTCCTAAATTATTTGCAAAGATACTGATTCTGTCTAGCTGCAATGAAAACCACAAGAAAATATGAAAATTGTTAACCTTTTCTTTTGGTGGCAATTGCAAAAATACTTTTTATTATTTTATTATTTTTTGAATGATTATGAGCCTTCTATTTCTGGTTAAAAATCACTGAAAATACTTTCATCTCCATCGACTGAAAATAGTAGCATTTTAGGTAATAGTTATTTCTCTCTTTATCCGTACTTGGTACTCCATCGAGTACAATATACTAGGTGCACTTTTATTGCAAGTATTACAAAAAGGTTTTGAGTAACCTTACCAAATGCATTTCAATACGATGACTGGAAGTGAATAAATCTAGATGGCGCTCACATCAAGATAATAGAAAACTTCACATATACTAAATTGCTATATATAATCATTTATTTTGAAATACAGAAGGATGTATATCAAGCCAACGACACAATCTTTTTCGTTTTCTTGTATAAAGTAAAAATGACCATTTCAATGCATGGTTGGTCATTTTGAAAATGTTGAAATAAGTTTAAAAAGATATATCTGAAAATAAATTCAAGGCTGAATGTTTTAAAAATATAAAAGTAGTAGTGATTATTTTGGTACGGAAAGTATGAAGATATAAAGTAAAATTTTTAAAAAAATCATAAGTTACATTTTTTGTTTTCTTCATTTATTCATATGACAAGTAGTAATGTAATTGTAATTCAAAGGAAAAGTTACTGTACTGAAAATCATAAATGTCAATAAAAATTTTTAACTTAAAAATCACAATAGAGGGGATTGATTACATTAAAAAATCGATCTATTCGTTTTGCTTTTTTTTTTAAAAAAAAGGGGAAAAAAAGGAATGTCTATCGCGAAATTAAATACAAAACTACTGTGACGTCTCTCGCGTCCTTCTGCTAACATAACTCCTATGTTCTTTGACGGCCACGATTAATGGCAAAACCTTTCCAACCCAATACCAAGAAGATAAACGAATGCAACATGTAAATGAGATATACTTTAAAAGGATAGAAGCTTTGATGATAAGATATAGCGCGGCAAGTTTAGAGATAGCTTAGTGTGGAATCTTTCAGATCAAGAGTTAGCAGTCCGATAGCTTTGGAAGGAATAGAAGCCCAATATAAAGAAGTTGGAATCGTCGTATATAAAGTGAATTATAAATATCTCTATAGGTGAAGGAAGGAGATCTGCAAAGGTAATATTTGACATAGGTAGTTAGATGAATCGGTTTTTTTTATTATAATTAAGATAAAGGATCTAGTTGCGTGATCTGACTTAAATACAAGGTTTAATTGGGGTTCCTCACTTTTAAA
>BMAV01011943.1:497767-510640 GCA_019973955.1 Trichonephila inaurata madagascariensis | reverse complement strand
CTATAAAAGCGTGTTTTTTAGTTTTTTTTAAAACTGTAATTTATTTTATAATTATTTTTACTACACACGATAAAAATCACAATTCCAGTTAATAATTTAACTAAGAGAAAATATACTTACCTACTTTCAAGGAATTTTCAATTTTTCTTTGATAATTTGAGAAAAAAATCCAATAAAAACTAAAGAAAATGTTCCAAATGTGCGTGTCCTTAATAAAGGACATAAATAACAGACACTTTTCGCTAACAATACAGGAACGTTATTTTCCAGTAAAACTGTCATATTTTGTTCACGTTTTTGTAGTTTTGTTGTCGTTTGATGATCTATAAATAGCATTTTAAACTTTTTCTTCCTTGTGTCTTTTTGACGAGGCGAAGTGTTACATTATGGCTTCATAGTTTTCTTCATAGAGATCTTTAGGTAGCATTTGAAAATTTCAAATCAACTCAAACGTTTCATGTCTAACGCTTTTCTCATATTTAATTTCGCTATCTTGATTAATATGCATTATTTCAGCAGTTTCTTCAATTGCTTGATCAGTTTCAACTACCTTCAAGAGGGATCACAGATGCCCATTTTTTGTATATTCTGCTCATTTACATTTATAAACCATAATAAGTCGTATAACACAGCAATCAAAACCACAAAATTGTTCATGGGGAAAGTGTAGCATGTTCTAAAAATAATTGTGTAAAACGTTTTTCATTATGCATTATATGTTTCAGAATACTCATAAAAATACATCTTGGCCAAATAATCCGTCAAAGTGCTCAATATGCCTATCCAAATATCATAAAATTCATTCACATGGGGAAAAAAGCAGCAGAAAAATATTATTTACAACTTTCCTAAAAGAAAAAAAGATGGACTGAAACATACCAGTAAGTTTGAAGGTCAAATATATGATTATCAAAAGTAGTATTTAAGGGGTTAAAAGAAACGTAATAAAAAAAAATCTGTCATCGTGGGATTACAGTATAGCAAACAAAATGTCTTTTTTTATTTGGTTTTAGGATCAAAGATGGCTAATGAGCGTTTGAAGTGGAATCTTTTATTTTTGATGATCCCCAGGTGATAAAAATAAATTATATCAATGTAAATGTGTATTTTTTATTATGTCAGAAAGCATTTAGTTTTACTTCATTCCAAAAAAATATTTTTTTAAATCTTTTATTTTCAATATACTCTCGCTCACCTCTCACGGCTACCGCGACCCCCCAGGGGGGCGCCCCCCACAGTTAGAGAAACACTGCTTTAGAAGGATATTTACCATGGAACCTGAATTTTTTTTATTCACTGAATATAAAATACTGCCCGAATAAAATGATTTTTTTCCTAAATAGAAGAATATTTTGTTTCTGTATTTGTGACACACTTTCGAACTAATCTTTTTCTTTTGTATTTCCTTTTTTTCTCTCCTTTTTTTACTTCTGTCTCATTTTACTGCCCTTCACTTTGCTTTGAGGTGATTTGTTTTTCTGTATCTACTGAATTTTTTTAAGTTGGTTTTTTTGAAAACATTTTTGAATTCTCATCGCATGATTGAGTACACGGTTTCAAGGGGAAATCAACTAACATGCACCCACTCGTGGTCAGCGTTGCTATTTCGGGGTCGGTGAGGCTCAAGTCCTACTTCCACATATCAGGATCCGTTGTGTTATACAATCAATATTGCATCCCATTTTCAGGGTGTGGGTGGAAGGTACCAATCATCAAACAAACTGCCAAGTCAGTCGTCAATAATCACGTGTTGCTTATGAGCGCTCAATACAAAGAATAGCTCTTTCTTTCTACGCGGGCTGTGTTGAATGATTTCTGTGAAGCGCATGCTCCATTTCATGAAGGGTGCCTCTCTCATTATCTCCATGATATTAAATTTGTAGAATGGTGGAACTATCTTTCCTAAGCCTCTGGATATTTTTTTCACTATACGAAGGAATTTTTAACATCTTTTGTGAATTACATTGTTTCTTTTGAAAAAAGTCGTTAAGGTAATATTTTAATTTGAGAGGACAACAATAATTCATTATTTTTTGTGCCTTTAGATGGCTGCACTTGGCAAGTTGCTTCGGAATGAATGAAATACGCTTGGCAGGGTTTTAAAGAATCGAAATTAATTCTATTCGAATAAATACTAAATGTTAAACTTAAATAATAAATGTTAAACTTATTTTATTTCAATTCACTTAACTATTGCTAATTTTTAAAATGATTCTCGTAATTTATATTTCAGTTTTTGTATTTTTACTTTTTTACCTTTATTGATAGTCTATATTATTAACATTAAACAAAACTGTATTTTTTGTAAAAACGTGGCATTCTTTTGTAAAACTACTTGTGTAGTGACTGCTTCGAATAGACATGCAAAATAAAAGTTCCAGACTTAATCATTCGAAATCACGTTGACTATTCATTGTGAGTGCTACCCAACAATAAATTAAAATACAGGGTCAATTGATAATTTCCTCTCAGGTTTCGAAGCGTTATATTAAAAAAAAATACGAAGACGAAGACAGCAAAAAAAGCATTTGAAAGAATAAACATTTTAAGTTTTATTTACATACTTTACTTTTATTTGCAGAGTGTGAAACCGTCCATCCATGCCACTGCCCTACTCCACTCAACAGGGTAGTATTAATGTTATCCGGCTGGGTGGCTTGTCGCTGGCCTTCTGCACCGGCCCAAGTCGCTGGATCTTCATGATGCAGAAAATCGACAGCAGCCATGACGTAGGATTATACGGCATGTAAAAAATCCCTAGAGTGTCTGTTTGGCTTGGGTGCTCTAGGAAGAATTAAAAAATTACCTGCGGGGTGATTGGTATCCGCCTATAGGGGAGATACCAGCTTTCGGGGCTTGCAATGCAAAAACTTCAATCGGCAGCCTATTAGATATTTAAAAAAAAAAAGGTTTCTTACATATAAGTCATTTTTCTTTTCTTTTTTGCGGCGTGATGAAACAGAACTGTTCGAAAGATGAAATGCGCTGTCACAACACCCTATTGAGTGCAGTGTGGCAGGAGCTGATGTGTATACCATTTAACCACACAGAATTCCTGTAAAGTATATAAATAAAACTTGAAATGTTTCTGTATTCTTTCATATGTGCTTTTTTGTTGTATTCGTCTTAGTTATTTTACTATAGTGTTTCGAAACCGTGGAGGGAATTATGAATAACCGAGAATATAATTTCGGAATAAATCCAAGTGTAGATCTCACATCAGATTATGTCTGTTTTATTTTATTGGCTTTCCTCCTTCAAAGCGTCCTTTTAAACAAAATTTTGTGTCCACTTTTAACACCGTGCCAATATAAAGAGCATACATATTCAAGACTTGCACACTGATGACTCGGGCAAAGAAACTTTGAGGGGAAATTTTTCTCGTAAAAAGGCAACCTTGGGGTAGGTTGCTATCGTTTCTACTTTTTATGATGTTTACCTCCGGGGTGTGCAAACGATTCCCTTCCTCCACGTCTCTCGACTACCTGTTAGGCTAACTTCACTCCCCTAAGATTCAATTAGACAGAGAGGGGGAACTTGATTGGATTATACCTTACTAGGCGGGCATTGCTTCCTTTTTTCCCTTTGTTATCAACGAACCTTTTATTTTTCTTTTAAATGGCACCTTTGATATGAATGCAGTTTCAGTAAAATATCCGTCCCTATTTTAGATCATTAGTACTAAAACTTTTTTTATCTGTAAATAGAGTTAGCACATAAAATTCGGCAATAGATACCTAGTTACAAAACATGTTAATGTTAAGTTAATGATTTGATTTTGTTGTATTGAGTTACGGAAACTCCATCATTCTATGACTAAGAAATCAATGTACAAGTTTGCGAGAATTATATTTCTATTTGTTAAAACAACATTGCGGTGAATTTGACCCATGACAACATTCTTTTCTGATATTTTGTACTTTGATCGCGATGGATGGATCTTTATTTTCCGAAACATGAGAATTTTGACATCTAATAATAAAAAATAAATAACAGTTACCATGATTTATCGCATATTTTCGATAAAATCCACCATAGAATGCCGTAAAACTTTTTTGAAGCTACCCATCCGGTATAGTGGTTAGTGACGCTGACTGCAGTGCCGTAGGGCCTGTGGGTTCCAATCCCGGAGAAGGCATGGATGTTTGTATTCACGTCATGGGGGAACTTTAAATAGCAGTCGAGCACAGCAAGTCCTCTCGTGAGGTTGGTGGAAGGCCTCTGACCACCCCAAGGGTGTTCTCCCTCTAAATTGGGGTGGAACTGAGCCAAATAGTACTGTCACCTGCATGGTGCTCAAAAGCTAAGGTTAACGACAGGCGTAAAAATCTAGCCCTTAACCGCGATGAATTTCGTGGACCTTGATCTGATGTTACTTTCAATCAAGTGGCATAAGTAACAAAACATCAAAAAAAAAAAAAAAAATTTTAAGGATTTTTTTAAATGAAAAGTTCAAACTTTGCTCAAATGTTGTATGTTTTGTCATAAAAAACCTTTTTGTAATAGTTGATAGAACTGTACGCCAATGGCTCAAAAAATGGGTATTATATGTGGAAACTGTGATTGTAGTGGAGAGAGGAATTCCCTTACAAAGAATGAAAACTGACCACACGATCAGAAGAGCCCTAAATTCCACTTCATCTATAAACGAGTTCTTTTTATAACTTGGAGAAATTGAGAAAACTATTGGGGTTATAAACTTGGTGATCTGCTATTCTGTTTTGAATAATCTTTTCCTTGGGATTTTTTTTTAAAGAAGTTTCATTATACACATCTGAAAACAATTAAAGGATGTGAGGTTGTAGGTGAATCTTGAGGTTGAAGAGAGGATTGATACACATGATATACAGTCACGATAGCCTAAATGAGAAAAAATAATGACACATGTTTGGCAGAAAAAAATGCATTTTATTGAGCTTCTGGGTACAAAAAGGAAAAAAAAAAAACACACAATTCGTGCTTGTGAGAAAAAGGAACAACCAAGGTGAAAGAAAATAATTTATTAGTAGGGAATATGGTTTTCCTGGACTGCCAGCAACGTTGAACACCTTGAGGTGTGCAGTCTATTAATGAGAAGCTAGGTATTCTGTCCCACTGCTCCAGAAGAAACCTTTTCAGTTCTAATTCTTCTCATTCGTGAGATTCCTTCCTCGAAAAGAAAATCATCCACCAAATTAGCACGATATGGCTTGCAATTGTCGTCCATTAACATGACGTCATCTCCAATTGTTGCAACGTAAGGAACTACAATAGGTCTGAGGATCTCATTCTTATATATGCCACCGGTCAAAGCTCCACCTCGAATGATGCGGGGATCGGTGTGTCCCTCAAAGGAGATGCTAGCACAGACCATCACTCTTCCACCACCAAATCTGACACTTCCGAGCACGAATGCAGGATTGTTCCTTGTGGCACTGTAACGGGTCTATTCGCGTACTTCCTGCTAATCCTCTTGGGGAATAATGGTTCTTTAAATATTATTCTAATGAAAACTTTCCTCCTCCGAAGAAGACACGAATTGTTCAAATCAAGGCTTGTATTTAAAGATTAACTGTCAAGTTCTAAACAGAGAGAGAGAGGTTAGAAGTTAAACAGGTAGCAGCTGGTGATTAACGTAAAACTAGGCGAGAGCGCTTCGTAGATTATTTGATTAATCTTAAGATTGACGATTTTGTCAATTTGCTGTTTAAATTGGATTAGTGTCGGTTTGAATTAAATTACTTTAGAACTTACCTTCAAATATTTAAAAGTTGTATTTCCAGGGCGTGCTAAGAGTAAGTTATCCTATTTATAATTGTATCTCCAACTATCTCGTCTACCTCGCTATTGCACCCATATTTATCTATTGGTGCGTTTCTTATCTTGGGTTGTTGAAATTTGTGACGTTGTTGATAATTGTTAATAAATTGAGTTTATCTTGACTATGGCTAATCTTCCTTCTAAACCGCGTGTACTAATGGATGGGACCGTCGATCCAATACAATTCCTCCAGATGAACATACTCCTATTGAACAGAAAAATTGGACTCATCAGAGAAAATAATATTGCGCCTTTTATTTCTCCTCCAGTTCCCATGCCCTGTTGCCCACTCCTTACGGGAGTGACAGTACTTTGCTGTTAATGTAATACATAACATTGGTTCTCGAGCATAGGGACCTACTGCTTGCAGCCGGCCGGTTTTGGAAAGTATGTGTCGAAACTGTAATGCTTGTAACCGAGCGAAAGTGCTGAAGAAGAGTGGCATTCGTATTTCGGTATCTCTGAGATGTTTGTATTAAACATTGATCTTCATTGAACGTTGTTGCAAGACCTTGTCCTGGCCTGCATTTCCAGTCTCCAAAAAACGTTTCCAGATCCTGGAAATCCCACGGTGTGAAACTCCAGTGACTTCTGTAACTTCGGCTTGTGTTTGGTCCCCTTCTAACCCACCAACAACTCTCCAAACTTCTGATTCTGTTAAATGATCTCGTTGAGACATCATCGAAACAACGCTCTTACTTTTGACGTCAAACTCAAAATTTGCATACTCTGAAGTTTGAAATAGAGAAAAATTAGCTTTTGTGATATTTTCTTCCAATTTCTGCACACACTCACACAGAATGTTTGTACAAGATTTACAATATTCTTTAATTGTTTCGAACAGTGTTGTTAGAAGAGGAAAAAGCGCTCATGTCTGAAATGAACCAACGTTTTATTACAGGCTGATCGAAAGTTAAATTTCTGAACCTTCAGAAACGGATATTCTACGTAGGCGAAATCAAATTTCTTTTCACGGTGGTCATTCTATATTTTTATTAAAGATATGGAATTTTTAATACATGGTACTCGGATTAATTTTTGAACAAGAGCCGGAGGAAAAAAAATTCCATTACCTACTCTGTAACAACTATTTAAACATAAAGATATAATAATTACTTAAACGAAATAATTTTTGTAAACTTCAATGTGCCATTTCCTTATTTAATAACCGAAAATATCCTGCGCAACAACTTTTCTTCGTTCATCTTAGAATAATTAGAATGTAAGAAAAGCTGTAGTCACACACAAATGAAATACAAGGGGAAGCAAATATTTGTATTCGAACAACCATGCAAAAGTTCCGATTTCTCTAAGGGGATAATCGGCCAGAATTTAGAATCACCACCTTCTCGATCTCGCCATAATCCCATGTTAGTTAAACGAATCAGTTTCCAAAAGCTATTTTTCTCCCTTTTCTGCCACTGGAGCATTGATTAAAAAGAACATTTCGGGAGAAAGGCTTTCAGAACGAATTCATTAGGAACGTTGCAATTTCTTAATGGAGTTCGAAGATAATGAAGGATTGGTGAGTTTTTGAAAAGTTTCGACAAGTATCTGTTATTTATTCGAAGACAACAAGAGAGGCTTAAAGATATGTTTCTATGTAATTATTCAGTATCAGAGTTGGTATAATTCAGTGCCTCTTTTGGGCTTTGGAAATTAATTTTTTTTTGTCTACAAATTTGTTAGGAGAAATACTTTTCCCCCATTATATAATTACATTCTTAAAAATTTCTGGTAACTCTGTTAAGAAAAATATTAAAGCAGTTCTTGCTTAAATTTGGATTTCTTTTACATCGAATTTGTTGATAAGTTAATAAGTTGCTCTCCTTCACCTTTTTTGTAGGGTTTTTTTTCCCACAAATGCAAAATTGTACATTTAATTTTGCAAGACGTTGCACTAATGATATACAATTATTTCATGGAACCCGGATAGTAAACAATAAAATATTCACAATCCAGTAGATCTTACATATAAAGATAAAGCGTTCCATATTCTTTTATTAAATTATAATAAGCGTTTAAAAAGTATTGTGAAATAAAATTGTTGCGCATTAAACAAAATTTTGAGTTTCTTAATGACATAGATGAGCTTTAAATTCTTGTGGGTATAGAAACTTGATACAGAACGTGAGTCCATTTTGCATACACATTTATAAGTTTCTTTTAAATTTTTGTATTGTGATTATATTGATTCGTGGAACCCTTGGGTATGCCTTATGGAACCCCAGGGTTCTGTGGAATACAATTTGAAAATCACTGGTTCAGACTTTCAAAATGACCAAGATGACAGGATTTTAGTATTTGGAGGAGAAGAATCTCGGTACCTTTTGGAAAATGGAAAGACATTTTTCTTAGATGGAACATTTAAAAGTTGTCTGAAACAATTTGCTGAAATATACGCAATACATGTCGACTTAAGGAGTACAGCAACTGAGACCAACGTTTATCCAGCGCTTTTTGTTATTCTGCCTGATAAAAGACAAGCAACTTACATTCCAATATTCGGGAAGTGAAACGTTGGGGCCCTAAGTGGAAGCCGGACATTTTTAAATTGGATTTTGAAGCTGAAGCCATCAATAATTGTATGTTAGAATTTCCCAGTTGGACTATTTCTGATTGTAATTTTCATTTTAATCAATGTTTATGGCGTAAGTTACAAAAAATGGGTCTAGTAAAGGAATATAAAGAGAACGAAGATATAAGGAATGTCTGTAGAATGTAGAGTTTACATGCCAATGGAACACATCAATAGATGATGCCTGGAGCATTGTATGGGAAAAAGCTTTTAGCATTGACAAACTTACTCCCATTCATTGATTATTTTGTCGAGCAGTGGATAGACAATCCAAATATGCCCATTAAAGTATGGACAGCGTCACGAGAAAAATAATTCTGTTGATTCCAAATGAAATCCAATCATTGCCAGAAACCAGCCTAATGTCCACTTATTAGTTAAAATACTAAAAGAAGAAACAAAAAAAGTGTCTTTTAATTTGACATCCAGTGAATTAAGTGACCCTGGAATAAAAAGGAAAAAAGCATATGTAAAACTGGATGAAAGAATTGAAAGCAACCTTAAAAGAATTCAAAACACCAAACAATTTGTAAAAATGTCTGAAATCTGAAAGTTTTGTTATTAGGTTGTGGACTAAATCTAATGGTAAATGACATTTATACATGTATAATAAAGGATATAGTTAGTATTTATTTACTTGTATTTATTTTTCTTTTATTTACTGGTATCTGTTTTATATATTTTACTTTTAGTATTTATCTTTACTTACATTAATGAAAATAATTAATTTTATGGTAATTGCACCTGTTCTAATATTTATTTGACTCTAAAATACAAAATCCATGAAATTTGTTCATACCCTTCATTATACTGTTACTTACTATTAATATTTCTCTGAAAGTTTTTATTGTTATTACATTTCGATATGTTTAAAATGCATTCACACTATAATATCTTAACAATTTACTATTTTAAATTTGATTGGCAAAAATGTATTTATCCTTGTAATTCGATAATCGTGTGCAAAAACAGAAAACTTTTCAAAAACATTATCCCACGTAAAAGAGATTTGGCTCTTAAAATACTGCTTTAAATTATATTTGTGATTTTTAAAGTTATTTATTTATTATTATTTTTATTATTTTATTATTTATTTATTTATTTATTATTTTTAGTTATTTTTTCCCCCTTATGTGCTCTAAGATGGGGAAAAATTGTGTCCACTCTAACCACGATGAGTTTCGGAATGTCCGCTCTGACGACGAAATCTTATGTGTCCGCTCTGACCACGTCCGCTGTAGCCACGCCACCTAATACGAAGTCAACTTAAACAACAAATGAGTGAGTTTTTTTTAAAAAGGAAAATATGTGTGTGTGTGTGGAGAGAGAGAGGGAGAGAGAAAGAATTTCCAAATATATATGCTTAGCTATTTATCTAGATTTAATTTAATTGGTAGTGATATTTGTTCTTGTGGTCACAATGCTGAAACTGTGGAACATGTATTGTTGTATTGTAAACTATATTTCTGTAAAAGAGAAAATTTTAAAAAGGAGTTGAAACGCTTAGGTATTTCCTGGCCACCTGTTTTGTCTTTGTTGGTCAAATGTACTGAAAGCCTAAATGTCTTAAGAAAATTTGTTTGCTGTATTGATTTTTAAAGTTTTATATATATATATATATATTGGTACCTCCCTTATTTATATTTGTGTATTTCCACTCTTCCTTTTTATTTTATGTTTTTGTCTTAAATGTTTTTTTTTCTTTTCTTTTTTTCCCTTCAAATTTTTTTTTTATGATATAATTGTGTTACCACTTACCTCTGTAAGCCTCATGTTATGCAATGTGGAACATGAGGAGTTTTGCATATATGCTTATATATATGCTGCTAAAACAATTGGGGAGTCCATGAATTTAACGAAATTACGTAAATATTTCTGATTACTGACGGAAAACAAAACATCCATAGTCTAAAGTGTAGCAAAAAATAGAAGAAGGAAACTTGGTATGCAAATCATAGTTGATGAAGTCTAAAACCAGAAAAAGGATATAAGCGCAGAAATCTTGATTTCGTAGAAACTGTCGTTTTTCTTAGTCACAGTGAGGAAATTCAGCTTTTTGTCTGTTGTTTTGAGAAAAGGAGACTGGAAGTCACGACAACGTTATCTATGTCTTGGCGTATTATCAAGAGACTGGAATCTGTGGAAATAAGACTGCGGAATCGATTCCAAGAAACAGTTTCCACAGCAAATAGTGACCGTAACAGCTCGTCGATAGAGAACAGCCAATGCGATTCAAAGACAGGGCAACAGGAAGAAGGTTCTCAAGCCAAACAGTCCGAAAGAGGCCTCTATTCGACCACACACACCACAATTTTTTTAAAGGACAAACAATTTCTCACTACATGCCTGAAGATTTTATTCTTTCTTACAAATGAAAATACAGTCGAAAAATATAAATAACGTTAAACTACATATAACGAACCTCTATATTGTGAATTTTTCTATACAGCGAAAACTTTTTCCTGGAACCAAGAACATTTCTAGATTTTCTTCGTAAAATAACCTCACAATAGCGAAGTGAATTTTCTATATAACGAACTTTTTCTCTTGTGATTCAATTTTTGTTCTCCCTATTTTAAAATTATTTCTAGAAATTTCAAGTTATTCTCTTTTAGCACATTTTATGGTGGGCATAAATCTTGAACTGGTTTCATTAAATCCTAACTCACCGAAAGCAATAGAATTCTGGTTATTTAATCCAAGGAGTGCAACCCTTAACCCCTATTATCCAGTTCACTGGAAACATCTTCGATATCCCCCTTAACCCTCAGTAAAGTCTCGTGTCCTTGAAATAGTCTCCGTTCATTTGTAATGTTGATCAGTCATATTGGCAACTTCGTTTCTTGTAGCTCAAAAATGTCAAAACCTAAGTGCTTGAAGATCAAAGAAAAAAAAAATTCTTCAGGAAGTGTATAAAGGCGTCAAGAAACTTTTTCCGCAGCTTTTCTTTTTTTTTTTCCTTTCTTTTGTTTGATAGGTATGATACATAAAATACATCTATATTAATTTACAAAAGCTGTGGATGATTACTTTTTTTAAATATATTGTGTTTATGAATTTAAAACTTGTTTTATGTGGTTTATAAAGAAAATCAAAAGATGAACCTCTATATAGCGAACTTTCCATATAACGAACTTTTGGGGGGAATTAGGGACTTCGTAATATAGAGGTACGACTGTATATTACTAATAAATTTAAACAATGCTTTCAATAATTCTCGTTGAAATGATTGTGTATCACAGAAGAATCAGTAGGGAGAGGAATCCCCCTCACAGAGCTATAACAATAAAATATTAATAAAAAAATTATGTGTTCCGAGAGCATCGAGAAAAGAAAATTGTGTGTTGTTGAAAAAAAGATTGTACAGCTTCAGTCGAGAAGTCTGTATTTGACCATCCAATAGAGATGCATGGAAAGAGAGAATGCGCGAGGAAATGCGCACGTAATCGTTCGGAAGAATTGGACTCTCAAAAAAAAGTCGAATAATTCCCTCCCCAAAAGAAGAGGTTCAACTCAATGGGCTTTGAAAATTATCTTGAAGTGAGAAAACCATTCAAAGAATATAACCCTATTATTTCGAAATGGTTCCTCTCGCACCCATAATAATAATCCTCTGGCATAAGGAAGCACCCAAAAGTCAGGTGATAGAAAGTATTAAACAAAAATGTGAGATTTTCGAAAAACTGCTTTTCTTTAAGAAATGAGAATCTTATTCATGGGAAGGAATCGAAATATTTATTGTTTCATGCGAACTGCGATGAAAACCACAGAAGACCACATAAAATAGTTTAAATCAAAACACACAAATCGTTTAATCTAAAAAATAAATATCTTCATAACAATATGCCTCATTGAATTTTTAATACAATTATTTCTTACTTTGAAGAATTTTGTTCATTTTTAGCTATTATTCATATATAGACCAATTAATAATTTTAAAAAAATTATTAAATACAATAGAGAAATTCAGTTTAGGCGCAACTGACTGTTTTCTTCTTACTTTTAATGATGGCCGCAGTAGCCTAATGATCAAGGTCACGGACTGGCGTGTCATAATTTTGAGCCTAAACACTGCTGAAAACCCTCTCTCTCCGAGCAGAGAGGGCCGATGCACGTTAAACATGTCGAGGCTCAAACTACCTCTCGTTGGTGTGGTGTAGAAGTTAGAAGAGGGGTGAGGTCCGTCGTGCAGCTTTATAGTGCGACGTTAACGGACGTTACTTACACAGATTCCAGTTTTTGACTTATTAAACCCACAGTTTTGAAATTTAGGAACTTTGTCTCTTTCTTTGTGTGAGTAGAGATATACTAAAAATGTATTTTGCAAAAACCGCCTTCTAAAGGAGATTGATCGGGTTTACAGATTTTAAAAATTTCGTTTTTAAAACTTCAAATTTGAAAAACATATTCTTTTTTGTGTGTAGAGACACGATAAGAATAGGTTTTTTGGAAATTAACAATAAGTTATAGACAAAAAAAAATATATCGTTTATGCA
>BMAV01011943.1:483164-497367 GCA_019973955.1 Trichonephila inaurata madagascariensis | reverse complement strand
CATCTGCCAAACTGTTTCTAAGCAATTAATTATTTTTACTATGGCTTACTTTTTTGACAAGAGGGCTTGTGATTTGTTTCAAAATATCGTTTTACAGAAGATGTTCTGCATTCCACTATTCTAGAACATAAAACACACACTACTCTGTCGCCTTTACTTCTAATGCCATGCTTCTCGGGTCTACCAAATTTGAAATTCTCTGTTACACTTACTATCTTGCACTTTTTGTTCTTTTGCTGAACTAGCCATGCTAAAAATTACAGTTAAAAATCTTAAATATAGCACAGATAAACTTATAAATACAGTTGTGACAATGAAATTGACTATGCTATGCGTAGACAAAATTTACATCATAAGCAATTGAAGTCTACGACGTAACTAAGGCAAGACAATAACAAACGAGTGTGCTCCCCGCCGCCCCGCTACCGATCACTCGCATTTGTTTGTTATACTTCATAGTGAACTCTGAAATTTTGAAATAAAATACAAACCATTTTGATCACTGGCGTGCCAAAAATATTGTGTCGGGTGCCATCAATGGCACGTGTGTCAATGGTTCGCCACCCCTGGTATAAAGTATGTTCAGAGAATATATAGAAAAATATATATAGCATATAGTATATATAGAGTACAGAATGAAGTACAGTAAAATCTGTTTTTGTGCGGTAGATAGGGATCTCATAAAAAAATATTCGAAAATTTCGTAAATTCTTACATATAACAACTTCATCGAAATACTGCAGAAATTTTTTTTATGCGGTGGAGAGGGACCGCATAAAAAAAGTTGCACTTAGAAAATACGCCAATTATTTACTTTCATGACAAAATAAACAATTCAATTACACATGGAAACATTTTAAAAACGTTTAACTTCTCATTGTATACATAGAGAAGTTTTCACACAAAATGCAGTGCATAATTCACTGCTACTCTTCATAATCCAAAGCGCACATCTACCTGAGTGAATTAGTTGAAAAAATATTTTTCGTCTCTTGAAGATACAAGTTCAGTTGATTTATATTTTGGCACCATAAAGTCAGTGATAAGTTTTTGCGACGAAGATCGGTTGGTCAGTTGCTTGTAAATATCACTCTAACCAGATATGCAGGATCGAAGCTCTTTTTGGAATTTCGTACTCCTTTCGGAATTGGTATCTATTTTAAGAAAATGCATTTCCTATTTAGTGGAAAGCTGTGGATCCCTGCATATATTTTATCCCCTCTCAAAAAAAAACCCAGTCCTTCTTGTCCGTCTTTATAATCTATCAAATTATTGATAATGTGGATGTCATTGAAAGTTTCGTCTTCAATCAAGTGGGGGGGGGGGGTAAGCGCGTTGAGAGATAGCAACTGAATGTGCATTGTCGGGAGACTATTTAAAACAAATGAATAGAGCGTCTTGAAGTGTATATATGTACATTGTGTGTGTGTGCAGTGGCGTAACGTACATCCCTGATACTCCCGCCTCGTAGGAGGGAGGGGCAGGACTGTAGGGGGCTCAAGGCCTGCCTAACTCCAAGTACGTATTTACCCAATTTATAAGATATTAAAAGTAAAACCCGCCTTTGCAGAGGAGGGGGGGGGCTCTAAGAATCTTCTTTCGCCACTGATACATTGATAGTAAACATTACAGTGATACCAAAGCCGTTGAAATTCATATACCGCATAAAAATAAAGACCACACAGAAAAAATCGCACAAAAATAAAATTGCATAAAAAAGAACCGCGCAAAAACAGGTTCAACTGTATATTTTAATATATTGTGTAATATAGAGTAGGGTACATTAGAACAAGCTTTCATCCTATTATCTCTAAAAATAATCATAGGTAATTACTTCATAAATAAAGGCTACCTTACAAAAAACCCCACTAAGCACTTGTAAATTATATTTTTCTTTAAAAATGAATCGGTTAAATTATCAAGTACAATTTTTTTTCACTAATTGTTAAAATTCGTTTTATCATTTCAATATTATTTTTGTGTCAAATTTAAAGACTTTAAGACTAAAAGATTAACTTTTTCTCTGTTTTACTAAAAATCTCCAATTCAAAAAAGATGCCGATTCTAATTATTTCTGCAATGAATCAGTAGAGTCACGTCCAGTGGGGCCGACGGGAATTGAGCATTCTCGTATCATACGCCGCCGTGTCTTTTGATTTAGTCGCGTTTGTTGGAAACAAAAAACAGTAAAAAATAAATTTTTGAATAAAAAAATTGGCATTAATTAATAAAATAAATAATTAATTACAAAAAATTATTTAAATTTTATGTAGTATATACATAGAATTTTAATCAATTGAAAAAAATCGAGGGTGATGGGGGAGGGGATCCGAGCCCCCTTCTTGTGTGCTCCACTGGTCGAGTGTAAATCGAATGGATTGTCAACTTGAATTGATGATCTATTTTTTTCTTTTTATTCAATTACCCGGACAAAGAACTGTGTATTCCCCAAACCAACTCAAACACGCAAGTTTGTATTATGTAATTATCACATAGCTTATCTACTGAGGCCTTAAATACAAAGAATAGAATCGATATAAAAATGAAAAAAATTCCGAGTTTTTTTCTGATTTTGACTATTTAAATTGTTTGGCATGTGTTCCGATAGAAATCGATTTTTATAACTTTTAAAACTGCTGTTATAATTTCAATACTTTGCTTTAAAATTATACTTAATTGGTGTCTGCTAAGCTTTTATAAAAATGAGCTTTATTATAAAATTGAAAAATCGTGTAGTGAAAAATAAATTTTTATAACGCTTATTCACATTAGAATCATTCGATTTCCTTAAGAGTTTGATAACACTGTATAAAAATAAACAGCAAGCCCTTTCGTAATGTTGAAATTCATTTGATTTGATTAAAAACAAGATGTGTGTCGCCTTACGATTCCATTAAGAAATGTTGGGGAAATTGAAGAATTGGGAAATAGTATCTGGTTTGTGTGTTGAATGATATTGGAATAGATATTTTTAAGCGCATGTAACAGAAGTCAAACGATTGGAATGTTATTTGTCTCGTTTTCTAATTTTTCACGTTAACTACAATATTTTTGAAAAAAGTGAGGAAGGATAGCCGTTATATTTTTAATAAATAGTTAGGCCGTAAAGAAATATTGAATTTTACAAATAACAATGATGCATCTTATACATGAAAGTTACAAAAAGTATATTGAATAATTATGTCTGCAATATTACCTTGTGTAGAAATCAAATTATAGGGGGAAATTCATTCATAATTTTGAACAACGGCTCCAAAGTTTTTCATGCTTTGAATCATCGTACTTTATGATTTGGATTTTATGTTGTTTGTTTTGCATCTAAAAAGTTGTTTTTTGATTGATATTTAAAATCGAGCTACCTTATAATGAAATACTACGTATGAAAGAAATGTTAAGGTAGTTATTGTTGGTAAGTTTTGACTATTTGTGATTTCAAAGAAAAGTTACATTTATCGTTCGTAGTTCAAGAATGTTAAGTGTTCCTTAGGGGAACTTTCAAATGAATTCGTTCAATTCTTTATCCAATTGTTGCATATAAATAGTCGAAGTTACTCAAATTTGTAAAAAGAGGGTTCTGTTACATGAAAGTATGTTTAGGTAGGAAAGCGGAAGGAATTCTTTTTACTCGGGAAACTTTGAAAACAGAATGGCTTCTTTTTTGTGACTGTGGCAACGTGAAATGAAACTAACATAGAATGGAATGCTCCCGCACAATTAGAGTTGCTATACTACTCTTCCCCCTCAAAGCTTTCTGTGCTAGAAAAAAAGTTTTCGGCCCTTGTTTTGGAAGCCTTGAGATAGCCGTATGAATGGATTCCATTCGAAGATGATTCGCAACGGGGAAGCCGACTTGTCTTTCCATCTGTGGAGCATGACAGAGTCTAGGAATAACGCTGTGGATTTCGTTCCTGTTTACATGACGGATGATCAGACGTTCGCCATCAAGAAGGTTCCGCTTTCCTTGGATTTTGTTCAATTGTTGGATTTCTTGACTTTGAGCGCCCTACTCGCAATGCCTTTCATATTTCGGCTCTTGTTGAATACGAAATACACATACCTTCACTCGTTGATAGAATTTTTCGGGTGTGTGCTGGGGCAGTCCATGCGTGCCGAAAAAATTCCTTGATATACGCAATTATGGTGAGTTCATGGTCCTGTTTTTCAAAACTTTTGGTGATTTGTTATTCAGCCGCTCTCTTTTCAGTTCTCGCCGTCCCTCTGCAGCACCCAAACGTTCGAAACTTCGAAGAACTTTCTGATGCAGTCACGAAAGAAAATTACAAATGTTTCATCCAAGAGAAATCGGTCCATTTAGATCTTTTTTGATCCACCACGAGAAGGAAGAGTTGCGACTCCTGGGCGAAGAAGTGGCCGTTCAGAGAAAGCGCTCAGGTGGACAGCCGGAGGGTGCTGCGAAGGGAAGCACTGGAAGAAGTATTTTCTCCCCGGCGATGCCCTTGAGAAAAGGCTTCTGTCACAGGCTGAAAACGCTCGTCAACGGGGGACTTGAGGCTAAACTGATGAGGGAGGAAGGTTTCCAGTTCTGGGCTCGTTTCCCCGAATTAGAGCGTGAGGAGAATCCGGAAGACAAACCTCTGTCGTGTTATGATCTGATCGGCGCATTCATTGTCTACCTCTTTGGCATTTCCCTGAGTCTTGTAGTGTTCCTTTACGAATTGTGTTGAAAGTTGTGTGAGCCCAGAAGGATGTGTGTGTCATCATTTATTAATTAAATCTATTTTCCTTTACCTTTCATTATTTCAATCTTCTAAGAAAAATTCGTGTAAAAATAAAGACAGTAATGTGATTGTTCTAAGTAATTGCGCGAATTTCATTTGTGCTCAAATAAATTTCTCTCTGTCGTTCGTTAAGATCACGTCACATGGAAAGGAAAAGTACACTGAAGGGTTAATTCATCCGTGAATGCTATATCCAACGCTCTATCTAAGCGACTGTATGTAAACATTGCTTTAATTTGAATCGCGGGGACAGAAAGGATTATATCGCAAGTCTGTTGAATCGTCGGATCGAGAATAATATTTAGAAATTTAACATAGCTACGTTAAAAAGGCTTCATTGATACTTTCTTCAAAATGTGCATGCTTTTCTGTACATTTGGATCCAAAAGAAAATTTAACCATTCAACATACGTATTAAATCATTTCAATACACCAATGACCATTGTTAAAGAATCGAGAAGAAATTTATATACAGGGTAAACCAGACCCAATTTATAGAATCATTTCTTCACAGAACACGTATCTATGAGAGATAGGACACAATGAGTTTATTTACGAAGCCATTCGACATGATAATGCATTTCTGTGCTTGATTTAGATATACACCCAGACGTTCATACATATTTAAAATAAAAGTTCAATATTGAGTATTTCACATTACTTGATCAGAAAAAGCCTAATGAGATCAGAAAAAGCCTAATTTTTACTTGCTGTTCAATAGTTTGATTACAGTTGTATCAAACTATATTATTTAGAGTGCTTATTGTATTCCATGTAATACATTTGTGTACACAATATTTTGCTAACTTTCAACAAATGGAAGCAACCCTCATCAACCTGAATACTGTGAAATCAATGCGCGTAACACACATTGAATTTTTTTTTAAAAAAAATTGTAAATTAATAGAATGTTCTTTTCTTTGGGAAGACGCAGTGCTTCACTTATTTTATGTCATATAAAAATTAATCAGGTTTGTGCTATTTCATTTACTAACCTGATAACCTGATTCTTCTGCATTTTAATGCTCAATTTAGTTTTGCCGATGTATATTCACATAAATTCTCTACTATAAACTCAGCTTTGTAAGCATCTAATTTAAAAATTTGTTTTATTTTTTGTTGATTAAATTGACCTCCTAGTTTTCTGTCTTTTATTTTAGTAATATCCCAATAGAAATCAAGTTATGTTATCATAAACATCCCTATGTATAGAATCCTTTAATAATTGAGATAAATTTCTGAATGTCTGCTTGTTCCTAAATCGTTCCTCAAATGCAAATTTTTTTCTCTCAGTTTTTTCTTTAATAGTTAATAATAAAACTGTTCTCTCTCTCACACACACACACGTTTATTTTGAGTTAGACGTTATAATATAAATAACCGAGAATAGTTTTCTTTAAAAAATTTATTTTATTAGAGAATTTTAGATAAAATATATTTATGTAATAAATTATCTATTTTTAAACATTTTACTACATTCTATTTCTAAATTTGAATAACACTTAAATTGACGAAATGAGTCCGTATTAAAGATACACGTAGTTTCAATCGTTTGTTTCAATATGTTTCAGGTTCAATCGTTTTGTTTATCTGTCAGAAGTATCGAAAATCCAAGCTGTCAATGAAGACTCCAAAAAGCTTTCGTGTAGCTGAACAGTGTGACGTTAATATTCACTCACTCAGTCAATGAAGACTCCAAAGGTCATTTGGGCTATTTCGATAACTTAAGGACTATAGCAATTGTAAATCTGTACTCATTCAATTTTTTAACCCATTGCACTTCGAACAAAGTGTTCTAGCTGCTCTTTGGACGATACACGAAAAAGGACGATTCTGTTTGCATGGGTAATTTCTTGTAAAAGGAACCTAAAGAGTCATTTCTTTCAATGTGCACCCTCATTAGTGAGTGCAGTGACGTCCTAGGAAGGGGGCGGGTCCAACAAGGACCGGGAGGGTAGCAACATCATCTGCATACCACGAGCAAGACTCATCGGTCATTCTGTCATCGCGGAGTCGATGCAAATGATTCGGTGTTGGCTCTGACCCTGCCAGTCACTTTGCATTTGAGACTTCTACAGTAGCTTTTTGATTGAATGAGATAGTAGATTGCTATCTAGATATAGGAAATAAACCGAGAGAAATTTCAAAAGGGAATGTTAATATAAAGTAAATAAATAATACAAAATGATTAAAAATTACAAAATAAAAAAGAAACGAGCCTTACAGTAGTCGCATGTGACGTGTAACATCTGACATGTTATCGTGGTAAATACGCAATAGTAACTTAAATTCTGAAAGAAATGAAACGAGTAGGATTGGAAATAATTTTCTATCGAATAATTATATCTTTAATGAAAGTTTTATTTATTTAGCACAAGGAGTAATGCAATTTTTTATCAAAAATATTTACTTTTGTTCAATTTGAGGAGGAAAAGGATACAATGGACTTGAAAATGGGCTAACTGGGATTTCGGTGGCCATATACATTTCTCCGAATCAAACGGTTCAAAAAATTAAAGATTTCCTGCATTTTGTACCGAAGAGGGTTCAGCTCTTTTAAAAAACGATCACTCGCATCGCTCTAAATTAACCTCACATTTCTTACACAGCGAGTTCTGAGACTTGGACAATGGAGCGGAAGTTTATCCTGAATAAGAATTTGAAATGCTAACTTTAACAATATAAAGAGAAACCATCACGCGAGTTGGTTCCCGATGCGAGGGTAACGAAGAGACACCATCGCGCGCGCTCATTATCAAATCAAATAGCGCGCGCTTACGTCACTTCTGTTACCTACTTTCGTCCCTTTTGATTATATCACTCCTACGAAATTCGGCAATCGAGAGGAAAGATGCTACAAATCAATAATAATAATGGCGGTATTTTTATAGAAAATACTTTTCTGATGTTGCATGAGCAGAAAAGTATGTTTTATCGGATATAATCTAAGGGCCAAGCTTATAGAAATCCCCAATGTTATTTTTTATGAATTAAAAGGATACCCTTTTCTATCGAAGAAGCCCAAACCCTACCTGAAAGTAAATTTTCTTTTTACTTGCCGTAGATTGTGTGTGATAGTAATCTCAAATGTGTTAGCTCAAGTAATGTACAAGTCTTTTCACAGCAGCGAGGCCACGGAATCCTCCCAGGGTATGAAGAGATAGAGCAGGCTCGTGTGTCCGTCGTTCAAAATGACAAGACTCATAATTAGTGACTTCAGCCCCACCCTTCGTCGGGACTGTTATAGCATCTGGACTCGTCCAAATCGACAGCAATTGCAATCAGGATTTACAGCTGGCTGCCTCCAACTCGCGACCGTGATTTGTTAAAATTTTTCTTACTAGCGTCGCTCACTCTAAGGCAACGCGAGGACCTCGGGCAGGGGACGAGGATGACACTTGAACCAACACACCACTCTCTCTCTCTCTCTCTCCAAACGTCCGCTAGCCATTTGAATGTGGTTATCAAGTTTGTCGCCAATAACACTTCTAATATTCCAGAGTGTGACGTAAATAATCAATGGACCAGACTATGGCAGAACAGATTAAAATGAAAGAAAAATAAACAAGATCGCATAGTATGCACGTAATTTAAAAGTGCAAGATTTGAGTATGCTTCTCATAATTTGAAAAAAAAAAAAAAAAAAAAAAAAAACAAGATATTTTTTTTTTCTTCTTAATTTTAATAAGTCAATTTTCTTGACTGTTGCAACCTACGGGTATTTTAAAATTCGAATTTTAATGAATTAGAAAGCTTGGGCTAGTTTTCTATAAAAAATTATTTTGCTCAATTGTGTCAAGTACTCTGTGACTTGGGAACCTTTAACTCGATCTTTATCGACCAGTCTATTGTACCAAATAATGAAGTTAATCCGACAGCCAAGTGACGTCAAGGAAAACATATATTCTGCAGAAAAGTCCTAGAAAAATGTGTAATTAGATTCTGCAATCATGTGGCCGCTGTAGCCTAGAGGAGACGGTCGCAGACTCATGCCTGGCGTGTCATGAGTTCGAGTCTAGTGCCGCTAAAGACCCGTCGTGTAGGGGAGGGACGATGCACGTTAAATCTGTCGAGGATCAAATGTCCTCCCGTTGGTGTGATGGGGAAATTAGGACAAGGGGAACCAGTTCAGATGTCATTCTCGTCAGGCGAGTGAGGCTCATAAATACGAGGTTCTTCGCCCCCAGTGTAGCTTTATAAAAAATGCGACGTTTATATAACAGTCACTCTTAGAGAGTTCAGCTTAAGCCCCTTCACGAAGGGAGGTCGTTTTTCTCAAGCTTAAATGCATCGAAAATTCTGCCTTTCTTCTTGCCGTAGCCTTCGCTTACCTCTTCGCCGTGCGTCAACCGGCGAGTTGGCTTGTTCTTTAGCAAGCGTTTGGATTCGAGCGGAAGTCACTTAGCTGTACTGACGTTCCTGCCTTTCTATACTTTACTGTGTGCGACTGACCACACAATTTCTACACTGCCTTGCCCCATCTGATTACGACCTGGAACGGACTAACGGACATTCTATTGACTATGGAAAATAAACCTTTATCAAAGGAAGCTGCCACTTTCAATGACCAAGTACAAAATACCAAATCACCTCCCGTGCCACCCAGTGTACAACCGACCGAGGAATTCATCACTGACAATGCTGTAGCAATATCTGAGCTGCTGAAACTCCGAGCGGCTTACGCAGCAGGCGCTCGCAAGATCGCCATTATTCCATCCACCCGAGACGAGTACAGCCACTTCCAAGGCGAACTCGAAAGAATTTACAACAAACTTATTACCGTTAGAGACTCTCTAGATCAGTGATCCGCAACCCCCGGTCCGCGGACCGGTACCGGTCCATGGATCAAATGGTGCCGGGCCGCCTAAAGAACATTAAATTATTGCCATTTTATTAAAGTGGTGCATTTCTCTCGGATTTGCGTAACTTTCCACGGAAATCACTTTATATTCCACGTTAAATCACTTTATATTCCACGTTAAATCACTTTGATTCATTTTTGGTGTAACTATATTTTATTCTGAAGGTATATTCAAATGTAACTAAATTGAAATTGTTAAATCAATCTAAAATATAAACAATCAAAGTGTCCTACCCTCAGCGGGCCGCGGTAAAATTATCAAACGTTGACCGGTCCACAGCGATAAGAAGGTTGCGGAGCACTGCTCTAGATGTCCCGCTTTTTAGTATCCCACCAAACCAGGTGGCCCTACACAAAATAGTTGCTGAGGTCCCTTCAAAGCAAAAGAAAGCAGCTGCTCCTACCCAAAATAATACTTCGGACAGTACAAGTAATGTACCCAAATCCCTGGTCAAGAAGGAAATCCGCAAAAGGGCGACTGTTGACGAGGATGGACTTTGATTACCACCGAAGAAACAGACCGCTAAGCCTCATGGTAAGCCTTTTCTTTCTTCCCCTGCCGCCATCTTAACGCATCCAAATAGCTCTTCCCCATCAGCCCCTCCCATAATCCTTTCTAACGCTTCTGGGGAGGTGGAGGAGACTGAATTTGATACCGAGCAAGCAGCTGCCACTCCTAGAGTTAAAGTCCCGCCATTCTTTATCCAGCCAAATCCGGATTGGACCGACCTTATGGTTTTTGTTCATAGCCTTGCCCCCACGCTTCAAAGTAAATTATCAAGGAGTTTCCTGAGAATTACTGTCCAAAGTGAGGATGAATATAGAAAGCTTGCCACTTATTTCAGGCACGAACAAATCTCATTCAAATCTTTCATGTTAAAATCGGAAAGACCACTCAAACTTATTTTGAGAGGACTTCCCACTTCCACCGAACTTAAAGGTGTTAAAAAAGAAATTGAGTCGGAGGGTTTCAAAATTCATAAAATTTCCCATTTAACTAAGTTCCAAAGCAAAGCCCCAATGCCACTGATTTGCATTCAATTAATTAAGGATCTAAATGTGCCGACTCAATCTACAATTACGTAGATATGTTCGGTACTCGTGTAGCTTTCGAACCGTATGATGGATCCCGTAATAGACGGCCCAACCAGTGTTGGCATTGTCAGGGATTTTTCCACAGTTCGGAAGTCTGTCACCTCCCAATGAAGTGCCTGAAATGTGCAGGTCCCCATCTGGCAAAAGACTGTACTTTGCAGTTTGAGGATCCCCTCAAATGCGCAAATTGTGGTGGAGAGCACGCAGCTAATTGGAGGCAATGTCCTCGTTTTTCAAAAAGCAAAAAGGCTCCAAACCACCAAAACAAAGGTGGAAATATATTAAAAATAATAATCCAAAGCCCCCTCCAACAAAAATATTAATCAAAAGAATCAAAATACTGCACCGGTGGTGTGGCGCCCTCGTCACAAAATTTGAAAAACAATAATCAACTTCGGTTTCCTCATATATGCCGTACCACAGACCCTAAACTACCTTACTCCAAAGTTGTCTCGGGACAAATTCCGGCAAACCAACCAAGGAAAAATATAAATAATAATAATGATCAAAATTTTTCGGATCTATTCTGTTCTGTTTTGGCCATTTCCAATGATGCAGGAGTAGACCAAAATTTACTAGCAAAAGCATTTCGGTAGGCTCTCTCTGCCCTAAAAAATCTAAATGATGCTAACGAGAAGGCCTGCGTAACGTTTGAAGCGTACATAGCAATAGTACAAGGGCGCAATTACGCCCCAATGCTCACAGCCTAACATTCAATTCCAACGTGCAATCTTTGTCGATTTGCTTCTGGAATGCGAACGGGCATCGACCCAAAATTTGTGCAGTCCGCGACTTTGTATCAGAACAGAACCCTAGTTAGTTCAAGAAACGAAACTACAACCAGGTCTAGATCCACTTATTGCGAATTATCGTCTTTATAAAGACGACAGAAATAATTTTCCGCGTACTCGAACAGATGGAGGTACCGCTATTTACTACAAAAATAATTACGATCATAACAGAGTTCTATTACCGACTTTGCAGTACATGGATGCAACCACAATCGAAATTAAATTTAATAATTTTTCTCCTATCCGAATTGTTTCAGCGTACGCTCGAAACACCCCGCAAAATAATAGGAAATTCCCTGTGTGATAAAGATTTTCTCAAAATTCTTAATTCTGGCCAAAATATTATCATTGCTGGAGACTTAAATGCCGCGCAACATGCGTGGAATAACGCTAGATCAAATGCATTTGGCTATGCTCTTCACAAAATTGTTAATAATAAACCGAATGTGAGGATTGTAGCACCGCACACTCCTACACATATCAACGCTAGCTCTAGACCGGGGGCAAGAGATTCTATTATTGATCTAGCAGTTCTTAAAGATATCCCCTTCAATCATGATATTAGAGTTACAGATGATCTTGAATCAGATCATCTACCGGTCATTCTTACTCTATATACTGGCTCTGCTCTAATCAAAATTCCGGATCAACTCTCCACCAATTGGGAGAACTGCAAATTTCTTTTAAATAGCAAACCACTCCCCATACCTCCTTCCTTCAGCAATGACGACCTCGAAATTGCAATCAGAAGGTCTGGAGAAAATATCTTTGAAGCTCTTATAGAAGCTTCAAAACAGAAATTTAAACAACCCCCATTAAAACTCTCCTCTAAAATTAAAGCCAAAATTCGCCTCAGAAATCGTGTTCGGAAATTTTGGCAACGTACAAGAGATCCTGCAGTGAAATCTGAGTTCCGAACACTCAGTCGTGAGGTTACGAAAGACATTAGACACTTTTCCCAATCTCGTTGGGAATCTCACATAGTGCCACTTACGCCGGAGACAAGCACTCTTTGGAGGAAAATCTCCCTATTCGAAAAACCGCCTCAAAACATCCCCCTAAAGGGCGCACTTGGCAGTGTAGCAAATCACCCTCTGGAGAAGGCGGAAGTGATTGCCGACAGCCTTCAAAAGCAGTTCGAACCCAACATTGAAGCTGAAAACAAACGTTTTACAGCTCATATACAAAGGAAAATTAAAAGATTCCTGGACGCTCCTACCTTTCTAGACCTGGAAAAAACAACGTCAGGGGAAGTATATACATTAATATATTTAAAAACTTATGATCAATAAATCTCCTGGATTGGATTTAATTACAAATCGCATCCTTAAAAATCTCTCCCTCAAATTCGTTCTTTTTATTGCCATGCTGTTCAATCTATTAATGGAGAACTGTCATTTCCCTAAGAATTGGAAGACTGCCATGGTGGTCCCCATACTAAAACCCAATTCTGATGATACTCAACCTCAAAATTACCGTCCAATCTCGCTACTCAGTAGCTTGAGCAAAGCGTACGAATTTGCTCTTTTGAATCGCCTGAATCAGCACTGCATTGCCAGGAATATTATTATTCCTGAACAGCATGGCTTTGTTACACAGTGCTCCACAGTAATCCAGTTACTAAGAGTTACTGAGCTGATTCATCACGGCTTTTAAAATAACCAGGCCACGGATATGCTATTTGTGGACATAACCAAAGCCTTTGACAAAATTTGGCATGATGGCTTGCTATCCAAGATGATGCTCTACTTGGGTTTTTGGACCAACTCATCAAAATTATACACTCCTACCTAAACTCCTGTGAATTTAGGGTAAGAATCTCCACAGTCTCTCCACCCCGCGTCCAATTCTCAGTGGGGTACCACAAGGATCTTTATTAGGGTTCAAGCTCTTTAATCTACACATCAACGACATTCCCAAGGCTGCCGAAGTCCACTTAGCGATGTACTCGGACGACACTGCAATTTTTACCCAAAACATTTATAACCGCAATATCATTGAGCGGCTACAAAATTATGTCATTCGACTCGAAACCTGGCTTAACGACTGGAAAATAAAGGTTAATGCGCTTCTAAAAGCGCATGCCTCCTCTTTACGAGACAGCGGTGCATCGGAAACCTCCCGCATGTCAACATTTTTAATCAGCCTGTCCCCTGGGTTACTGAATATAAGTACCTAGGTTTAATTTTTTTGACACTAAATTAAACTTTGCTAAGCACATCCGTTCCACCCACGGAAAGGCGGCTGAAATGAGAAGCACTCTAAATCGCTTGATTTCTCCCAAGAGCAAGCTCGCATTAAGGCACAAGGTTCTATTATACAAAGCCATTCTTCGCCCCATCATGCTGTACGCTTCTCCCATCTGGGCAGGGGCGGCAGTTACTCACCTGAAAAGATTGCACACCTTTCAAAACATTCAACTGCGTAGAACAGCAAACGCACCTTGGTTTGTCTGGAACGAAGTCTTGCATAAAGATCTTAATATTCCGCCGCTTCTTGATTTCATCAAAAAACAATCAGAAAATTTCTTCAACCGGTTACCACAGATTTCAAATGAATCTATCAGGGAAATCTCGGCTTACGACAATTCTATTCCTAGCTCTTCTAAGAGACCTAGAGCAGTTCTTAATAACTCGTATCAACACTTCCCAGCTCTGAAAAGGATGAGAATGTCTTGATACGAATTAAAAATTATGAGCTTTATTGTTACACTAGTT
>BMAV01011943.1:450603-478164 GCA_019973955.1 Trichonephila inaurata madagascariensis | reverse complement strand
TCTCAGAGATCCGGCCCTCTTGGAGCTCTCTTGTTTCATACTCCGGTTGGTGGAATCAGATTCCTCGGGTGTCAAAAAGGGGTTGCGGGGGCGGCCACGCCTTAACCCTCAAATACACAGCTGCCGAATGCACATGTGAATGTCGTTTCCACAAAAAAGACCTATCTGTGTGAAGCGGGGTTTTCTGCACTAACAGCAACCAAAACAAAGCAACGGAATAAACTGGACATAAGCAACACACTTCGGGTGTCATTGTCTCCGATTACCCCCAGATGGAACCGTCTCATTGCAAAGAAACAAACTCAGGGGGTTCTCATTGATTTAACGTTCCAGTAAGTTAAAATGTTAAATCACTTTATTTATTTTTTGGTGTAACTGTTTTTTATTTTGAAGGCATAATTATAAATAGAATTAAATTCTTTATGTATTAAATACAATTAAATACATTTTTTGTTATAAATCAAAATAATCTAAAATATAAACAATCAATGTCCCCCTCCCAGCTGGCCGCGGTAAAATTATCAAACGTTGACCGGTCCGCAGCGATAAAAAGGTTGCGGGGCACTGGCGTAAAAAAGCCTGACTGACGCCAAGTATGCATCCTTTGTATGATCAGGCTTGGGGCCCAAAACCTGACTTTTGCAGGGGGGCAGGCAGGCCGTTACACCACTGCCTGCATTACCATGTTCGATGTGTAACCACTGTAGGGGAAAGTTCGTAGTTTTTAACTCGTGGTCAGTGTTAACTAGTTGCGGATTTGTCCTGGGGCTACTGAAGACTCACTGTGTAGATGATTCAATACATGTTTCGAGACTCCTCATGTTGGTGCGGAAGTTTGAAAAGTGGGGTTCTAACTAAAATTCCATCCTCGTCATTTGGCCATGATTCATCATGACGATATTCATCACCAATAGCCCGCGTGTTGCTTTATAGTGCGACTTTAATCTAACTCTTACCACCTTTTTTTTTATATATATATAAAAGAAGAAAACAGCCGGGAAAAAATTTTACGGACCTCTTAATTTTAAACCGCGGTGAAATGACGAGGTCGACACCTGTACTGGCACTCCCACTGTCTTAACTACTACCTCACACCAACGGGAAGACATTGAGCCGCGACAGATTTAACGCGCATCAGCCTCTACAGACTTCAGTGGCATCAAGTCTCGAATCCGTCATTCGTGATCGCCGAGAGGACGTAACCATGGACTTTTGTGGTCACGATATTTCTCCACTGTGCTTCTCTAAAGCAGTATATTGCAAAACTATATTTTTTATTTATTTTAATTGTGTGATATTTAAAACAGCCTTCACACAGTGTGTGAACAAATAACGCATTCATTCCCTCTTTTTCTTGTTGCTGCGGTAGCCAAGAGGTGAAGGTATCGGATCGTGGCTGGTTTGTCACGAGTTCGAGCCCAGTACCACTAAAGACCAGCCGTGTAGGGGAGCGATGCATGTTCAATCTGTCGAGAGCTCAAACGTCCTCTCGTTGGTGTGGTGTGGTTGTTAGGAGAAGGGGTACCTGCTCAGATGTCGTCCTGGTCACTTGACGATGGTTCAAAATGTCGAGGTCCGTTGCCAAAAGCCCTCGTGTAGCTGAACAATGCGACGTTAATATTCACTCTCACTCACCCTCTTTTTCTCTTCTCTTTATTAATATATTATAAATCCAACTAATTTTTACCCCTGAACATTGGCAACAATTTCCATCTTTGCATCAGTATGGATTGAAAGACGAAAATTTGCGATGTGAATGCTAAACGTCAATTTCGAAAATTATGCAGGAATTTGATGTTCATTTAGCATTTTGTTATTTGTTATAAGATGATCAAGGATTTAAGTCGGTTCGTATAAAACTGACTAAATTGTAGAACATTTTCAAGAAATAGTTCCGAATTATATGCTTTCATTCGGCATTAAAGTAGAGAAACATGAAGAGAACGCATTGTTTGTGTATTCACGGGAGAAAATGAGCTGTTTCTCTATCACTCATAGGATAAGCTATTTTTGTTGAAACATCTGTGTAACATATGGCAAAAACAGACTCCAATTTATCTAAATCTTCGGACTGGATCGAAAGTTGACAAAACTTTCGGCCCACGTAGGATTTCGAAGCCGAATACCATTCTAATTGGTTCCTCTTCTCCGAGGCGTGGGAGGCTGAAAGGGGCGCGCTTTTTCGCGTGCGTCGGGGGTGGCCAATAAGAGGCCGCGTATAAAAGCGCGAGAACTCATTCCATTGGAGGATCCTCGGAGCACCCGCAACAGAAATCAAACGACATTCGGACGAGAGGAAAAAGGTCCCTTTTCCGGATTATCGTCTTGTGCGTGTGGGTAAGTCCTACAATCCACACATTTTCCTTTAGCCTTTCCTCCGCGAAGTACTTTGGAATGAAATTTTATATTCCATTTTTTGTTTCAAGTCAAAAACAAGGGGGGGGGGGATATTTCCCGTACATATTACCAAAAAATACGTAGCATTAATTTCTTTAAAGAGAATGAATTGCAAAAGAAAAAAAACAACGTATATAAGAATAGTCTAATGTAAAATGCGTGAAATGTTTTTAAAGGCTGAAATAAAGATATTGCTTATTTGCTTTTGTCACCTTAAAATAGCGTTTCGCGGGGGAAAAAATGTAGTTCAAAAATTCATATTAGAAATTCATGGTAAAAATATTAATATAACAGATCAATAATAATAAAAAAAAAAACATTATTTCCTAGAAATTTTCTAAAATTCGCATTTAGAACATAATTCAGGAAACTTTAGTAAAGAGATTATAAAAATACTGAAAAAGGAAATAATAAATTCGAAAGCATCTCTTCCCCCATCCTCTTTTCTAGGGGGAAAGACGTTGCCAATGAAAATTAATCTTCATAGAAAATTTGAATTGAATATTAACTCGCTAATATCGAAACATTACCGACGAGGAGTCGATTGACAAATACATTTGGATAGTTTGTTTGAAATAATACAATCTTTTTGGTTAATTCGGTTTTTTTTAAATATCTGTAATTTCCTTTTTATTATTATATTGTGGAATTGTTTAGTTACTCTCTCTTATATCCTCCACAAATAAACTAGGAATTGCTATCCTAAAAATAACAAATGAAGTATTAGGATTCAGATCGATCGATAAGCAGAAAAAAAACAAGTTTGAAGAGTCTTCTTCTTGATAGTAAGGTGACCAATTCTTTACAATGAAAATGAGGACAAAAAATTTAAGATAAAAATTCAACGTAAATATACGAAACATTTTATTAATTCAAAACAAAAATACACTTCTTATGCTTATATCCCTTTTAAATATTTACTTTAAACAAGTATTTTTCCATTGATTGAATTTATTTTGTCAATATATCATTTTCGAACACTTCGGAAATTCCACAGCAAGAAATATCCTTCATATTGAATATTACGGTAAGTGCTGCAGCTTAAGTATCAACATTCAATCTTGACTTCTCTCTTGTCCAAAAAACATTACCAGCTCAACAAACTCTTTCAACCGCTGCATTAGTTCCTGGGCAGCACAACGTAAATTCAACAAGAATAACTAAATTTTCGTATGAAATATGTTCCTTATTTAAATGGTTTAGTATTTCCACCCGTCTTATCAATTTCAGCATGTTCATTTTCCAATGGCTCTAATTTATTAGAATTTAAATATACATTTAGTCTTATAATTTCTTCAAACAGACAATTGTCATTAATTTCAATATCAGGCATTTCTTTCGATAAAAACTCAACACTATTTTCTATATCTGCCCAATTTACTTGCGATGAGGTCAAAAAATACCATTGAAAACTTATTTCCTGTGATATTTGTTTCAGACCATTCTTCGACGTATTAGAAACATGTTTGATTCATCTCTGAGAACAGAGATTAACAGATCACAGTTTTAAAATATTGAAAAAGGACACTTTTCGAGGAACCTATTAAAGGAGAACGGTTGGTCACCTTATTGATAGGCTTGTTCCAGGATACTTCATTTCCCGACTCTCCGAACTTCGTAAGATTAAATGCGTGATCTGCTTGTTTTCCTATTTCTTTCCCTGTGAGACATGGCAATGCATGGATCCATCGAAATTCACCCAAATGTCACTTAAGTAAATGAGTGTAAGGGGAGACCATTTCTGAGAACAATCTGGCGCTTCAGCATGACGTTGACATATCCACATTGCAGCACGGTTCGATTTCCAAATGCAGTTGCAACCCTTCTCGGACAGGACGGGCTATTCCAGAGAGAGCGAGAATTCTGTGCACGTCGCGCTTTCAGGTAACGCGAGAGCTATTGGCGACGGACTGTGAACCTCGGTCGAGTGACGAGGAAGATATCTGATCTCTCCACACTACGCCAACGGGAGACAGATTAATCATTCCAAAACAAACAGGGGCTGCGGTAGCCCAGTGGTCAAGGTATCGGATCATAGCAGGCATGTCATGAGTTCGAGCCCAGTACCACTAAAGACCCTTTGTGTAAGGGCGTGATGCCCGTTAAATCTGTCGAGAGCTCAAACATCCTCCCGTTGGTGTGGCGTGGTAGTTAGGAGAGGGGGGTGCCGGCTCGGGTGTCGTCCACTTCACTTAACCAGGGTTCAAAATGACGAGGTCCGTCGCCAAAAGCCCTCGTGTAGCTTAACGGTGCAACGTTAATATTCACTCATTCCAAAACAAACAGGTCGGAAGTGAGAAGGCCTGAATCTCGCAAAGAAAAAGAATTTTTTGATAAGTAAACTCATTTCAGTAAAAAAATCTTTAAGGCTATCTCCGGCGTAACGTTAAGGAATAGGGCCCAGATTTGGAAGATTTTTTTTCGGATAAAAAGGTTTTCCAGCACTAATACTATATTCTGGCTTCTTTATCATAAAAAGAAACATTATTTCATCATACTATTAATTTTTTCGTTTAAAATGCGTTTCGCATTTTTTTTCACTACACCGTTATGTTAAATCAGATATCCCTTTACACGTTAAAAAGTATAAAATTAATTATTTATTTAATATTTGGAAATTTTAAAAATGCCATATTATATATATGAACAGATGTTTGAATTATATAATGTTTCATGAAAATTGAGATATTTTTCTGTCTGAAAATGTTCTTTGTGCGTTCCATCTCTCGCACATTGGTCGAAGACAGCTTTAAAAAACTTGGCTTCAGTCGACTTCATTATATTGAACATGCTAGCGTACTTGTCTTTTTTCTTTTTCGTCCTTTCTCCTAAGCCCCCAAAAGAAACATACTTCTTTTAATTTTCTAACGCTTCCTTCTGAATTGTCACCTAGGCCGAAAATTGCCTCGGCTATTTAAAGAATTTAACTCTTTTTTCCCCCTTTAAGAAAACAGTAAACATATATTTAAAAAAAAATGTTTCAAAATACTTTAATACTAATTAATTAATATTCTTGTTTGAAATATACAAGTTCTAGTAGAGTTTTTTCGTTGGGGGTAATTTAGTGATCTAGTCTAAGATGGCACATCCTTAATTTTTCTGCGAGACCTTTTAGAGTCTGTAAAAAAGAGAAAACTTAACTTTGAATAAGAGACCTTTGCGGACCCCCAGAATAGCTCTAGGGGCCCCCAGTGGTTCACAGTTGAAGAACTCTTGCTCTTTTTTTAAGAAGTACACTTTGCATGCTGTGGAGAATGTTTCATATATCTTTAAAAAATTAGTTTCATAATTACAAAAATATTCCATGTTCTTGCCTCTTTTCCTAACACGACTGAGGAATTTTTTTGAGTTGACGCATTAGATATCACTGAAGAAGGCTTTGGTAGCCTAGTGGTAAAGGTAACGACTCGTGGTTGACGGGTCATCTGTTCGAGCCTCGTACCGCTGAAGACCCGCCGTGTAGAGGAGACCGTAGCACCGTTAAATCTGTAGAGACTCAAACGTCTTCTCGTTGGTGTGGAAGCTAGGAGAGGGGGGGCTTCAGCTCAGGTGTCGTCCTCGTCACTTGACCATGGTTCAAAATGACGAGGTGCGTCTCCAAAAGTTTTCATGTAGCTGAACAGTGCGACGTTAATATTCACTCACTAGATTTCAATGAGTGGATCCTCTACATCAGTGATCCGCAGCCCCCGGTCCGCGGACTGGTACCGGTCCGTGGATCAAATGGTGCCGGGCCACCTAAGGAACATTAAACTATTTCCATTTTATTTAAAGTGGTACATTTCTCTCGGATTTGCGCAACTTTCCACGGAAATCACTTTATATTCGACGTTAAATCACTTTTATTCATTTTTGGTGTAACTATATTTTATTCTGAAGGCATATTTATATATATAAATGTAACTAAATTAAAAATTTTAAACCAAAACAATCTAAAATATAAACAATCAACGTGTCCCACCCTCAGCGGGCCGCGGTAAAATTATCAAACGTTGACCGGTCCGCAGTGAGAAAAAGGTTGCGGAGCACTGCTCTACATCCTATACGTTCCAGAGAACACAAAAAGCGCCAACTTACAGAAACATGAAAGATAAAAGTGAGATACGCGAATATAGACGCTGGAGTAAAAATAAACAAATAAAAGAAAAAAGTTTTTTTTATATAAAGTGCCAGAGCGTGGCAGTGCATAATATGTTGCCTGAGCAGATATCAACTTTAGATTCCAATGATCGTTTTTGTAAAATTTTCAAATGCAAGCATTTGAATATATTCGTCGTTTTATACTGTTTGTACATTAGAGGATTTAAACACTGAGTAACAAAAATTCGAGCTTTATTATATTATTATAAACAACTATTTGTGTTCTTCAATTATTCAGACATCTTTTAAGATATTTCGACACTGTTTGATTTCTCTTGGGATTAATTTCTACCCATCGTGATGTCAATTCATTTTCATATTCTTCAGATAAGCTTCACACCCAAACTAATGAAATGCGTGTGTTTATCTTTGATCAGACATCGAAAACAACACGTGAGCTGTTTCTTCGTGTTTTACACCAACACCGAATGACGATCCTTTCTATCGAAGAGTATTTATTCATTCTACAATATAGCCTCGATGTCTGCCAGGGATGCCCCATCAAAAACCACAGGGTCCAAAACTTCAAAGATAAATGGGATTGCGCCATAGAAAATATCAAATAAACATTGGGATTGAAATTTTTTCAGCTCTTTATTAGGGTAATATTCTTTTATTAAATAAATAAGTAAACTTTTCGAAGTCAACGAATCATTAGAGATATTTTCGTCAACAAATGAGAATGTAATTGCATTACATTTTTAAATAATCTCTTGACTGTGCAATGAGTAATGTTTTAGTTAATTTGTGCATTGTTCTCGCAAAATGAAGTAGAATTACGAAAATAAAAACAAGTGTGCTTTAGACCACATACGACTGAAGCAAAACTTCTTTAGCTCCATCTACATGTATATATATATATATATATTCTTCAGAGCCTAATCGACAGCAAATCATAAGTCTTTTGTATAAAAACTTTATAATATTATTAATTGTGTTATTGGGCGAAATGTAAACAACTACCATTATAATGTTTGTTCCATCATCCAAAACACAGTGAGCAGCACATATATCACCAATTGAGGATTGACCAATATCGATTTCACGGATATATCGTAATAAAATGCCCATGTTCGAAGTTACTGTATTCGAGGCATCATTTGATTTCTGATAAATTGCCACTTCTGCTAATCTAATATTTTTAAGCTTAAATTTCGCAACACAATTAAAATTCGGGATGTCAACATTTTCATCGTCATTTGACCAGGTTTCTGATAGAAACAAAATATTGCTTGAATCAGTTACGGGATTGCTCAAGACCGACACTTGTTTTCTGAGACTTTGGCAATTGAAAGTAACCATAGACAACTTTTTTCTATCATCAAGAATCGTTCTTCCTATTGTTGACAATGTGTTCAACGATAATCGGCGAAATTCATCTTGTAAAGATATGATCGATGTATCATTTTTTCGACCATGATAAAGTCTATTATCATTGTCTTTTGGCACTATGTACAGTCTTTCAATACTGGTAACTCGTGATAGAGCAACATATAGTAATGGTAGAGAAGGAGTTCTTTGATATTCATAAACAACTTCATTGAATGTTCCACCTTGAGATTTATGAATTGTCATGGCACATTCTGAAACTAAAGGAAAATGATTTCGTTCTGCATTTATTGTTTTGTTTAATTTATAAAATTGTTCAAGAACGAAATGAAATTACAAAATAATCAAGAAATCACCGTTCGTGTAACGCTAGCAAACTCGCAAACGAACCTCACTTTCCGTTCGCCTCGCCCGATCATACTTTTTGTAACGCTCTCGTCACGCATTCACCAGCTTACTCCCCAAGTCAAGCGTGCGTTACTTCAAAAAAAAGTTACAAAAATAATAATTCAAACGATTAGCATTCTCGCGATGTGCATGTGATGATGGAATTCCACATCTGTGGATTCTTCTCCTTTCCTACATTAACTCTGACTCTCATTCGTCCATTAAATCACTTCTCTAATCCTCATTTCTTAGGTGAGTACGGGTGTCACAATCCCGTGGTGCCCTAGTGAACTTTTCCTTTTCCCAAGGGGCTTACTATCTTTGGTAAACACGGGTGTCACGAACCAGGGGTACCCTAGTGATCCTGCTCTATTTTTGACCCTCTTTCTTGTCATGCTGTTTCCCCTTTTCTTCTTTTCCCGTCCAGACCACAGACCTATGTTACAAAATGAACGTTGCTCAAATTTTGTTTTTTCCTATTGAAAAAACTTCCTATTTATCATTAACATATTTTGGTTTACATTTTGTATTGTGTTCATTTAGTTTCCTTTTTGTATATTTCTTTCAATACTTTTATTATGTTGCTTTATTTGCTTTCGACTAACACCGTTGGTTAGCCAACCCGCATGTTTGTCGTGTGCGGCTTCCCTTAAGAAGGTAAAATGGTGTCCTGGGAATACCTTTGGCCCACGCTTCGCTGTAGACGGGAGGCAGGAATAAGCTTGCTCCTGTCAATCGGCTGGTGATACCTCTCTTCGGTGTCCCCGAAGAGACACTGCTTTAGGGTTAGTGCTGCAGATAAGGGGAGGCGGGTTTACCCGTTGGATCCTCACCCTGATGCTGTATCACTATATTCTGGGTGTACTCTAGGTAAGCGCCGTGCCTGGTATTTTCCAGATGAGCGGCATACTGCCTCCCTTGTTGAACTCCGTGGTGGGTGGAGGCTTTCTTATGGATCCAATGCTGCTGTGCCCGGGTAAAGGCCTTGTATTACCCAATCTTAACATTGATAAAATTTCACAAAATACCAGATTTTTACATATTTCTCTACCTATCAATGAAATGTCAAAAAATTCGCCATTTGCTATATATAAAGCCCTAATCGGAGTAGGTGGTGAACCGAAATCGGTAAAACGATTGCGTTCCAGGGATCTACTTATTGAAACGAATTCCGCTGTACAAACAGTCTTTTCTCCTCGCCAAAACCTTTTTAAATTCGTCATTAAGTGTAACTCCGCACAAATCTCTAAACTTTTGCAGAGGTGTCATTTCAGAACCTGACTTGATGGGCACTCCTGAACTAGAAATACTTGAAGGCTTCTCTGATCAGGGTGTTATTCAAGTCAGGAGAATCACAATAAAAAAAGACTCTACAATTATTCCCACAAAGCATTTAATAGCCCAAAACTACCAAACACAATAAAATCTGGATATCTGAATTGTAAAATCCGTCCCTATATACCGAACCCTCTACGCTGTTTCAAGTGCCAGAGGTTCAGTCACTCCCAAACTTCCTGCCGCGGTCAATTAACATGCTCTAGATGTGCAATCATTGGATTGTACACTAGAGCTGAAATGTGTCAATTGCTCAGAATCCCATTCATCAGATTCAAAGTTATGCACTAAAAGGAAATTCGAAAAAGAAATTCACAGGAACTTAAAATAAAGAAAAACATCTCTTACTTAGAAGCACGCGCAAACTAAAAGTTCCTCAGTCATCCCAAACATATGCTCAAGTTACCAAACCTCTCTCTACAGCTGTATCCACAACTACGCAAGCAGATCCAAATATTACAAACATAATCTGCCCACCTTTACAATGTCTGAAACCCGTATCTTCTGCAAATACCATGCTGAGTACCTCGTCTTCAGTGTCTACCGTCTCCACGTCATCTTCATCCACTCAAGCACATCTACTTCCTTCCACATCTGCAGTAATACCAACAATACAAAGCGAGTCTTTGTCAACAATACCCATTCCTACTACTACTACTTCCCCTAGCAATAGCTTAAATACTTCCGCTTCATCGTTATCAACTGAAATACCTCCAGTTCTTACAACTTCTAATAAATTTGTCGCACTGTCAACTGAAGTTCAATCATCAGTTGCCTTATCAGTCTGCAGCTACTACATCCAATAAGGAACATTTTAACACATCTCAAATTCCAAAGCGATTAAAACAAAACTCAAAAAATAGAAAAAAGCGTGCAAAAGAACAAAAGGCAGAAATTGAAATTAAAATGATACCTCACACACCTAAGAAAAGCTATGTTCATCATACCTCAGAAGACGAGGATATGATTGTATACCGTATAGATCAGGATGAACACGAACAATTTAAACATATAAGAGGTGGTTACTCACATATAATACCAACCAAGTATCAAAAGAAATGACAGGGATTTTACTACATTTAACACAGTCTAGAAATAGAAAACGACTTTTTTATTCATACATATCGAGCTTGGTGGAGGAATTCTCCCAAAAGTCTTTGTTTTAAATTTGTTCGGTATAAATTTTATGCACATTTTTCACGAAAATTTAATCAAATTTCTTAATGGTTTTATACTTTCAATGTTTAAAAACGAATGTTTGGTGCAGTTTGATCATAATTGGCTGTTGCGCAAATAACCCCTAAATCACTAACTCACTCGGTACTTTAATTTTGTTTAAATACACTTTTTTCATTTGTCTGTTTTTTAAAAAAAAACTTTTCTGACTTGGTGGGGAATATTCCCCACCAAATTATGGTAGATTTTATCATTCGAAAACATTTTTTACGGGATTTGATATTTTAACTTATTGAAACTATATGTTCAGCGTTTTTTACATATTTTATGAAATGTTTTAAAATTTTTATATATGTTTGGCGCTTAATTTAATTTTGCGTTTGATTGCTTTTTAATATTCTAAAAAAAAGGGTTTTCATATCAGTACTTTAGATTTTTAATTATTTTTAAAATTTAAGCAAATGTTTGGCGCAGTATGGCCGAATTCGGCTCTTGCGCCATAACATTCCAAAATCACTCACTAATCCTCATTTCTTGCTATCGAGACTTTATCCATCCTTTCTGAGGCTGTCGTTACCCAAAACATTTCACGCCGTTTTCCGCAGTATCTTTCGCGGAGATAGTTTTCCTTCAGACGGGTTCCTCTCCTCCAAACACCGATTGCATAAAACGAAGCGTAGTCCATGTTCATTGCAATTTAAATTAATCGATAAAATAAGAGATTTTTGTATTTTCAATGAACAACAAAATTAAAACCGGCGTCTGAAGGACGGAAAACCACTCAGATCCAAAAACACTACAATTTTTAGGCATTTTCTATCGTAAGGAAAGAACGGGCAGAGTAATTATTGTGAGAATAAATTCCATTTTTCCTTTTCATTTCATTTGATCTTCTTTAAAATAAAAATAAATGTTTTATTTTGTTAAAATTAATATTGGAGAGGAGATTCTTTTTCAGTTTTTGCTGTATTATTAGTTGAAGACGCGAGAAGATATCAGAGAAATTATTTGAATGGTATTGACCAAGTTTAAAGAAATTTTATTGAAAACCTTACCGAAGAGTGAAAAGTGGCTGGACTTTTTTTTATATTTATAATTGAAGTACAGGGAAGAAGAGTTCCCTCAGAAAATATAATTTTTATACGAAAATGAAATTAAATGTTCAATTGAGAAGTGAAAAAAGAAAAAGAGGAAAACTGATAAAAATTCGCTTTCGTGGTCGGAGTGTCGCTGTTTCAGTTCTGGGAGCCCCACAGTGGAGTTGAATGCACGTTAAATCTGTCGAGGCTCAATATCATCGGGTTGGTGTGGCGTGGTGGTTGCCAGCTCAGGTGTCGTCCTCGTTACTTGACCAAGGCTTAAAATAACGTGGCCCATTGTCAATAGCAATCGTGTTGCTTTATAGTGTCACTCTCATCCTCACTCGTAAAACTATTTTAGAATTGCAGTTTGTTGCAGCATTATTCGAGAGACACGAATGTCTGCATCATGTGCAATTCTTATGCATTTTTAGAATATGAAAAAACAATTTTTAAGTACCGTAAAATACCGGCGTATAACGCACACCTATACTTTTAAGCTGTATTTTTTTTAATTTTGAGGTATGTTCGCCGTATAACGCGCACCCCCTTTTTTTATGAAGAATCCTGAAATATATACGTATGCAATGCTCTTATGTTTTGAGGTCATTTATTCCAAGTATTATCTCAGGCTTTTGTAAAAATAGTATATATATCTAGAATTATAACTCTAAGTTCATAAGGTGTTTCATTTCTTTTAAATAAGCAGTATTTCTGTGTGTGTGTGTGTATATGTAGAAGTCTAACTTTTTTTTTAATGCTAATCTCTTTTTATTTTTAAAGCTATAATTTTTATACCTGGCGTATAACACGCACCCGTAAATTTTCGATTTTACTTTTTGTGTTAAAAGTGCGTGGTACGGTAAGATAAAGTGTTTTTTGTTGAAAAGGCTTATAAATATTAATTTTTTTGGTGTTAGTAAAGAATAAACAAAAGATTGTGCTTCACGAAATTATTGAAGAAGAATTATGCCAAACTTTTTATGTGCTAAGTATGTAAGGAAATTAAAAAATATATTAAAAATTTGATGTATGTTGCATTATTTTCCTCTCAGCATATGTTGAAAACAAACTATTTTACTTCTAAGTTGCCTTCAGTTTCATTCGGGGTATACAGTCCATCCATATATTTCATTTTTTTTTTCCCAATTAAATAGATCTCAAATTTTAAGAATTTTACTTCTAACCGTTGAAAAAATGCTTGTAACTGCATGAAACGTTGCGAATAAAATATCAAAGGTGCCTTTAACTCAATGTTTGACTATAGACTAAAAATTACTTGTGCTTTTGAACCCGGTAAATCTTGCGTGTAATTTTTTTCATGTATCAGATCACTTTCTTCTTTTTTTGTGTACATCACGTCCTCGAAAATCTTCTAAAATGTAGATCATGCAAAAAACTCTACACACAATTCCTCATTAGTTGAAAAATAAAGCATGGAATAATTCTAACGTATTCTCGACTTTTTCTTAACCATTTGATTTTCATTAATAACGAGAAAACTTCAACGGCTGATGAAAAATAGCTAAAAGTTGAGAAGTTCAACAGGGTCAATATAATTATATTCTGTTGCTAAAAAGGGTTTTGGATTCCAACAAAATATTTTTGACTGCGTAGTAGTTAAGAATAAACCTTTTAATGTGCATCAAGTTTTTAAAATGATTTGTTACTTAAGTTGTTATAATTAATAATAATTAAAGGTATATTGCGCAGTTAAAAGTTAAATTTTTAAAAATTTGAAAGGTAACACACACATATATTCCCAAGTTGATTCGTTGTCTCTGACCGCCGCACATTTGATTTCTGCCGTCTGACATGGGATGGATTTTCTTTTTCGGTTCTACTTTATTTATTCATCTTTTTCAACCACACGTTCCAAAATTCAATTATTTTGATATATTATATTTCATGTTTTGATCTTTTCTTTTCATAGAGTCTTTGCTACTTAATCTCTATTCGCAATCTATCGAGAATTTTTCGTGCTTCTGACGGTGAATCGGAGGCACGAAGGAAGACCAGCATCGCCAAATGTTAAAAAGAGTGGCGCTTCCCGTCCCATATGAAAAATGGAATCTCAGAATTACACGAAATTTTTTCAAATGATTAGCATGATTTAAGAGAAAATGAGCTCAAAGAAATAATATTAACCTTTTATCTATCGACGGTACTTATAAGTACCACTCACTTTAAAATGAGATAAAATAACCATTTTTACGAACATTCTGACGATACTTAGCAGGAATATTCTTTTCAATCCACTCTTCCGAGATATATGGCAGCCCGGTTCTATGATGAGTATTTTAGCGGGGAAGGCGAAAAGTTTTATGGCAGAAATTGCGTGATCAGCTGACGAGGTTTTCAGCGGATTGCGAAGAGTGTCATTTTTGTTCCGAAAAAATAGTGAATGTCAAAAGGTGAGTGTCTTATTTTTTTTTTATGTAGGTTTATGAAGACCTTAGAAAATGGATTTGACTATTTATTTTAAGTGAACAGTGTGTATAATTAATTTTATGGTTGAATATCTTTAATTAATTGGCTTTAATGGATTAAATTTCTTAAAGTGGAGTATTTTGTTTCTGTGTATCCCTTAATTTTCAATGTAGAGACTCAAAAAAAAATATTGCATAAAAAAAAACTGCAGTAAATCCTAATGCGGTCGATAAAGTGTTATTTATTGCAATGTTCATAAAAATTTGATTAAAAGGTAATTCTTCAGAGACGTATTGTGTATATACACCCATAGTTTCGATAGCTTCGTAATCTATAGTAAAGTGGAGGTCACGGTCCTCACAATTTTGAGAATCTGTCAAGTCCTGAGTGGACGTCCCACTCTCCAAACTTCCACATCATGTCAGTAACTCGTTCAATATATAGACTATCTTACGGTTTGCAAATTTGTGTCTCTAGATAGATAACTACTTAAGAAAATGAGTCATCCCTAGAAATAAGTCATATTCTAGAATTTGTCAATATCTGTAATGGTTCATTTGGTTTTGTTGCTCTGGACTGCACTAGATTCTTTTCCATGATAAAAGAATGTTGCCTAACTTAAAATGTATTGTTTCTGAATGTAACTGGAAAATATAATCATAATACATATCATACTCTTTTGTGTGCTGTAGGTAAAATAAAAATTCTTTTATTTTGATTCTTCAAAAATAGCCTAAAAAAAATAAGAACAACATAAGGACACGTTACTTCATAAGAAACTACACTGGTGTGCAAAACTTAAGCAACAGGTGGGTTTATTGCCATAACTTCACGAAAAATCATCTGAGAGACATGAAATTCTGAAATGAGGGAGAGTATTATGTACGTAAAGGATGACGAAAGCATCGGCGCTGAAAAAGGAATAAAACGCATACGGTATGGAATCAAACAAAAACAAGCTTTATTGAACACATAGTATCGTGACTCATGATTGTCTATCCAACAGGAAGAACAACAAGCAGATGTTCCTTAATATGGTATATGCCCTCCCCTTACTACAATGGTTGCTTTGCACCGTCTCCGCATACTCAGAACCAGCTGGTGCAACATTTCTTGAGGTAGGAGTGCCCATTCCTCAATCAACATCTGCTTGAGTTGTTGGTTGTTCTCCGGATGATATAAGCGTGTGGCAATACGTCTCCCCAAAGCATCCCACACATGTTCGATGGAATTTAAATCTGGGGAGCACGCTGGCCAATCCATTCAAGTGATATCTTCACTTTCCAGCAGCTCCTCAACAGCAAGAGTGCGATGTGGCCGTGCATTGTCATCCATAAAAATGAAGTCTGGGCCAATGGCACCTCGGAAAAGACGCACATGGGGAAGAAGTACCTCCTCACAATAGCGATCCCAGCTTACAGACCCTCTGTCGAAAATGTGAAGCTCAGTTCCGCCGTTCAGCATAATACCAACCCAGACAAGAACTCCAGGACCACCGTAACGATGTCTTTCCTTGATGTTACTGGGATAAAACCGGGTCCCGATCTCTCTCCAAATCAAAACGCGTTGAGAATCGCTTCTGGTACTGAACCGACTCTCATCCGTAAAGAGGACACGACTCCATTGATCAGTTGTCCAGTTTTTGTGCTCTCTGGCCCACTGTAAACGGTGACTTCAGTGGCCATCTTTCAACGGGAGGCAGCGTTCAGGACGGCGGGCGAACAGGCCCCCTTTGTGAAGGCGTCTGGCCACAGTAAACCGCTACACTTGTCGACCTGTTGCTGTACAGAGTTTCTGAACAATGGCGCTTGCTGACTTCTGTCGATCTTTTTTCGCCTGCAGGATGATATATCGGTCATTCCCTGCAGTTGTCGTCCTCGGGCGGCCACACCAACCTTTCTAACAGCTGTACCTGTGGTTTGGAACGCTTTCCAAGCGCGCGAAACGACACTTGTGTTGATTCCAAACTCTGCAGCTACACTGGTGACAGTACGCCCCTCCTCCAGCTTTCCGATCATTCTTCCACGTGTGAAGTCGTCCAGGTGATTTCTTCTAGCCATATATCACGAACTGACTCACTGGCACTTGCAGAGAATATGGTGAATTGCGTCTCCGTCCTTCATTTCATTCTACTGTTGAGCAGCGCGCGCCGACATCACGCGTTTGCGTACGCTCACATCGCTTCTGACGTTTTGTTCCTGATATTTGCATACGCATGACGTTTCTACTGACTTACGTGTTCCCTCTACTGATCTCCAGACCTCCTTTTCTGCAATTTCATGGCTATCTGCTAAATTTTTACATTGTTGCTTAAGTTTTGCACACCAGTGTATAAACGTAATGGTTTGGGGTCAATAACTGTTATGGTGCAGCTAATTAACGAGATTGTTATAAAACTTTCGAAAAACGAATGCTGTTATATTTTTGGAGAGTATATAATATGTGCGATGTGTGACAGTCGTCAGAACGTAACTCAGTTTTTGAAATTCGTCGAATAGGGTCGAAAAAAGTAAAGCATTCGAATGAAAAATATATAAAAATTTCGAATCCCTCTGCGTTTGCTCTTTGAGTAATGCTCAGATGACATTCTCCTCTTTTGAACCTAAATGGAATTCTTTAAATAATAAAACAGATTGACTGCGCACTCATCGTTGATTTAATTAAGGGAATAAATCCCTTCACGAATAAGTTTTGAATCGTTATTTGAATCTCGTTTCAGTAGAAATGGAATCCCACACTCCGAAGTCACCGCTTTATTTATTCAGTCTCTATTAGAAAACTCTGCTTCCATTCTTTCGTTAGCTCACCTTCTTGTACCCAAATCAAATTTCAAAGAATCAAGCAGAACCGCCCTCCCACGCTCCTGCACTCTTAAGTGTTGTAAAATGCAATTAAAGTGAGGTAGTCTGATTTCATTTCTAATCAACATTTCATAAATTAATTAAGATTCTCTGACGTTGCCACCTAATCATCACAGAAAATACACCCTCTGATTAGTGAAAAATGGATGAGATAACATCTTTCCGATTCAGTTATTCCATTCCCTAGTCATGTGTTCAGAATTAATTTTCCTACTCAACAACTGAAATGAATTATTTCTTGATAAAAAATGAAACCAATCGTTTTAAGCTGAAGACAATCACCTGTCAAATATTACATCCATTCCGAATAAAAATATTTAAGGGACGTTATTTTAAACTGAATTTTTATGTAAAATATTGCAAACCCAGTCTTCGGAGCTCATACTCCACAAACTCTTCTACTCACAATGTGTGTTTTATGACACTTTAAGTGCTCTTATGGCAGATTTTTATTTGCAATAATTATTTGTATTTTTATTTACTTTTTTGCGTACTAGCTTTCAAATTTTATACGCACTACCTGCAATCACTTTTGTCTTTATTTCTAATTTATTAATGTATCAGTATAAGAAATTTTTGAAACCTATAACTATTCCCCCCCCCTCACATTTCACACAATTATCTCTCATTACATTTATAAATGTTAAAATTTATTTCGGAAGAAGTAATAATTATGGGTCGTCATTATTGATTTTTTTTCATCAATGTCATTTCTTAAGGTTCCTTTTCCTAGAGGTAGCAAAGCATTTGAAATTTTCTGAAGTATCTTAAAAGCAAAAAACAAACGAGTGATGCTTTATTGTAATTTTTATGCTTAAATAAAATCTTAGAATAGAGCTTAAATTTTCTTCTGGTATATTCACGCATATTCTATCCATACAAAAAGTAACTAAAAATGGAGATTAAAAAGAAAATGTATCGTTGACAATTTCTACGTAATAATTTTGAAAGTGGGATATTTTAAAAATTTTCTTTTTGAATTTACTCGCGAGTTTCAGAATGAAGGTTCATTGCCAGTAGCAGTGTTATTCTTAAAAAAACCAAATCATGTATCGTCTTTTTCTGACCATAACACTCCTAAGTTAACCTAGAAAATGGATTAATAATTAGAATGCATCTTATAATTCGAAAGCAATTTAACATGCTTAATAAAACCTTTTTTTAGAAAAAATTAACCCTTAAGCTTGAAGTCCGTCTTATGATCGGAAAAGTATGATCTTTTTTATTCGGTAAAATGTGACGATTATTCGTTAATGTGAAATTTATTCTTGTGATGGGAAATGATCTGCTCAATCACGGATTTTATGAAAAAAAAATGTTTGCCTTTGGTCTAAAATGTTACAATGAGCTTCAAATAAATTAAAACAAGATGTCAAAATACTTGTAAGAACATTTATCTACTGAATATCAGCCTTTAATGGTACTATTTTCAGAAAATACTTTTTTGTGTTTAAATAACTATTTCTTGACCTTTTGCATTGAAACTGAAGAGGAATAAGAATCTGAAATAAATTTTGAAATTATCCATAGATGAGAGTAGACTTCAGCGATTTATCAAAACAGGAAACTCAGTTGTGTTCACCCGTAAAGAAAAACTAATTGTTGCAAGAGGAATCACTTATTTTTACAATATTATAGATTCTCGGAACACTTTCTTCATACGAAACTTATTCTTATACCTTTCATTAATTTGCTTATATCTGTTTCGATTAATTTTTTTATATTCTAACATCGAATACTGGTGCCATTGAAGACCCACTGTATAAAGGAGGCTGATGCGCGTTAAATCTTTCGAAGCTCAATCCCCTTCCCCGTTGTTGTGGTGTGGTAGCTTGGAGAGGTGGGTGCTAATTCAGGTGTCGTCCTCGTCACTTGACCGAGGTTGCTTTATTGCGTGACTTTAATTTAACTCACTTTCATTCTAACGTCGAATACTTTCATTAGAACCGATGACACTGTACCGTAAAAGTAGAATTTTTAACTAAAATCGCATATTAATTTGTTTGAAAAACAGGTATGTTTTTTTTATAAAAAAAACTGGGAGGGGGGGAGTTGAATTCATATCCCAAAGGTGCATCCATATCGGAGCGAAGAGAAAATGGAGTCTTCTCAAAATGCGAGGGAATTGACAGAGATGTGGAAAAAGAACAGATTTGGGGCGAGCTAATACTTTTCTATTCGACGAGGTGCCTGATTGCGGGATTATTTTTGATGATGAGATGAAGAATCTTTCTTCCCTCTCACGGAAGATCAAGATTTTAAAAAAGAATTCCTTATCCCTAAATTACCGTAATCTGTTGGTGAACAAAAAATGTAACAGAATTTTTAAAAAAGAAAAAAATTTGATACTTGTACTCTAAAATCACTTAAAGGTTTTTCTTGATGAAACAATTAAGTGTTTTTCTACGGAAAAGTTGATGGATTGTATTTGTTTCTCATGACATTATTCAGCATTCAATTAATCGTCAGGAAGTGCATGTCGTTTTTCACTGAAGCAATTTAAGTGAGCTTGGCACCCACAACCCTTTATAGTCGCGTAATCATTGTTACACCGAACTCTTCTAATTCAGTTTCCTCACTTATTTTAGGAGGCAGCTGTAGCCGAGTTGCTCAGGGATTCGATGTTGAGTCGTACCTGAACAGTGTGACGTTAATATTCACTCACTCGATGTTGAGTCAGGAGTTCGAATCTTAAATTTTAGTAAGTCCATTGTATGCAGAGCGTTTCGATGCTCCAAGTCCTCACTTTGGCGTGGAAATCTAGAGAAAAGGGGAGGGGGGTCTTCGTCAGTTGATTGAAATTGAAAATGACGAGGCCAATATTCTCTCCGAACAGTTGATAAAACAGTCAAATCATTTTAATGCAGAGGTTGAAATGTTTAATTACACCTTCGTGCATTGTGTTGAGAAAGGCCGTGTATCGTGATCAGGAGGTACATGGGTTTGTTTCTAAAGTGCATCCAGTAGTCTTGCCGCATGAAATAACAGAGCTTGACAACTAATTTGGTAAGCGATTTTTGTCTTTTTTTTTTTTTTTTTTTTTTGAAAAAAATGTCTGCGTGTGCGTTGAAAATATCAATGAATGTTTTTACAAGAAGGATAAGCACTGAAAAAAAGAGAGAGAAAGGAAATTTTATTTTTAAGCAAAAAATCTTCAATTTTTTTATCCATTTCTTATCCAAAGGACTCATTAATTTCTTTTCACTATACATTTAAATGTTACTCATTACTAACTTTATTTCTTAGAAGATATATATACATTTCATTAAATACATTTTTTCACTTTACAAACGCAGTACTTTTGATTACAAATTGTTAACAAGCTCTTTCCAAACTATAAATCTCTGTTTAATACACTGTGTTTTTAATGGTATTTTTTTTCTATTCAATTTGTGCTACATATGTTTTCAATTTTTATTTTAAAAATAGAAGTTTACGTTTAAAAACTTTCACATCCAAGTAATTTATTTTTTTAAAAGAAATTAACGCTTCTGTGCCATTCTATCAGAAGAATAAATTTATTTCCTTCCTCTATTTTGTACTCAAAAGAATTTCTCATATTTAAAAAAATTGTGCAAAGTGTCTGGCTAATTTTATCTCCAATTTTCGAAACGTTAATATTTCAGTATCAAAGATACTGAAATAATTTGCTTGATCATCAGTTCAAATCAAGAAGGAAATAATAAACACAGGCGACTCTCAGTTGTTTTGGGACATCGAATGACGTCGGTAAAATTTTGTTGAAAAGTATCGAATCAAATTCCTTTTCTCTTTCGAAGGGTATTTCGTTTTCCGAGATTTAAAAACAAAACATCCGGAATGCACCGGAAGTTGAGTTTTATCCAACAATGAGTTTATATTAAAAGAGCAGAGGGAAAGCAACTCAACCCGAATTCTTTTATTTGCCAGCTTTTGATATTGAGTGATGTCTAGGGATTGCAATATCGGACCAAAAGTTCAATACTGGTATTCGGTATTTTTTAGATCTTAATACCGGGATATCGGTTTTAATACCGGTAGTAGAAATTTTAGAAAAAGACCAGGTGTTTCTTTGTTTTATATTTCAATTTTGTTAACGAGTGTAAGTATCACAAAATAATTTGTAACTTATAAATGATAACAGTATATAAAGAATCACAAAAAGTAAAGGAACATCATAGATATTTATTTAAATCACAAAAAAGTGTAAATATCACTCTTCAGTCCGTGGTACTATTACAAGTTTTTGAAATGTGATCTTTAAAAAAACATACTGCATCAATTGTGCTGCCATTAAGCCTGGAACGTAATTTTGTGCAAAAATGACCCGCTGTCGAAAACGCTGTTTCGGCATCTACGCTAGTTGGTGGTACTCTGTTAGCAAAGCGCGATCTACTTGATTCAAGTATTTACCTTTAAATTCTTCTTCTTCAAATAAATCGATTTCTCTTTGGATGTAGCTGATTTCTGTATTGTGTTTTGGTTTGTTGCATTTTTTTTAGTTATTGTGCTAATTCTAATTATTGTTCTAGACAATTACTTTTCAGCATTAGGGTCATCTTTTATAACTGTACCGAGTTTTTCTGAATGTGCATAGGTTTGGGGGTACAAAACTTGAAGAAAGTTTACTATAAAATTGATCAAATTTGAATTGGTTTGTTTCTTTTCTTTTTCACATTTTCATTTTTAAAATCATTATAATTATGTAAATACAGTAAGACATTTTCTATTTCGGTATGCCTTTCTTTTGTGCGATTTTTCAATGTAATACACAATTCTTCAGATAGTGATGTGTGCTGTTCTTTCAGTGACTGCAACATGAAATTTATTGTTGTATTACCTGTTAATAACTTAGAATCTCTCCAACATAATGCCTCAACAGCCAGTTTTATTGGAAGTAGAGCAGATACAGTTATAGATATTACTTCGAAATCTCTATCAGAAAAATTAATTTGTAGGTTTAAGTCGATCATTGCTTTTCTAATTGGATTTTTCCGTTTCAAAAATCATCCCATCACTAGGATTAGTTTTCAAAATAATCTTAAATCCCTGATGGCTTGGAAACTGTGATTAAATTTGTATCTTCATCGGAATTAAATTCTTTTATCTTTAACAAATTTGTATCATGTTTCGCTTTTAAATGTGTATTTCCTCCATTCAATTTAATAACTCTTGAACATTTTTTACATATTCTTTCCATCATATAAATAATGAAACCAAACCGAAGTATTATCAACTGATTTTTTGTTCTTTTAAGTTATTCTTATTCATTATTATAGTTTATTATTTATGAGTATATATAATGAATCTGAAAAATATTTTGAGCCTTTAAGTATATGCACAAAAACAATATGAATAAAAAACTCACCCCAATTTAAAAAAAAAAAAGTGTGTGTGTACTTATGTACGCACGTAAGAAGTTATACTTTGGCGTAACAAGATAAAAATCTTTTGCAGGGCAAGCTGGGCCATGGACGAAAGGCGGTCACGAGCAGAGTTGAACGATACTAATCTTCAGTCAATCGGACCAGCCAAACATGAGATAATCATGATTTAAATAAATTTAAACACCCCCGAACAATAGGACCAATAATATGGGGAAGGGGTCGAAGGCGGAAATGATCTGTCCCGTTCTACATATTTCTAATCAAAGCATTTTCGTATCCGTTCCTACGGAACGCAAAGCAAAGGTTAGCTGAGGCGGGGTGTATAGCTCAGTGGTAGAGCATTCGGCCGCAGATCGAGAAGTCTCCGGTTCAAACCCGGGTGTCTCCTTCTTCAGGGAAGTGAAGAGAAATATTTTTCTGAGAATTTCGAAGGCGGGAACGAGATTTGTCCCGTTCTGTATGTTTCTAGACAAAGGATTTTCGCATCCGTGACGGTGTGCGCGCGCATTGCAAAAATTTACCCTCATCCTATTTCTCTCTCTCTAACGCCCCAAAAGAAGTATAACTTCAAAAATATCGAAATACTACGCAATTTCTCTTTACAACTACAACCTTGCTTTTCACAGATTCAAATATCAGACTACGAATCTTGCGCGTGTGTAGTATCGCTCTGAGCTGTAATAGGATAGTTTTGGACCACCTCTTTGGATGATTCACATATTTTATCACTTCTCTTGATTATACGAGGCAACTTTATATTCACAGTCTAATTCATTTCGCCCGCTGGGGAGACAAAAACAAATACCTATACTGTTTTGCTATATTGGCGATCTCTGAACATATATTGGAGACAATTTCAAAAATGTCTAGTAAATACCAAAAAAACTAGTATTTAAACTTGTGAATACCGGCATTACAAAATTGTAGAAATAGCTGAATTTTGTAATGCCGGTATTCGGTATCCCGGTATTGTGCAATCTCTAGTGATGTCCAATGGAATCGGGAGGGGAGGTCAAGTGGCGGCGCACGCTTCCCTCGAAATAACAAACAAGAAATTGTTTTTCTAGAAAGATTATATTTCGTGTTGCTCCGAGAATTCGAGTTGCTATCGATCAAGACGCGAAATGCAGTTTGTAATTGTCCAGCAGTTAGCATTAAGAAAAGCACCCAGAGATGTATTAAATCATTTAATTTCATCAAATAAAGATGATGCTCTTTAAGAAATTTGATGAAAATTCTTAAGTAACGCGGTGAGAAACACAATCATATGCTTGGAATGAGATTATATTAAATATTAATAAGTATAGTTAGATTGATTGTTGAATCTCTTATATGTGTCTCTGATCTTGTACAGTTTGTACTGATTTTGCTACGATTTACGTTTAAATTGCAAGAACTAACATTCCACTAGTTAACGCTCGTTCTTCAACTAACAATGAATCATTTAAATTGATAATTTTAAAAACATTAAAAGGACGTTTTAACCGATGAAGAGATGTCTGAATATATTTAAAATTTCCCTTATTACTTCACTGTGTGAGCTTGATCAACTCACAAAAAAGTTATTGGAGAACTGTCTTTTTTCTCAATTCCTACTATTATTACTACTAAAAATATTTATCACATTAAAACAAAAACAAAATGAATTTAGAAATATTTTAACATTTGGTGTACAGTACATAAGGAAAATTTTATTAGTAATATAGAATTATAATTTGATCTAGCTTTTCAAATATAATTCAAAGGCACAATAGAGTCAGAAAAGTATTGGGACACTTTTGAAATGAGAAATTTAACAAATATACAGCGCATCAATAGAATTTAATTTCACACTACTTTTTTAGACTAGAAGTTTAAACACAAATGTTTCAACAGATAAGATTATACAAAAAACGGCGAGAAACAAAGATATATTGGTTGATGTGCGAAATCTCGTAATAAGTCATTGGAAAGAGGGGAAATCAATTCGCTGTATAGGAAAAATATTGAAATTGAGTAAGTCTACTGTTTTTAACATCATTAACAAGTTCAAGAAAACAAATAGTGTTGAAAACTAGCAAAGATAAGGGCGTTCTAGGATATTTAATAAACGTGAATAGAGGTGGATTGTGTGTGAGACAAGAATACATTAATCCAAGAACTAGTGCATTGAAAATTACTTTGCAATGAAAAAGTAGGCTCGGAAAATCAGCAAATCCTGAAACTGTCGGAAATGTTTTAAAAAAACATTAGTATCATGGCAGAGTACCTCAAAGAAAGCCGTACATCAGCAAAGCAAATAGACAAGCTAGGTTGGCATTTGCTAAAATGTATGTAAGGCAGTCAACAGTGTATTGGGAAAATATAATTTTTGTTGATGAAAGCAAATATAATATTTTTCAGATCGGATGGCAAGCAAAAAGTTTGGTGGAAAACAATTACAGAAATGCATGTCAAAAATTTACGGCCTACTGTCAAATATAGAAGGGGTAACCAAATTATCTGGGGCTGCATGGCAAGCTCTGGTTTCGGGAACTTACATTTTATTGATGGTATAATGATTAAAAATGTCTATCTTGACATTCTCAAGCGAAATTTAAAGCAAAGTGCGAGCACAAGCTGGGAATCTCAGGATATTTTAAATTGTACCAAGGTAATGACTCGTGACATACTGCAGATATTTGCAAGTAATGGGTCCTCTACCACTGTCCTAGAGTTATTAAAACTCCTGCACAAAGTCCAGATCTGAATTTCATTGAACATGTGTGAGAGTATTTGCTGCAGAAACTATATGAGCACCAAATTTCTAACAAGCAAGATTTGAGAAAATATTTGGTCGAAGTGTGGACCAAAATCGATAGATCATTTTGCAAAAAATTGATCCAATCCATGCCAAATAAACTTCGAGAGATCATAAAAATCAAGAAGGCCCAACTAGATATTAATTTCTAAGTTTGAATTTTTTTTCTTAATTTATTGGTGTCTCAATACTTTTTTGAGCACGTTTTTTCGCTCGATTTCTTTTATATTCAATTTTAACCATAATTGCATTAATATATGAGTTTTGTTAAAATTATTATTATTTGTATTTAACACAAAATAAACGTTTACTTCTTTTTTTGGTTTCATTTGTATGTTTAAGTAAAATATTACAAAATTCTATGAACTGGTAGTGTGTCCCAATACTTTTTTGACTGACTGTACATATCTTGTTCAAATTTTCAATCGTTTATAAAATACTTTCTATTCATTCATTCAAGTTCAAATACATTTTTTAAACTTGTAGTGGATGTCACTTGATGTTAAAACTGTTTTATTAAATATTAATTCATTAAATCTATTTAATGAATAAATAGTAGCAAACAAAAATAACAGTCTAACACCATATATAAAAAAGGGAAATCGTTCGTTGTGTCCCTGTAGCGCAAAGGAATTCTAATCCAAAGGTCGTGAGTTCGAATCCCACCTGGGATGGCATAATTTCTGAGAATGTTATGGGGTTGCGGTAGCCCAGTGGTCAAGGTATAGGATCATGGCAAGCATGTCACGAGTTCGAGACAGTACCACTAAAGACCCGCCGTGTAGGGGAACGATGCACGTTAAACATGTCGAGAGCTCAAACGTCCTCCCGTTGGTGTGGTGTGGTAGTTCGGAAAGGGGGTGAGCCAGCTCAGGTGTCGTCCTCGTCACTTGACCATGGTTAAAAATGACGAGGTACGTTGCCAAAAGCCCTCGTGTAGCTGAACAGCGCGACGTTAAGATTCACTCACTCACTGAGAATGTTATTTCTTTTTACTCTATTTTATTGGAATAATTAAATTTTATTAATGAATAAATAGTAACAAACAAAAATAGTAGTCCGACACCATATATAGAAAGGAAAATCGCAATAAAAATCACTTTTTATTTTGCCACTTAATATTGTGATCCTGTCATATGTATACATATTTGTATTGATTGTAATTATTTAATAAAAAGTAACTAAAATAAAATTTTTATTTTTTGACCTAAGTAGGAATTGACTTATTTTTTTTTTATGTTACTTGTTAATGTTAATAAAAGAATTGAACTTCTGTTTATCTTTTTTCATAAGCTTAGAATTGAGTTTTTATTTATTTTTCCTGGTTAAAAAAGTGATTTTTAATCATCTGGCTTTGATAAAATTTATTTCTTATCCGTACTTTGAAATGCATTTAAATTAACGAGCAAAAAAAATACATCCATAAATGCCAGGTAGGAGGCATGGCACCGAAAAAAAGTGCTTGCTCCATATACAACCAAGAAACAAGTTACATAAAAAAAAAGTTTGAATTCAATTCTTACTTAGGTCAACAAATTTTTTTATTTTAGTTACTTTTTATTAAATAGTTACAATTAATATAAATATGTATATACATATGACAGAATCGCAATATTAAGTGATAAAATAGAAAAAGATTTTCCTTGCAATTTTCCATTTTCCTTTCTATATTTGGTGTTGTACTATTTTTTGTTTGTTTGTTTCTATTTATTTATTAATTAAATTTATTTATTCTAATAAAATAATATAATAAAAAAGAAATCACATTCTCAGAAGTTAGGCCATCCCAGATGGGATTCGAACCCACGACCTTTGGATTAGAAGTCCAACGCGCTATCTATGGGCACTAAAGGAACACAACGAATGATTTTCCTTTCTATATATCCTCTTGGACTATTAATTTTGTTTGTTACTATTTATTCAGTTTTTAATTTAATTAATGAATTAATATTTGAAAAAAGTGTATTAACATCAAGTGTCATCCACTACAAGTTTAAAAAAATGTATTTGAACTTGAATGGATGAATAGAAAGTATTTTATTAACGATTGACAATTTGAACAAGATATGTGAATATATACAGTGGCGCACACAAGGGAGGGGTCCTGGGGGTCCGGACCCCCTCAAAGCCCTTGATTTTTTTCCGATTGATTTTAATTCTAAGTATATAGTACGTAAAATTTAATGAAGTATTTGTTATTAGTGATTAATTTTATTAATTAATGCTAATTACTTGTTCAATAATTAGTTTTTTATTGTGTTTTGTTCCCGAAAATCGACAAA
>BMAV01011943.1:410421-427527 GCA_019973955.1 Trichonephila inaurata madagascariensis | reverse complement strand
TGTCCTCTCCTAGCGACCCCCTCCCCTATTAATCCTCATGTTGCAACACGCGTGGAATAGCTGTCACATGGGTGGTAAGAAGGGTTGAGTACCCCTGGTGTAAAGTGTAACAGAAAACAGAAGAAGAAATCTTCGTTCATGGCGTCAAAAGCCAAAAAAGGAAATAAGTGCAGAATTTGGAATTTCTTGGGAGCTATTATTTTTCGTTGTCCCAGTGGTGAAATTTATTCTTTCGGCTGTTGTTTTGAGAAAAGGTGGCAGGACATTGTTAAGATAACGAGCTCCACCGGAATCCATGGGGAAAAAGAGCTGTGGCGGATACTGTAGGAGGGGCAAGACAGTGGAATGGATTCTAAAGGCATGTTCGACGTCGTTTAAGACAAGATCATCCATGAGCTAACACAGCAAATAATGACCGATATGTTCTGTTAATAATTCGTCAAGACGCAGATTCAAGCACAGTTTCTTTTGGCAACAGGACGAGGAGTCTCAAAGCAAACAATCTGAAATGGGTTTCATGCGGCTGGTCTGTATGCACGTAAGAGAAAGGTGCGTTTTCCATTGACTGCAAGATAACGTGCGGCCCGAAGAAAGTGGGCTGCTGAACGGCGAGATTGGATGCAAAGGGATTGGAGTCAACTGGTGTTTATGGACGAGTCCCGATTAAGTTAACATTGTAACGCCATGCGTGCTTTGGTATGGCGAGAAAGGGGGATTCGAAATAACCCTCTATTAATTCAAGAAAGATTACATGACAGACGAGGTGGTTTGGTGATATGGGTTGGAATCAGTATATGCGGACATACTGGCCTGCATATCATTCAGAAAGGCACTCCGATCACTCAAAGGTATGCAGACGAGATTCTGAGACCCCATGTCATATCTTACGTTGCAGTCATTGGCAGCGCCAATTTAAGCTCATTTCGGACCCTAGGAGCAGAAGATCTACATGCTCTTTTGGCACTGGCATATCGAAATTTATAACCAGAAAATATGGTTAAATACAGCTTATTCGGTCCCTTCCAGACACCGAGCTCCTGGGTGCCCCCCTAAGGCCCCCAATGAATAAACCGGTACAGGTCATTGGTGATTTTTTTGTTCTAAAATAGTATAATGCCAAACCTCGTACATATCGTCTTATGGAGAACTTTCTTGAAGCTGAAACAATACAGCGTATGGAGTGGCCAGCATGCTTTCCTGATCTCAATCCAACCGAGCATGTTCGGCAACACGAGCGATGTGTTGTTGCAAAACCGAAGCTTCTTGTTACTTTTCAAGACTTGGAGATCGCATTTCGTCAAAAGTGGAACACTATTCCCTGAAGTCTCATCGATAACCTCATCGTATCTATGTTAAATAAGTATGCGGCGGTCTTGCAAGTTGGGAGAACAACTCACCATATTAAACATCCTGTATTATTTCAAAGAAATCAGTTTTTTGAAGTGAAACTTTTGGGCTCGAGAGAGAATGAGAAAATTGCCCAGTTTTGTGTAACAGTGAAAAAGCGAACGGAAGTATTCCCCCCATCCCCTCGAATCGTTGCCATGGTAAGGAGAAAGTCAGAGGAGAAAAAGGGGGAGCGAGGACACCGCGTGACTTGAAAAGTCGGTGGTAAGTTGGAAAAGTTGGATAATTGCTCACGTCTCCAACTGGTCAACTTGCTCACCTTCCGATTAGGGGTCCTTTTCCCCAGACCTGGGAACATTATCAGCGGTCGTATCAGTTACAGTGTGAGCATTACGTTGTAGACAAAATAACTATCGCAGCAAAAGCGTGCCTTTTTGAAATTTTCTTTAGATTGTTGGCTACATGGCGACGTGTTCGGTGGCTAATTTATTTCTTTAATTTTCATTTGCGTTGAATTATTATTAATTCTAGTCAGAATGCCTAAATCAAATGCACAAAGAGGAAAAGAGTTTCGTGAAAAAAAAAGAAAAACTAGCAGCCAGTCGAAAAAATGACAGAAAAAACAGAAAAATAATGCAAATTCATCAAGTGCTACTTCCAAATCTCGATCAGAGTACATGAGAGAATATCAAGCACGAAAAAAACATTGCAAAATACTCTCTTAATGCCGAGTTTAAGGGATGTGGGAGAATGCTATTGAGACTCTTCTTATGACAGCACAAATACGGACTTTGTGAACCACCCTGTGCCGTCAACTACAGAACCCTCAACAAGTCTAGTGCGTGTTGGAACTGATGCATGTGAATCGATAATAAATTCTATCTTACGTTACAAAGACTATGATTTCCATAAAAATGCGTGGCCACGGTATCCTAGAGGTCAAAGTTGTAGATCGTGGCTGGCGTGTCATGACTTCGAGCCGAGTACCACTTAAGACCCACCGTGTAGGGCAGTGTTGCGCAACCTTTTTATCGCCGCGGACCGGTCAACGTTTGTTAATTTTACCACGGCCCTCTGAGGGGGGAGAATGTTGATTGTTTGTATTTTAGATTGTTTTGATTTAATTATTTTAATTTTATTTTGTATTTAATCGTGACTTCTGAATAAAATATAGCTACACTAAAAATGAATATAAAGTGATTTAACAAGGAATATTAAGTGATTTTCATAAAAAGTAGCCCAAACCTAAGAAAACTATACCACAGTAAATAAAAGAGAAATAATTTAATGTTTCTTGTGTGGACCGGTAGTATTTGATCCACGGACCAGGACCGGTCCGCGGACCGGAGGTTGCGGAACACTGGTGTAGGGGATCGATGCACGTTAAATCTGTTGAGAGCTCAAACGTCCTCCCGTTGGTGTGGTGTGGTAGTTAAGTGCCAGTTCTATTACAGATTATTTTTGGAGTAATTTGCATTTAACTGAAAATTTTTGAATTTGAATTAAGACTTTGCATTTTTAATTCATGTTTTGATTTAAACGTGTCTCCATACAAGGAAAATCCTTAATGACTCTCTTTAAACGGAAGCTTATTGAAATTGACTCTTGGTTAAAAATGTAAATATGTGAATGCAGTATTTAAAGAGGGTGCTTGAATCAATGAATATAGTATAAGCTCGGGTGTTTTAAAACAACTAATAGAAACTCATCTGTCAGTTGCTTTTGACCAACGAAGTGGAAGAACGAGTTGTTTGGGAAAGAGATTTTATATTGTGATAAAGTAAATGTTCTTCCTTAAATAGTTGTATTTGGACGCTGCAGTATTTAATCAATTCCTAAAACTCGTATCTGCTTTAGAAAAGCGTTTCTTGACTGATTTTCATTTTTTTTTTTACAGTTCCTGTTTGTTTCTGTCACAACATGACGAGGCTGTCTGAGCAGAGTTTAGTTGTCTTCAGCTGCATCACGTGTCTGTGCCTCATCGCAGAAGCCATCGACTGCAGGTGGTGTAAGATTTTATATCAATTCTATTTTTTATTTGCTTTAGAGTGCAGCTCCTTTATTTTAAGAAATGTTGTCCTTTTTAAATACAATTTTAATTACGTAGAAATATAAAGAAAATTACAGCAAAAGGAGTTTTGGTTTCTTATTAAATATCATGGCTGATAGCTGAACCGTTCATAATTTGATAATTTTATTTAACGTCGTTTTTAATGTTCCTTTGGAATGTATTCTCGGCGTTCGTCGTAAGTCTGAACGTTATGCCTTCATGTCAGGCCTTTTTTCAATCATAAGCCATTTCTTTCAAAAATAATTTTCGAGATATTTTGTTTTTTCGTCTTCCTTTTGTCTCTTGTCTAAAAGGCCAATTTCATGGAGGGTGACAAAGTTCTCCATGGAGAGGGAACAAGTATTGAATCTGTGGGATCCAAATCCCAGATATTTTGGGGATACAATTGCACTTTTAAGCAGAATTTAAGATGACGAGAAAGTTTTGCATTGAAATTAAACAATTCATTTTTCAGTGTACTAGAAGTCCTAAAATAAAAGCTTGATTTCTAATTTTATTAATTTTAAAATTTTGCATGCCTTTTCAGAGTAGTCTGGAATTGCGACAGGTGACTCGGAAATATCTAAAGAGATCTTTGCACAACACAGAGAGATCCAATAGAATCCCGATAAATATTCGTATATCCTGTGTGCATCACGAGCGTTTTCTAAAATGGAATTGATTAATTACTGATTCTCAGAGAAAGAAACCGATTTCCTGTGCAGATGAAGGATGTAATCTTGCCACTGGGATGTTTTAATTGCAATGTTAGAAAAGCACGCAGCTCGCGTAACTGTCTTTTTGTAATTGCTTTCGCTCTTTAATTATGGATCTCCATTCTGATAGTAATTAATGTTTCTTTTTTCCATGCCCAGAGTAAACGAAACTCTCGCAGAGGCCGAATGTAAGAAATATTTTTGAGGCCGTTAAAACTCTCGGTTAGTCGTCATTAAGAAAATGCTTCCGTTACTTCAATGTATAGTATTAATTGGTTTTCGAGTATTTGCAAAACTTTTGCTAAAAAATTGTTTTTGAATTATCCTACATTTCACTCTGTTAGAACAATTACAATTTTTATAAAATATTGTCACGCCATTTGATTTTTACAACGGTCTAAGGGTTCATTTGCATCTTTTCCGCATGTGTCACACGTTCTATTGAGAAAATGCTTCCCCTTGTAAATTACACCATTTTTATTCTTAAAGATTCTCCGTAAAAATCGAGAAACTATTCTCTCTGATATGAAAAATGAAATCTCTCTTAAATTAACCTCAACATTGTTTCGATTTCTTATGAATTAGAACAGGAAAAAGAAGATTATTTGCAATTTGTTTCAAATACATGAAGACAAATATAAGGGATTTTCAGTGAACAACGATATTTTCATTTTAGAAATCTACTTGATGTATTTGAATCAAAGTTTGCTTATCTTGAAACCTTTTCCAATCGCTTTTTCATCGAATCAGATACCAGCTATTTAACTTCGCTTTTACAGAGTTTGAAATGCCATTTCTTCCTTTTGTGTCGTTCGATTGCGCTTATATTCTAACCATTTGCATATCCCAACACTTTCCTTTCCTGCTACTTCGTCGTTTCTACCATCCCTCCTTCATGAATGCTACATATTTAATGGTCAGTAGCGTAAATTACGTCTAAATTACTCTACGATGATGATGTTAAAGAAATAAATTACAGGTATATCTAAGCATGCACTTGAATTTTTACACAAAATAGCCCTACTAATTAATTGCATGTCATGAAACTTTGTGAGCAGAAATTTTCGTCGGTGCATTTCTGAGCCAAATGAATGTTGCGCGAAGATTAAACATATTGCGATTAAAGTGTCCTCAAAGCTCGATGAAATAGTTACGAGGGAAACCTTTGTAGGTGCAGCAGAAATATGTCTATAATTTCCTTGTTTTAGTGAAGTTTATATTTATTACAGCTTTCAGCAAAAATCCTTAGTTCTGATAAGATTTCGTACCGAACTAATTCCGAAGAATTTTTTTTGGATATTTCATTAAATACTGCTACATATGCATTTTTCATAGTTTGATTTTTGATTCTGTCTGGCTACATATGTATAATTTCATCTAGTTATTTCTAACGCCTAATTTTCCCTGCCTTCTGTATTTCGGAAGGATTGCATCCATTTTCTAAATCCCGTGAAGGTCCTTCTACTCTAATTCGAGATGGAAGATATCTGTTCCTTCAAGGGTTGCGAAGTATGTTACGGATCAGAGTAAGCCATCACGTATTCTATTTCGCGTCAATGGGAAACGCCTTGCTTTCCACTTCATCGCGATTCAGTGTCACCGCTTCCAACGAATTGGAGTCCTTATGCTGTGTAGAAGAAAGAATTACAAATACAGCCACGTTGGCGACTTAGCGACCCTTTTGGCGACTTGTGTCAAAACTTGAAAAGGTTTTTTTCTCACGTTTTAAGGCATTCGGTTGAACTGAAATTTTATACACACCATTGCTTTGGATGACAATACGATACTTTAATGATAATGAATAAAAATTAATAACCACTTAATGTTGTGATTCTGTCCTATGTATATACATATTTACATTAATTGTAACGATTTAATAAGAAATAGCTAAAATAAAATTTTTCTTTGTTGATCTAAGTATGAATTGACTTAAAAAAATTTCTTTTATGTTACTTGTTACGTATAAATTTATCTTAATTCTACTCTTTTATTTTATTGTCGCATTTTTAGTATCCAGGATTCATAACATTTAATCTTAACATACATTTTTCAAGTTTTAAATTATTTGAAAAATATGTACACCTCAAAGAGTGCAATTTAATTTTTAAATCTTAAATTTTTCTGTACTTTTTTTTTTACTAAAACCCAGGTAGTTTAGATAGGTAGCGAAATTCTCGATCAGCAACATTGGAATTTAATCGGAAGTTCGAGTGCTGTTTTTGCCAGTGGGGAACATTGCATATTGCAACCTTTTAAATGAAACTAGATTTTGTACTCTTCGTTGGGATGGTGGCGAAATTGATTTACTTACGAAACTGGCTCAGGTACCATCCTCGACACGGGCTGCGGTAGCCCAGTGGTCAAGGTATCGGATCATGGCAGGCATGTCATGAGTTCGAGCCCAGTACAACTAAAGACCCGCCGTGTAGGGCAGCGATGTACGTTAAATCTGTCGAGAGCTTAAACGTCCTCCCGTTGGTGTGGTATTTAGGAGAGGGGGTTGCCAGCTCAGGTGTCGGCCACGTCACTTGACCATGGTTCAAAATTACGTGGTCCGTCGCCAAAAGCCCTCGTGTAGCTGAACAGTGCAATGTTAATATTCACTCACTCACTCACTCAGCATCCTCGATACCTCCAAATAACGGTAAATAATGAAGTACATCGCCAATAGTCTTTTTGTTGCTTCGAAGGGCGACATAAATGAGCGATCGACCCGTTTAACTGCCTTTCTCGTCACGTGACCGTAACGCATTATTTCGAGATCCCTGAATAAAGCTGCGATGTTGATCGCAATTAAGCAACTGCTAATTTCTTAGAAATCCTACTTTTTTATTTGTGCTGTCTATGAATTGTAAGAGCTTTCGTGATATTTCTGACCCCAACTCGTCTGTCCCAAGTGCAGATGAGAATGCTGAAAGGATTTAGAATCAAACAATTCCATTTGCCTTTATTTTCATGGATTATTTTAAAAAGTTGAAAGTATTGCGTTTCGCCATGACATCGCAAATATCTTAAATTATCCCTGCTTTTAAAGGAGAAAGAAAACCATTTACACTCCTCGACACGTCCGCTCTGTCATCCGAAATAAGTCACGTAATGTTCGAATTCTGAATCTTCCCCTTCCCTTCATCGATTAGAACGTGCGAAACGAAATAACACACGACTGGAAAAGAAACAATCAAACCTCGAAATAGCCGCGAGCCAATGTCTATCTCTGATTTTGTTTTCTTTCGCCTTTTCTTCCCCTTGAGTGGCAACGAGCGCATCTTTTCTTTTTGGAGCTGCAGGAGGAAAGATGCTTAGAATTGAAAAGACAAACGATTCACATTGGACCGTTAGAAAATGGAACAAAAGTATTCTATCTTTCTCGCTGGGACTATGGACATTTTGATTTCATTTCGGTGATGCGAATGACACTTTATATCAATTTACCACGGGAGACGCAAAGTAAAAAATAAAATGTATCTATTTTAGATTTTCCCGTTGACAACTTAAGCCTCTAAAAATAATTATTACATCTATGGGTATCTTAAGTGAATCCCGTTTTGACTGGTACATTCACGAGAGGAGAAGGATTCTAAAGTTCTTCAACGCTAAACTAATAAAGAGAATGTATATATCTTAAAAGACAAATTCTAAAAACTACAGATGCAATAAAACTCATTTTCGTAATCACTATCTTTTACAATATTATGAACATCGAAATGATTTTATACAAATTATTTTGTGATAGTTTTATAGTATCTTATTAATATGGAAGTTCTACTGGGGCTGACACTATCCTAATATCAACTGATCCTTAAGAGAATTTACAATGAGAAAGCTCAGGTAACATGTACTATACCAGTTCGTCCTAAACCCAACACATCCCTTGTGGCGTGAACGCATCCGTACAAGTAAATCTCTCTCGCAAAATATGAATACAATTATTCCACGAGAACAGAAATACTTCATCGTTATATATTTACAAATTCGTAAAATGAATCCGTTCATTTTGCCCGCATTCGTTTGTTTTTATTAACGTAATTTAATACTTACAAAAAAACAATGTACCGTATATTATTCATTACTAATTTTTCAAAAAGTGTTCGTAGTTAATGTATTAATGTAACTTTTTAAATTTTGTCAAATTCAGGATACAAAATTTTTAAGAAATTCCTGTGAATTATCTCCCCCCTCCCCTTTTTTTTTGCTGCCCCACCATCCTCTTTTATTTATTTATTTTTTTTTTTAAATCTCCACAAACAGTGGCGCACACAAGGGAGATGTCCTAGGGGTCCGGACCCCTCTTCCCCAAGCCCTTGATTTTTTCCGATTGATTACAATTCTAAGTATATAGTACGTATAATTTAATTATTTGTTATTAATGATTAATTTTATTCAATAATGCTAATTATTCATTCAATAATTAGTTTTTTATTGTTTTTTGTTCCCGAAAATCGACAAAATCAAAAGCAGCATGATACAAGAATGGTGGACTTTGGACCCTTGAAAAATTCCTGTGTGCTCTACTGTTCGCAAACAAGAAACGAGTCGGTGGGTTTTGCTTGGAAAAATGACAAATTTAATGATGAAAGTAATCTACGCAGAATGCATAATCAATTTGAACGATCAAAAAAATTATATACGATGAAATATAAAAACCCGAAAAGAGCATGTGACATCCGTCCGTTTTAGAGAGTCAAAACATCCCAGAATTCGATTCCGTATGATGGTTTATCGACGTCAGTTGATTTCCAGGACCCCGTTAGGCTTCATGTGCTAAACATCCCACCAGACCTTGCGATCCTACACACTCTCCTTATTCTACAAAATGGATGGATGCCCTGTAATTACTTTTCTTGCTATACCAAAACAAAATCTGAATTCATCACCAAAACAATTTTTATAGAGAATTATTATTATTACAATTTTTATTTTTATAGAGACTGCGGCGCGCTTCTGACTCCCGTGCATGGCGGAGGCGGTCCGATAGAGCAACTTCCCCACAATGAGGCTTGTGACATGCGGTCGGTATTTGTTTCTGCATCTAAATGAGATCTTATTTTTTCTGCCATTGTTTGGAGTGGTTCGATGAAAAATTTCTCAGAAACTCGTCAATAAAAGTTCAAATTGTTTACGCATTCTGTGCGGGTTATAGTGACTGAGTAAATATTAACGCCGCACCATTCAGCTACTAGAGGATTTCTGTCGACGGCCCTCATAATTTTTAACCTTGTTCAAGTGACGAGGATGATATGAGATGTCACTCCCCTCTCCTAACTTCCTCACAACACTAACAGGAAGGCATTTGAGCCTCGACCTGCTTAACATTCATTGTCCTCATCTGCGTGACGGGTCTGAAGCGGTTCTCAGTTTGACCTCTTGACCCTTCAGCTGCGATTTCATTACTTGGACCTCTAGGCTACCGTGGCCACGCATTCCATGAGAGTTAATTTTTAAGGAGCCATTGTGAGAGGCACACCTCTCTCTCGGGCACCTAGATGTGTGGGAGGTAGGGAAGAAACACTCCACATGATCCAATGAATCTATTAATTTATCACACAATGAAAAGACAGAATTTCAACTAATAACAGTAAGAGAATGTCTCAATGCTAACCGCGAAAATGGAGCAACGACAGTAAAACACGAACGATTAGAAGACTATCAAACTTGATCCTTACTTTAATAAAGGATCTAACTTATCAATCGATTTAATCTAATATCAATTTAATCTTAGTAAACAATCGTCACTTTAAAACTTCCTCCTAATGATTTCTTAATCACAATAATTAATAGCAATCTCATCTGATTCGAGTATATCTCCTCTCCTACTCTCTCTTCAAGCTGTGGCCGCGGTAGCCGAGTGGTATGGGTATCGGATCGCGGCTTGCCTTGTCACGAGTTTGAGCCCCGTGCCACTAAAGACCCGCCGTGTAGGGCAACGATGCACGTTAAATCTGTCGAGAGCTGAAACGTCCTCCCGTTGGTGTGGTGTGGTAGTTAGGAGAGGGGGTGCCAGCTCAGGTGTCGTCCACGTCACTTGATCATGGTTCAAAATGATGTGGTTCGTCGCCAAAAACACCTCGTGTAGCTGAACGGTGCGACGTTAATATTCAATCAATCAATCAATCAATCTTCAAGCTAGAAAACCTTAGTACGTTAATTTGAACATCACGATTTTCTTCTTCCGAAGGGTTGGTTGTGAAGAACGCGGATTAATAGCCCAAAGATTTCCCAAGAAGATTTATCGAAGGAACACGTATAGATCCGTCACACCATTTTCTAGCAAAGCATTATTGAGATTGATCACTTTTAGCGAAAAACATTTTCTGGAATACATCAAATTTGATGGCAATTTGCTTACCCTTTATATGTCCAGAAAGCTGCATATAGAAAAAGTTTAACTGTAACCACTTTGTATGTAAATATGTACAGGGTTATCTATAATTCCCTCCCGGGATTTGAAAAAAACTCAAATGAATACTGAAAAAAATATTGAAAGCAGACAGAAACTTTTATTTACATTCTTTACCGGTCTTCTATATGTAAAATCATGGTTACATGACATGTATCAATGCGATAGTTTTACCACATTTCTCTCAAAGTGGTAGTATACACGTTATATTGACAGGACATTATCCTTTCGGTGCTATGACAAAAAGCTTAGACTTTTATATAAGACCGAGCTTTTACATCCCACGGGATGTAGCAGAACTGCAGGAAATCCCAGTGTGTTGGCCATCGAAATGATAGAGTGTAAATAACCTAAAATATGTTCTTAAATTTATGATTAATGATCACCAGAAGTAGAGCTTTATTTGTATGACGTCGTTCTCGTTGACTGTATGTTCATAAGATATTCTAAAACGTGATGATAAAATTTCTTGCTGTGGAATATTTTATCTACGAAATAACACAGTATTTTTTTTTTAAATCCCACATTTTTTTCAGATTAGATTCAGTGTATTTGTTCGATTTTCAAAAAACATTTAAAAAATGTTTGATATTACATCCTAAAAAGTTTCATTCATATATTCCCCCCCCCCCGAAAATGATTTTCTTATTTCATCGCATGTTATAATACTGTCGTACATTTCTAATTATGGACACAAAACAATAATTAGAAATGTACGACAGTATTATAATTTATTTATGAATAAATTTCATCGCTTTAAAAAAATTCGTAAGATTCAAATACACGCGCTATTTAATTTCCTTTATGGGGTTGCGTGGCAACGATTAATCGAAATTACGCGCGGCCGACTTAATGGGGGACAAAAAACCTCGTACACTTAATATTCGTGTTTGCTTATTTCTGGAAAAAAGGGAAGAGGTTTTGCAATTAAATTAGTTTCTTTGTTTGTGCCAGTTTTATTTTAATTAGAGAAATACATTCATATATAAAACTGAAATTCATTCGAGGGATTTTCAGAAAGAATGAGCTAAGTAAAACTTGTACTTATTTCAGACTTATCGAGATTATTTTTTTCATTTAGTTAAAATATCAAAACTTTTTTCCCTAATAGACATTTGATTTTCAAATATCATAATTCCTCTAATTTTTTGCTAATGATTCGTTCATTTATGGTTTTGAACACAAGTATTTGAAGTATTCATTTACTCATATACTTTATATTATCGTTACATTTATTCAAATATGTGAGCCAAAATAACTAATACTCTGTGGACATATTCGAGAAAATCAAGCAAATGTAAGATATTATTTAGGCCGAGTTCCCCTAACATCAACTTATCTCTATCAGTTGACTCGCATTCTTTCAAAGACACGCCCAATTTATGCACAATTTTAGTAAATCTAGTCATTATTCATTTATTTGTTTAATAAATGTCCGGAAATTTCTAAGACATGATCATTGCAGAGTTTCTATGAATTTACATCCTGTAGTATTTGTACATCGCGAAACAGCTGCATGCTACCGCGATGTAATTCAGGTCTTGAAAAATCAATCGTATTTTTTTCAAAAATAATTTTGGCACTATGACACAGCAACTATTTCAATAAGGTGTTTTCTAGTTGCCTGCTTCAATCGTCTCGCTGATTGTTTCATTATTTAAATAACGACGCACCCTCGGAAGCAATTCAAGGGCTCCCTCGTCATTTTGAGCCATCCTCATGTAACGAGAAGGGCACCTCCAAACTTCCATACAACCCTAAGAGAGGATTTTGAGCCAGGACAGATTTAACGTCTTTAAATAAATAAATAAAAAAGGCGCAAGCACATTTTTTTATGAAATCAGAACCGCAATTTCCCCTCTTGAGCTCCTTAAAAGCTCCCCTCTTGATAACTTCTTGTTATTCTTAACGTAAAATGAAATGTTCAATGTGTCTTTCATTTGATCTTTGTAACCAGTCGAAGAATACACCAAGGGGAAAAAACTGCGTTTCTTTATACTTAATACACATTAAAGGGAAAGTAGCGATTCGAAGCTATGGAATAAGCATCTGCATTGCACACAACTCAAAGCATCGGAAAGAAAAGTTTACGCTAAATCAATGTTTTGAAAAGAAAATATTTTAAAGATGAATGGGAGAAAAAATAAATCGAGCAAAATTCTCTCTGTGGACACAAAAAAGGAAATGAAATGCAGTTCACTTTGTACTGCATAAACTGACCTCGAAGCTCATCGACAGGCAGGATTGCTCTGGAAAGGCGATTCTATCGAAATCCTGTTCGCAAACGGTGACATTTGAATGGATGGGATTTAAAATGTTCTTGAAAGACATATGAATTGTTTACACTGTACAAAAAATGCAAACACAATCATGTCACTACAGGTAAAGGTTTCTCAGTCGAACGAACTGACTACATTCTATATCCAAATAACAAGGAATAAGTCAAAGCATCCGATTGTGCTGTAAAATAGCAGATCCTTACTCCCCAGACGGTGGCCTTGTGTTCCAGGTAATGAACTCGTGTCCGATATGCCAAAAGTTCCAACCTAGTACCGCTGAAGACCAACCGTGTAGGGGATGGGTTAAATATGTCGAGAACTCAAACGTCCCTCCCTAGAGTAGCTGAATAGTGCAACGTTAAGAAAACTTGGTACCCCAAAAATGACCGAACAATCGTTCTTTTTTTTTCAATTTTTATTTAATCTTATTTTTTGCATTATTATCTTTCGATTGATATATCACTTGTACATGTCGGAAAATTAGAAGTTGGATAAAACTTCATTTGAAAAATGTAAATTAACAAACTAGGCAATTCGACCATGATAAAAAAAAAAAGACAATTTTGATTTAAAAAAAAAAATCTATTTTAAAAAGAGAAAATGTGTGTAATATATAAAGCAGGATATTACCGAGACTTTACAATAATGTAATTTTTTTTCTTTGTGAAATGTGTGTATGTAAAATTTTTGAATTAAGGTATTTTACATTAATAATTTCATAATTTCAGTTCTTATTCCTCATATGTTTTGCATACAAATATAATACTTCAATTTTATATGAAGAAAAAAACTAAAATTTCTGTCATGAAAGAAAAAAAAAACATTTTTCTTGAATTTCTTTGTGCAATTAATACTCTCTAAAAATTAATCATTTATAAAAATGTATGGGTTGAAAAAATACCAAAATGAATTATTTTAAATAAAGTGGCGTAACAGCCCATGAGGGCCAAGACCTACTGTGCCCATATCAGTGTACGTGACTTTGGGCCCTGAAGTGCACGAGCAGATGTCCCGATCAGGTTGTCAGTCTGGCGTCAATGTTAGATTCCAGAGCAAGCTTGAGTGAGTGAAATGTATATTAAGTTAACTATATATAATTGAAGTTTTCTAGCTAGAATAGAGAGTAGGAGGGGGAGATAAACCAGAAATCACAGGTGAGATTGTTAATGACAGGTATCATTAACAATATCACCTGATTTCTGGTTCTGACAGGTATCATTATTGATTGTGAATAAATACTTATTAGGAGAAAGATTTAAAGTGACGATTGATCACTGACATTAAATTAATATTAGATTAAATCGGATAATAGATAAGATCCTATATAAAGTAAGGATCGAGTTTGGTAGTCTCCTAATCCTTAGTGTATTTCGTCGTTGTTCCATTTTCGTGGTTAGCACCACGAGAGCACCTCTTACTGTTATTAATTGAATTGGTATCGTTATATTGTGAGATCAATAAATAGATCGATTGGATTTTGGCGAGTGTATCTTCCCTACCTTCTACATATTTAGGTACCCAAAAAAGAGGTGAAAACCTCTCACAAACGTAGATTTCAAAATCTCAAAGGCCGTATATCTAAGTGTGTAATTTACTTTAGAGTGTGAAGTCGGACCCCGATTTAACGAATTCATCGAGACCAATCATTTTATTCGTTAATTCGGGGTTATTCATAACATCGGGGTCCACAAAAAGTACAATTTTTGCACACTTTTGCGCACTGTTTACTGGAAATTTTAAAATACTGACAAAAAGATGTTTGGCAATCTTTTTGATTCCGGACTCGAATAAGTTCTCTTTCGACTTTATGCAGAGAAGAAAATACTGCGCCATTTACACCCTGCTGCCTGATAGGCATGTTTTCTCAGTTTCCACAAACAATGTAAAGTATTAGAACATGGAACAATTTTGATAGGAGCTTCAGGAAAAAATTTCCTGCCCTATCCAAAACTCACACAATAAGTTACACTGATAATTCATTTGCATTTGTAAAGTCTAATGAACTATACCCTTTTCCGTTGAAATTCGCTGTTTACGAAAAAAGTTATTTTCTGTTCCAGACAAAAATAAATCCAATGTTTTCTAATCCAAATCAATATAAAAAAAAAATTCGGCTGTTGAAATAATTTGTTATTTCGGGGTTTATTATTCGTTGAATAGAGGTTTTTGCTTTCATTTTAGTTGGGTAAAAGAAAAATTCGTTCAAATCACGAAATCAAAGTCCGACTGTCAAAATACTTGGGGGAAAAAAAACGAAATTTCTCATATTTTTTTTAAAAAATGTTAAGTTTTTGATATCTGTAAAAGCTATTAAACTTGCATAAAGCCGAAAAATTGATCTTCAATGCGAAATTGAGCTAAGTGATTATGTTTAAGTATCATTTCTATGTATTCGAAAGTTATTTTTTGTAATCAGCCTCACTAAGGAAGAATAAATGAGTGCGTGTCGGTCAGAGCTATCTCCGTGCCATTCAGAGAAAATTGAAATTCATAACATAGAAAACTCATTATTTTGCAGAAACAATCAGAAGGGGTTTTTTTCTTAAAAAAAAAAAAGAAACAATTTGAATTGTTTGCTCACAAAATATTATCTTTTGCCAAAAAAAAATTGCAAATATTTGCTCTAATCATCACAAAATATGAAAGTAAGTTTGGTTAAATAAGCTTTAAAAACATCAGAAATTGAGCATCAAAATAAAAGTACAAATTATACACAAACTTTTTGTCTTTTCTCCGCGTCACTTAATAGAACTTATCTCAAAAGTTTTAGACTTTTTTAGATAGTGGATAAAAATTGCTCGAATGTGGTGAGCACATCCGAATCTAATTTTTAAAAAAAGGTGGAAAAAAGGCCTTTAATGAAACGTGTTTTTATCTGTGCAGAACTTAAATAAATTACTTTTTCTTGAATGTTTTTCACTCGAATGCCATTGAGTATCAATCATTAGTCTAGAAACGCAATGTTTAGATCCTATTATTTGAAGAGTCAAGTGGCTTATCCAAAAAAAGTTGATTTCAATTCCTTCAAACATTTTGCCCCAGAGTTTTATAATATGCCAAGATTTTTGTTCGTTGTTCTCAGGTGGGCAGGATTGGTGAGGCCTCCAAAGATGTGGCGTCAACTCCTAGCCCATGGTTTTGACATCTTGCTGCTTGCCTCTTGCGTGGATGCGTGGGTGAATGTTCTGTCGGACCTCTACTTCCCGGAGAAGAAGATCACGGTGGCCTTCCTCTCCGCTTATGCAGTGAGCTTGGTGATGTGGCTCACGATGCGACGCCAGAGTCGTCAAATTGCGTCTCTTTTGAGGAGAGTTCAAGAAATAAATTCGTTCCCCTTCGAGAAGAGAGTTGATTTTTTGATGCTCTTGAACGCCTGCACTCCATTGGTGTATCCCATCTTCTTAATCCTATGCTCGATCCAACCCCAAAACTCAGACTTCTACGTTTACGGATACGGTGGGGAACAAATTCTTCTAATGTATGTGAAAAATTGTCTCACTTATTTGGTTTACCCGTTCACCGTAAATACGATAGCTCTGCTGTTTGCGTTCTTATGCCTGCGCTGTTCCCATTCCCTCCGAGTCCTCACTCGGAAAGTTGACCAAAGCCCAACGGATGCATTTGGTCTTTCCAGGCAGCTCGACGTCTTGAGGAGTCGAGCTAAGATTCATCAAGTCCTGCTCGACGTCCAGGCGATCTTCTCAGTGCCCGTCTTCTTCCTGGTCGTCGCCAATATTCTGATGTGCAGCAGCATAGCGGGTTGGTTCCTTGTCAAGGAGTGGGAGGAGACGGCGCTCTTTCTGAGGCTGGAATTCGCCTACGACGGCATTGCTTCCATCGTGTGTGCTGCCTCTACCCTGTGGATAGCGGGAGGGTTGCCAATCGAGATGAACAAATTCAAGGAAGCTTTTTACCAAAAGACGCACTTCAGGCTACTGTATTATCGTACCAAGGAAGAGCAATATCTGAAAAAGGAACTGTTTTATGCACCGGAATTTGTGCTCATGGGATGTGACATTTTGTCCTTGAGGAGAAGCACTATTTTGGCTCTGGTTGGAACTCTGCTCACTTATACCGTGCTGGTGATGAGCTCAAACCCCTCGCAAATACCTCTCCAATAAAAATTGATGTTTGTTGATTGGACAAAGAGGAATTTCAAACACAAACGTTTGAAATGTTTTTAAGTAAATTTTTCTAAACATTTTTAGTAAGTTATCTTACATAAAGATCTAGTTGAATTCTTAGTTTTTAATTGAATTTTTAAGAACCCAAGTACTATTTGGAGGAGTGGAGCGTTTGTCATTTCTATTGTCTGAT
>BMAV01011943.1:390503-410321 GCA_019973955.1 Trichonephila inaurata madagascariensis | reverse complement strand
TAAAACCCCACTAAAATTGTGGGGTGGGGTGCGGTTGTTCATTTTATTTCGTCTCCCATTCCCCCCCCCCCCCCCCGACACTGCAGTCAGCTTGTAATGCTACAGTAATAATTATTAATGTGAAACTTGCTTGACCTTCTTAGAATCTCAGAATTTCAAATTAGTACCTTTACCTTAAGTTTGATATTTCAAAGCTGATACTTCTCTAATCCGAATATTTTATCTAATCAAAATCTCAAATCCAAAACACATCTTTGAATTTATTTGATGTGAGGAGCAAAATCATTTGTCTTACAGAAGTTTCCATGCTCAAGTTGTTTCGAAACAATCCTTATACAATTGATTTCATTTTCAAGATGCATGTCAATCTATAAAAGTCTACGTTATTTATGTCCTTAATATTTGAAAGTACCATTTCGGGTGCATTTCAGTGTTAAAGATAGTAAAAAAAAAAAATTTGTATTTCGAAATGATACAAAAATAAAGAAAGAATTACTAAAAATAAGGATAATTCAGGAAAGAAAATCCATTTATTAGTACAATGAATAGGCTACAAGCACACACAACAGTATAATCTAAGCTCTTGAAACTTTTTAGAGCGGGCAGAGTTTATACATCAAATATGTTTTCAAGGTATGTGCAATGGAGACGACCACGATGTGACCTCTTGTTGACCGTTTTAAATAAGACGAAAGGGGGGATAGAAAAAAAAATCTGATTCGATTGTTTCTGGGGCATTTGAAAGTAGGCCAGAGGTCTTCTGGTACAACTAATGGAGAGATTCATCTGCGGATCAAAGAGAAGATCTTGAATACGGTTTACATTTCATTCCTTTCGGGAAAATCATTGTACATGGCTCACAGGACATTAATGTGTTTTATTCCAGTGATAACTTCTAAAGAGAATTTCCCGCCTCGGATTCTAGAATAAATGTTTTCGCATCCTGAAACAAGTATAAATTTCCATCATTTTGTAACATAGAGGGAGATTTATTAGAGCATGTACCCCTTAATATTAAATATAGATGAAATAAAATGTTCTATTCAACATCTTTCGTACACGTTAATCTATTCAATAGATAAATGTTTTCTAAATATATTTATACATTGATGCACACAAGTATGTACTATGTGTGTAATGAAAGCATAATTACAGGTAAAGTATTTATTGTATGTCTGAAAGAGAGAGAAAAAAGACGAAAAAAAAACAAGAAATGTGATTAAAAAAATATTAAATGCAGTTAAACGAAAAAAGTGAATTATAATACGATATTGATTTTTACACATATGTATCTTCTATTCCCTTAAGTCCAAACTTTTGAGATATTATATTTATATTCCTGATATAGTTCTTTAATGCACCAACTTCCGAAGCTGCATAGTGGTGCACAGTAGTGAATCTGCTCCTTCCACCCTAAAGATCGGTGTGGTTGATCTTGATCATGTCTTTTGGACATATAATCTTCAGATTCAAATGGATTCCCTATGGGAGTCACATTCAGACGTCTAGCACACAACACGATCCCATTGCCATCCGTCGAAACGTTTGCACTTTAATGAATCCCATGAACGACTTCTGAACGTTGCTGGTTAGTGGAAACGAAGTTACGGAATTGCAGATCCTGAACAAAAGGTACACTCAAAGTTGAGAAAATTTGATTTTTGCATATTATATCTCAAACTCCTATATAAATATTCATTTCTTATAAAAATAAAAATACTCCTCAACATTTTTTACGTGAGAACCTGGAGTCTCAACAGATTTAACGAGCACTGGTCTCCTCTACACGGTGGTTCTTTATTGTTGTTGTTTTTTATCCTGAAATACATATGAAATACAAGCCGAAGAAGATACAATAAAAATAAAAGAATATAGACATTCATTAACAAATGATGATCCCAGCATATATAACAGAAGGGGTGCGCTGCTTTCCATTCGAGACAGGAATCCATTGCAGGCTAAAAAGTCAGACTTCTTTTATCTGAAGAAGATACAACCATACCTTACTCGGGATTCGAACCGGAAACCACTCGGTTAAAAGCCGAGGGTCATATCCACCCCACTGGTTGGGCAGCGGTTCTTTATTGCTTAAAGAAATATAAGGCAAGAACTTTTAATTATTTGATTTCAAATTTTATTTTTAAAAATTCTTTTCTTTTATTTTCTCAGGTTCGATTATTACTTTTCTTTATCGTAATTTATTGATTTATTGATATAAAATATCCTGAAAATCTTAGTTTTTTTTAATTTATTTTTTTATTACATTTCGTAGTTGCTGGTAACTGAATATTAATGCAAAACAATGAAAGAAACATCCATACAATCTTTTTTAATTAGAGCAGTAATTATTGTATGCTGTGTTCAATCAGTTTTATCAAAAGTTGTGTTTTCACTCTAGTCACCTCGTTCCTCTGTCGGAGGAAGCAATGTTCGGTCTCATCCAATCCAACCCACTTTCGCAGGAGAAAAGAAGAGTGGTTTTTTTTGGCAGTACCCGATTCAAAAATTTTTGAGGAAACCATTCATTTCCCCCTCATCAGATTAGCCAAACTATTGCACATGTTGAACAGGTTTTCTGAAGGTCAATCAAAATAGCAACGTAATGTAGCCTCAATTCAAAACAATGAAACCTTTCCTAGAATCCACTCCCTCTAAAAGTAATTCCCGCTGTTTCATGGACTCTGCTACTAAGAGTTCACTTCTCTGAGATGACGACCTCTTAATGATGTCGCTACACGACACGTCGTAAACAGGCGAGAGAATAAATAAGCTATGACGAGGAATGGCCTTCCACAATCGCGCCCAAGAGCAACAAATCAAAGATAAGGAGAGATCTTCAGCATTCTCAAAATCGAATAATTTTCCCACGGTTTTAATTTTGACATTGAGTAGGGATTTTACGTTTCAAATGCATACGTTGGGTGCATTTTTGAAAAGCGAATCTAACGGTGACAGATTTCTTCTTGTTATTTCTCTCTCCACAAATGTGAGGAGAATTTAAAATCACAATATTCTTCAAAATACTCTTTACTGAAATTTTGACTTGAACTCAAGGTTATCCGACCTCAAAGCTGTTGTCAGATCACTTCAATTTCAAAAAGAAAAAAAAAAAAAAAATGGGGAGGTAAGGATCCTTATTTTAATACAAGAAAGTTTATTTGTAAAACCCATTCCATTCTAGAATTCATTGAGAACCACTAATTGTTTGTATTCATGCCCCCCTCTTAAAAATTTTTAATAACATTCTTTTACAGATCAACTAACTATTTCGATGCACATCCCAATTTTACAAAATACTTTTCAAGTGAGTGAATATTAACGTCGCACTGTTTAGCTACACGACGGACCACGTAATTTTGAACCATGGTCAAGTGACGTGGACGACACCTGAGCAGGCACCCCCTCTCCTAACCACCACACCACACCAACGGGAGGACGTCTGAGCTCTAGACAGATTTAACGTGCATCGCTTCCCTACACGGCGGGTCTTAAGTGGTACTGGGCTCGAACTCATGATCCGATGCCTTGACCATTAGGCTACCGCGGCCACAAAATACTTTTCGAAGGCATTTATTTAGGTATTGGGTTACCCTTTTCACACTTTGCGCCTCCCAAATATTAGCTTAATGAAGGACACATATCCTTCTTGTTTTGCATCGTCGCTCTACAGAAAAGGTACTGCTAAAATTCTGTGTATGCTGATTTAATTTTCACAAGTGTAGAGATTCAGTTATAGTGCATAAATAACAAATCAACTTAGCTCCTACAGATGATTTTTACTACTTAATATTTCGTTACTTTTGTTTGAAATTTACTGTTTATTTTTTACTTCTTCTTTCAACATTTTAAAATGGCCACGGTAGCCGAGTGGTATAGGTATCGACCGTGGCTTGTTGAATTGTTAAGAAACGAAGGATTAGTGGTCTGCATTCTCAATCAACGATAAGTGAATCGATTAACATTTTGAATGTTTCTGCTTCAGTCAAGAAGAGCTGAAAAAATTTTGCTAAATTTTTTTGCTAAAATTTTGTGTGGAGTTATGATTTGCCAACTCCATCGCAAAGATTGAACTAAGCGGGGAATCAGTATTAGACAGAGCCATAGAGACTGTGGTGACGTGAGTATACAAATTGCAGTTAAAGGAGCCAGAAATATCAACGGACATTCTAACCTATACCAATTGTTATTGATGGTACTTAACAAAAGCGAGTACATACAGTTAGTCAAAAAAGTATTGGGACACACTACCTGCTCATAGATTTTTATCGTAATATTTAAACATACAAATGAAACCAAAAAAGAAGTAAATGTTATTTTGGTAAATACAAATAATAATAATTTGAACAAAACTCATACATTAATGCAATTATGGATAAAATTGAAAATAAAAGAAATCGAGTTAAAAAACGTGCTCAAAAAAGTTTTGGGACACTTCCCAATAAAGAAAAACAATTCAATTTTAGAAATTAATTTCTTGTTGGTCTGCCCTTGCTTTTTATGACCTCTTGAAGTCTATTTGGCATGGAATGGATCAATTTTTTGCAAAACGATATATCGATTTTGGTCCCCTCTTCGACCAAATATTTTCTTAAATCCTACTTGTTAGAAATGTGGTGCTTTTATAGTTTTTGCTGCAAATAGTCCTTACAGATTTAATGGGATTAAGGTCTGGACTTAGTGCAGGAGTCTTAATAACACTAGGACAGTGGTAAAGGACCTATAACTTGCAAAGATCTGCAGTGTTTTGGTTCATTATCTTGGTACAAAATTTAAAATGTCCTGAGATTCTCAGCTTGCTCGCACTTTGCTTTAAATTTAATTTGCTTTTAATTGAGAATATCAAGGAAGACATATTTATCCATTATACCATTAGTAAAATGTAAGTTTTCGACACCAGAGCTTGCTGTGTAGCCCCAGACAATTTGGTTACCCCTCCATGTTTGACAGGAGGCCGTAAATTTTTGACATGCATTGTTGTATTTGGTTTCAGCCAAACTTTTTGCTTGCCATCCGATTCGAAAATGCTATATTTGCTTTCATCAACAACAATTACATTTTACCAATACATTGTTAGCTGCCTTACATACATTTTAGCAAATGCCAACAGAGCTTGTCTGTTTGCTTTGCTGATGTACTGCTTTCTTTGAGGTACTCTGCCATGATACTTATGTTTTCTTAAAACTTTTTTGACAGTTTTAGGATTTACTGATTTTCCGAACCTACTTTTACGTTGCAAAGTCATTTTTACTACTTTTATTTTTCTTTGATATTGTGTGCTTGTCTAACAATCTACCTCTCTTCACGTTCATTAAATATTCTTTGACACCCTGATTTTGGCATGTTTTCAAACTATTTGTTTTCTTGAACCTGTTAATAATGTTAAAAACAGTAGACTTACTCTCTCAATTTCAAGATTTTTCCTATACTGATTTCCCCTCTTTCCAATGACTTATTACCAGATTTCGCACACCAACCGATATATCTTTATTTCTCGTCATTTTTTCTATAAATAATCTTATCTGTTGAAACATTTTTATGTTTAAGCTTCTAGCCTACAAAAGTGGTGTGAAATTAAATTCTATTGATGCGCTGTATATTTGTTAAATTTCTCATTTCAAATGTGTTCCTATACTTTTTTGACTCCATTGTGCCTTTGAATTGTATTTGAAAAGCTAGATCAAACTATAATTCTATAATATTAATAAAATTTTCCTTATATACTGTACACCGTTTTAATGAGAAAAATATTTTTTTATAAATAGTTTTACAGTTATGCATGCCAAGTGTCCCAATACTTTTTTGATTGACTGTATATATGTCTTTGACTGGTGTTGTCATTGCAACAAATGTTGATACCGCCTAAGTGCTTGGTGGTTTTTTTTTTACCAAAATTTTGCAAGTGTTCCAACAAAATGCATAATGAGAACTGTATAGCTAATCATTTTGGAAAGAGTGAAAGTATGGAAATTTCATGAGCCATCGAAATCTTCCAACGCTCTGAAAGTTTGCATGGTCTGCGATATACCAAATTTTTGGGAGATGGTGAATCCAGAGCGCGCGTATAAAACAGTTAATAAGTTGCAGCCTTATGGAGTGAGTGAGTGAATATTAACGCGTCGCACTATTCAGCTACACGAGGGCTTTTGGAGACGGACCACGTAATTTTGAACCATGGTCAAGTGACGTGGACGACACCTGAGCTGGCACCCCCTCTCCTAACTACCACACCACACCAACGGGAGGACGTTTCAGCTCTCGACAGATTTAACGTGCATCGCTGCCCTACACGGCGGGTCTTTAGTGGTACAGGGCTCGAACTCATGACATGCCTGCCAAGATCCGATACCTTAACCACTGGGCTACCGCAGCCCATTGCAGCCTTATGGAAATACAGGTATTAAAAAACTGGAATGTGTTAGTATATGTCGAAAAAAGGATGGGGACTCGACTACGAGCTTTAAAACTAAAAATGAAAGGGGAGAAATTAAGTGACAAAAAAACATTGGGTAGTCGCGGTAGACTTACAGTCGCCGAAATTGGAAAATTACAGCGTTATTATATGGATTAGCTATCAGAAACAATACTGATAGTATTAATTTAATGAAGCAAGCCATTTGGGCTATATATTTCCATAAAGCAACTGCAGATGAAAATCCACAACATGGTCTGTGCCCAACAACCGAAAATACCTGGTGTGGATATAACCGAGCAATTACAACAGGTGAAGTATATAAACACAAGAACACCTTGCCATCAAAAGTGCTCGATTGTATCAAAGACGTGTACAGGGAATTATCAACTCCTAACCTCCTTGCCAAATGCTTACATGAAAAGACCGTAACGAGAATGTAAACAGCATTTATTTAGAATTATTAGTTAATGTTTATTTTTAAAACAGCGGATGTGTTATGTCCAGCACAAACAAAGTAAATAAAAAATGTAAGTTTGTCGAAATATTGTTGGTAGCAGAGTTGATGAAATAGCCGAGAATTTGAGAAATCAGAGCATAATTCAATACTGGCTGCATGGCCCGGCGTTGCACGGGCTTTCTCTACTTTTATAAATTTTCCCTTTCTTTTACAAAATCAGCACTTCTAATACTCTTTTTCAAAATCCACCCCCTCCATCGCTTAGCTCGGCGTTGTTCGGGCTTTCTCTTTTCCTCACGACACCAGCAGTTCTGTGTGTGTTTGTACGCGCACAATGTGAGTGATTTCTAAAATTATGTCAAAAAATTTCCTTTTTCGAAATTTGTTCCATTCCACTTATTTTTGATTTAAGACGGGTTTCTTTTCCCTCTCTATAGCCCGAACACGGTTTTTTTTAGTGTAAAATTATTGTGTTCTATCTTCCCCTCCTTCTCACAAATAAGATATAGCTTCAAATTTCGATGTATGACTTATAAAAAAAAATATTGCTTTAGAATTAAAAAATTATTAATGTGAAGCAATAAAAAAAAAAACGATTCTGATGTGCTAAGAGTAAAACAAAAAACATTCATCATTTTTTAATAATAGTTAGTTTCTAAGAATCTAAAATAATAAAATAGATTTTAGATTTTCAGGAATCAATCAATCGTTACATATAGTTAGCTTAAAAATGTCTCTAAAATCTATTTTAATCCAAAATAATAGACGATGTACTTTTTAATTAACAAAGAATTCATTTAGTAATGAAATAATACAAATAATCCTTTTAAAAAAAACATATATATATTTATTAAAATCAAATTTCTATGAGTAATAAATAAAAGAAAAATTTACAGATAGCTATTGAAACGATTGCTTTTTTCTGAATGTTTCAATGTTTGATTAAACATATAAATATATATTAGAAAAAAAAAAAAAAAACAGTATGGGGAAAGCCTATATATATACTGAAAAAAACATTCAAGGAAAAAACGAACCGATAAAAACATTTTGATATTTTATTTTAATTTTAACCTTTTTCATTCCACTGCGTTTAATAAATTATTTAAACACGTATCTGACTAAAAAAAAAAGTATGTTGTACAAAACTAACATATTCATTATTTTAACAATAATTTTATGTATTATAATACTAATTTATATATCTTATTTATAACGTATTGTATATCATTTTATAAAACTTTTTGTAACTAATTTTTATATAAAATATTATTTAATGTTTTTTACTTACAAAACTTACAAAAAGTATTATATTTATGAAGTATAATATAAATATTTATATAATTACAGTAATTATTTTATTTTTTAAAATGCAAAGTAATTTTCTAAAATATGATTTAATAATCAATATAAACCTTTTTTAAATTCATTTATTTATATGCAAAGTTTCGTTGTTTTGTAAAAAAAAAAAATATATCACAAAATTGAGACAAATGAAAAGTTTTTTTTCGGGCTTCATTTTTAAGTTGATGCCTTTGAAACTTCATTTTTCGATTGCAAACAACAATAACTTTTAAACAAAAAATGTAACAAAAATAATGCTTAAATATTTCTCGCAAAAAGGGAAGTAAAGGAAAAACACAATTTTTTTTAAAAAAAATCCGTAATTTTTAAGTAATTTTTTCAATCTTTGTACAGATTAAAATTTATGGTTTTTGAGAAAAAAAAAATTGATGGCATTTTGATGGTAAAACTACGATACAATACGACTTTTTAATTATAAACCGTAATAATTATCAAGATACATATTTAGATATAATTTTGTATATGACAAGCCCAAGGGAATCACTAGTAATTACTAAACTTGTTTTTAATTGAATATTGATAAATTAACCATCAAATACTCTGTGCAGTACTGATTCATTTATATTAGTGTGCATTATATCAGTGTGAATGTGTATTTAACTTTTTATTACATAAGAATGTATTTTATTTTGTAATTATTTGAAATTGAAAGTTATTGTATTAAATTGCTAATTATTTTAAATATTTCATTTTCGATTTTTCGCGATATGATCGCGCCTCTCCCCAAGTAGGGTTATCGTGCCCTTCTAGGTGGGCGCACCCCACAGTTTGAGAAACGTTGCGATAAAGATTTTATTTCGAGTTTTGAGAACAATTTAATAGCCGTATGCATGAAACAAAATATTATTTGGGAAGAAAAGCCAAGTGATTTACATAATAATTTGGCCGTTAGCGAGACGAAGATTTTATAATTTAGATATAAAAAAATGAAAGAAAATAATTGGGTTTTAAAAATAAACACCAGGCGGTGTACGCGTTCTCTGTAGTTTTAATTTTTTCTCCCTCCAATTTTTTGCGCCCTAGGCATGCACCTAGCATTCCTAAGCCGAAAAGAGGGCCTGCCTCTACCCAGAAGTCTCAAATATTTTGCCCTTTCGACATTTTCTGAATCGAAATTGATTTTTTTATCTACAACAAATCTATATTTGTAGCATTCGAATTTGATATTATGAACACAATAACCCGCGCTATGTACTTTAAAAAACTTGATACTCTTCTATTGAAATATCATCTTGATTTATTTTTAAATTTCCTAGGGATTGTCTCTTTTGAAGTTTGCATCAACTGTTCATCTTTTGGGAAACCAAAACGTATGGTTGGCAAGTTTATATGATGACTAGTTGGGCACACAGCAATAACGATGCATTAGTATAAAATGTGTGAAGCTTTAGGTTAAGTAATTAATAATAGTTTTAAGAGTTAATTAAGATTTGACAGAATAAATAAAACACTATATAATTTCACATTTAAACACTAATTTCTCATATAAAACAAATTTATACATAATTAGGGATGTTGGCATAAATGCATTAATTTAATTTATCGTGCCCTCAAAACTAAAAAGGAAATTCAATAATGACACAAAAGTAAAGGGGAGAAATGTGTTGTCGGAGCACCTGTTTAGGAGGGAGCATTGCTTCGGCTTCAGTGGGGGTGGGAGAGAAAAGGCAACCCTGGGAGAACGCGTCCCTCTCTTTTAGTCACGTGATTTCTTTTGAGGGATGAACCCATCTTGTCGGAGCATGTTTTCCGAATACAAGCGAAAAAAACCGAAGGTGCGTTACATTCCCGAGCCTGACGTTCACTCTCCAACAAATCGCGCCAATAGAAGTTATCACTTCAAAATTAAAGATTTCCTGCATTTTGTACTTTTACCATATACCGAAGGAGGTTCTGCACTTTGAAAGAAAACTATCACTCGCTTCCCATGATTTTAACTTCAGTTTGCCAAAATCTGAGTCGTTCATAGCTTTTATGAATGATGAACTCAAGCTCGAAATGAACACAAATTAGAATGTTTCGACTGCTGGTATTGACGCTGTTTTTCATCGGTTTTTAAATACTTTGAAATCACAAGTATGTGTGTCATATTTTAGTTATAAGTCTATTGTCTCCGCTCTTCCTCAAATTGAACAAGAATAATTTATTTTGATAAAATATTGCATTACTCCTTTTGTGTTAATTAAATACAATTTTCATTAAAGATATAATTATTCGACAGAAAATTATTTCCAATCATACCCGATTCATTTGTTTTAGGATATAAGTTACTATTACGTATTTATTAAGATAACATGTCAGATGTTACACATTAAATGCTACTACTGTAAGACTCATTCCTTTTTTTAAAAAAAACTTAATCTATACATATTTTATATGTTTAATAATAAAAAAAACCATTTTTTAAGAATTTAAATTTAACATTATTTTTTAGAAGATATTTGACATCAAGCAAGTCATCAAGATTTGATTAAAAATACTGAGTTAATGTAATTTTTAATATTGACGATAAATGTTGGTTGGATCTATCTTTCTGAATTCTCATTAAAGGAAAGAATTGTGCCCGCATAAATAAATGCTTCCGAACACATAGCCGTTATTCGCATAAAAAATGATAAATTTTAGGAAAAAGATCTCATGACAAATACGAGTCTGTATAAAAAGCTAGAATTCAAACTTCCATAGATTTTTGCTTCAACAAAGAATCACATTAGCTTTCATTAACAATTTCGATATCGAGAGATAAAGTAAAAGTGCGAAATTATAACTCACAGCTCTTAAAATTAAAAAAAGTTATAATTCCGTTTCAAACAATTTAATTTTGTGAGCTTACTCGGTAAATGGGATTGAATCAACAGATGTTGACAGCTTTCAAAGGGAGACAAATTTTCTTTTTCTATTTATTTTCGCCAAAGTAATAATGTTTAATATAGAGAGTAATAGATGAGAGATTTTTTTGCCTTAAAGCTTAAAATCAAGTTGATTAAGATGGCTTGTGTAATATCAACTGAGAAAGTTAGATCCACTTTTTAATCAGCACATTCATAATACTTTTATTTCCAAGAACATTATAATGTTTCGCCCAGCAATATGAAGAATCATTTTAACACTTTATGATTTGAAAGCCATTGAATTTCCATATGATATGGTAGATCATTGAATTCATTCTCTATATCTTCGAGAAAGGAAGCTAATTTAGGATGATTCAGTCTATGTTCTCGAATATAATTTACAATTTTGGTGACTATTTTTAAAACATGTCATGTGTTTAAAACTTTGGAGCACAGTACCTGCTGGTGTATAATATAATGAAAATGCTCAAAATTATTATTACCATGCTGTTTGCATGTTTCTTTTAATCTTGCAACAATTCCTTTAGTACGAGGGGTGATAAAAAAAAAGGCTACAAGTCGAATACATAAATATTTATTAACAATAGATAGAAAATTTAAATGGGAATTAAGCGGCATGCGCGTACCTATCACATTTCTACATAATCACCAAGTCTAATTAGGCATTTATCAGAACCAACTTGTTAACCCGTCTTGGTAGAAATCAGGTCCCTGTCCATTGAGCCAGGTCTGACGGATGTTTTCACAGCATTGTCTTGGAATATCGCAGCACATCAGAAATGATATGTTGCACGCTAAGATATATCAATTCCAGTTCTGACGGGATTTCACTCGTTGATTATTTTAAATCATTCCTTCAATTCGTGCCGTGAAGAACTTGGCCAGCCCCTCCCTGCCTGACTGAAAAGAGTGACACCATTTCGCAACGTGTCTGCTCATAAGCTTCCACGATGTCAGATGCGGACACATTCTTTGCCCATAAAAATGGAACTTCCAAACGAGACCAATTTCCTTTCCATTTCAATCGTTCAGAACTGTCTGGAAGCTTTCACTGCCTACCCGCAAATCAGTTGCATGGCCATTTGTCTCCGCTCTGGCGAAACCAAATCTCACCACACTATGTAGTTTTCAAATGCTGTGGCTTGTAACCTTTTTTTCTGATCAACCCTCGTACTATCGGTCGTTCAGAACTGTCTGGAAGCTTTCACTACCTACCCGCAAATCAGCTGCATGGCCATTTGTCTCCGCTCTGGCGAAACCAAATCTCACCACACTATGTAGTTTTCAAATGCTGTGGCTTGTAACCTTTTTTTCTGATCAACCCTCGTACTATCGGTAGGCGCACCATCGTGCGAGGCATCTCTAAGTGCATTAAAAATATCAGCTCCAGATGTTGTATTTGAAATATCCAAAAGTTCTTCACTTATTTTTAAATCAGCATCGCTTCCGTGAGAAAAAGCGCCTAGCTGAGCGAAATTTCGAAAATCTTTACTTTCATCAATAGTGCAATAAAGTAGGCTTTAAATGTTGTGATCTTCACTATTAAAATCCGAAGGTAAACAAACGTATCTATTATGTTTGAATGTATGATGCCCTTCTCACGAACCACATGACGCACAAACTCGCCGAAGGTACCAAAATTTCGGGAAAGATTAGAGGAATCCGTTTTCACCATTTATATTCGTATTCTGTAAATTTTACGTATTACATCAGCTAATTTTAAGACTTTTGTCTATTATTTATGCATATATTTCAATGCACTTTTGTAGTACTTTTATGTTAATTAATATGCATCAATACTGGATTTCTTTGCTTGAATACATCTTCTAAAAACATGCTTTTCTATGTAAGAACAGTTTTATAAAGATTAATTATTAGTGTAAAAAGAAATTTTTTTATTTTATCTGATTGAAATTATTTTACATTGAGTCAGTTTTTTCTTAGATGTTTCTTATATTCTTATGAGCCTTTCGTGAGTGATATTTGTCCCTTTTTTCGGTAAAATATTAGACATCCTTCTAAAGTATTAATACATAACTTTTATCTGAAAATATTTTAAGTGAGAGTTATAAAAAAAAGATTAATATAAATGTGGAAATATTAGTCTATTACCTAAAAAGAAAAATAAATGTCATAAGCTTTATATTATTGACAGCGAAGTATCCCTTCCTTTCGTCACGTCATCAAAAAGCTGCTGTCATGCCCTGTTCCTCTCAGGGCATAAGCTTCCCTAGCCCAACTCAAACAATGACCCAAATGAAAGCACGACAAAGTACGGAACAACGCTTGACGGAATTTTTTTTTTAGATATTTAAATAATTTTGAATCTAAAGTATTTATAACCTATTTCTCAGCTACCATAAACCTATTGTTTCTTTCTTAGAATACAATTAATTAACAAATATGTATATTTAGCAAAAAATATTACTTTATGTATACAGACATATGAATAAATAATTTTATATGATAATACTAATATAAAATATTCCCTTGTTTTTTATTCACCTAATTGATTTTTTTCAGGCGGCCCCCAACTTATAATAAAACAGATCATGTGGCCCGTAATATCAAACGAGTTTGACACCCCTGATCTACACTGTGTTCCGATTTCATCAGTGTTATTCTATACAATTAATTTTAAAGTATAAGTGAGAGAGAAATATTAAAAACCTTTCATTTTGCTAAAACGTATTCAGTCATCACTTCGTAATATATTTTGACGTAACTGCACCATTTTCCTTGCGCCTCTTTCAACTGACGGGCGCTTCATAGCAGTTTTTTGCTTTTCATCTTCCTCCCTATTGAACTGTATTGATGTCTCTCGTGCACTCATCTGTCTGATCTCTTTGCAGAAAATTTGTGTTCGCGCCCCGCTGCAGAGGAGTGAGCGCCAAACGATCGGCGAAGCTCAACAACGAGGAACTCAGGTGAGTTTCACGTCCCGATTGATAATTCGTATCATGAAATATTTCTGATTAAAATGGTGCGTCGTTTTGCCTCGTGAAGAAAGCCTCTGTGATTCCCAGAACTTTTTAGGATTAAATAATCTTCGTATCAGAAATATAAAAACAAGACGAGAGAGAGAAATGCACAAAATGATACTTTTTATCCAGGCTTTTTCAGTGTCTGAGAGAATGTATGTTTTATTTATCATACAGTTTATACTTGATATATACGAGTCTCTCAGAAGTCAATGCGATTAAGTCCGTTTGGGGATATTTTCTGATTCTTGTAAATTTTGATGAAATAAATAATATTCGTCTTAGTTATTATTGGATTGGCTCGTTACGTCCTTTTTTCGAGATCATAGAGAAAAAGAAGCAACGAGTAAATCCTTTAATAACTAAGAAATTTTATCAAATCACAAAATGGCTTCTGAGATATTATTATATGCACCGAGCGCTCTGAAAATTCTCAAGTATTGTTATATAAAGATTATTCATTTGATATAAAAACAGTGATTTGAGAGGATTGTGTATTTTTTCACTAAAGCCCTCACTTTTGTACTCAAGTGTGCGAACGTTAGAAAAATATCTCGATAAACAGAGGGCTCTTACTAACTCCCCCCCTCCCCCGGGAAGATTCCACTTTTCCCGCCAAATATTTTCCGAGAACAAATCGCATCTTTTGTCTGATTTCTTTCACAAAACTGAGGGAGAGTCGAGTGAGTTTTCTTCTGTGAAATGAGAGAATGGAGGAGTTACTGAATAGTGGCAGCGTTGAAATGTCATCTTCGTTCGAACTTTAAAAGCTCTCAGGACCCTTAACAGATATCGGTCCCCTCGAAAAAACATCCTTCTTCAAACCAATGTAACTTAGCAATAAAACAAAACAATAATTTGAAATTTCTACCGCATGATAATCATATATATTTACATTATTTCTCAAATTTTCACAGAATTTGAGAAAAAATTTGAAAAATTATAAAGAAATAAAAATAGGACAATTTTTCAAAAATATGAAAATTGGTATTTTACTCCGCGCAGGATTCTTAAGTACAAAATGGATCAAAATTTACAAAACTAATTTCACTTGGTATAAAAATGTTCACTTTTAAAGTTATACTAACTTTTAAGAAATTTAGAGAAAAAAAAATTTTTTTTTAATACAGTTATAACGAAAATTTTAAGAAAAAAATAACTTCAAATTCAAATAAAAAAAATTCTGTTAATTTTTTTTGTTTTTGAAATTGATGTATTAGTTATGAAGAGCCTTATTTTGAACACGTGTATAAAATTTCAAATTGTGATATCATAGTTTCTGAGAAATCCTGCGCGAGTTAAAATTTCTTGTTTTGCGAAAAACGAAGTTAAAGATAAGAAAGAGAGAGGGTATTCTCGTTTAAGTTTCACTAATTCTCAATAATTTCGGAAGTTTTCACAGTATCAACATGATTTTGGCACCAAAATGCTCAGAAATATTGAGGCTTTAACATATATTTTTTTCAAAAAATTGAAAAATGTGTAATTTAAGAGTCCTGAGAGCTTTAAAAGTGTGCCCTTGAATATGTTTTTTAAAAAAATCCTTGGCACAGAGGATTTTCCCTTGATTTGCTGCACCCGGAAAAATAAGCCATCGATGGCATTCTTCAGAACTGATTTTTAAATGCAAGACCTAACTTTTATTTCCGCAATCTTTCAAAGGGAAGGCACCCAATCCAAGTGAAATGTCTCTTTTTCATTTCCTTTGAACAGATCACTCTTAAGTACGTAATCTGATTTGTGTTGTTAGAGTAACAACTGAAAAAGGTTTCTCGATTTTTTAAAAAACTTTAAGTAATATATTAGTTTTCTGAAGATAAGGCGAATATTTTAAAAATAAATCCTTTTCTTAAACTTTTTGGTTTGTAATATTTTTTGTATAGAGATAAATCTAACTCCTAAGACGTTTTTGTATTCTTGATGGTTACAAAGTATCTGTGATGCAACCAAGAATTAAAATGTAGATGATTTTTTTTAAAAGGGGAGAAGATTTCAAAACTAAATTTTTTGAAACAGGAACTTCTTTTTGAGAATCCCAGTAAAAAAAGAGATCAAATCTTCTCAAAAGAGTTCAATGTTATTTCAGACATAGGAAATTTAACACTTCTTTGATTAAATTTAGTAGTTCATGATTTTTCTTAGAATAAAAGATACGTGGATAATAAAGATTTGTAAATATTTAAAGGAAAAATTACAAAAGTCAAATAAAATTCTAGAGTATGTTCTGTTGACAAATTAAATTTTCCAAATGAGAGATGAAAATCATTTTGTAAGAGTCAAATCGTATTTTCACATTTCATCGATAGCATTCGACTCAAAAGTAATCTAGAGGAACTACCCAATATTTTCTTTGTGCTTCTGAAATGTATTAAAAATATTCTTTGAAATTATTTGTTAAAGTAATTTAACTTATTTTATTCTTCAGATATATATATAGCAGGTTTTTCCCCCTTAAAATAAAAAAGACCCATTTAAATTAATTAAGAAAATTTTTTAAAGTTTTAATTCGTATTTCCTGGAATTAGTGGAATGATTTGAAAAAACTCTAAAGAAAATACAGAATTTTAAGCTTGGTTGATTAGCAAAACCGATTTTCCCAGTTCTACGAGATTCAAAAGTAAAATCTTTATTCAAACTCTGTCCAGCTGCATTAACTTTAGTCTTAAAAAAACTTTTATCTCACTCTTTATTAATACTTTAATCCTAAACAAAGTTTAATTCTCGAGATTTATTTTAGTTTCTTCCTTCTTGGTTGATCTTTTAATCTCCGTGCTGCAGTCAACCAAGTTTTAACGCAATTAAATGGATCAGTTGCAAAACAAAGAATGAGAGTAAAGCGATGCAAAATGTTTTTTTCTCGATCCCATTTTTTTTTTTGCCTCGTTTTCGAAGGCAATTGAGATGAAAAAGCATCGATGGCGCCCCTTAATTCTTATGTTTTAAAACATCGCTGAAGTAGACACACTTAAAGAAAATAATTTATTTCCCGGGATTATTTCTAAATTACTTTTTCGAATATAGATACTTTTTTTTTTTACCTAGAAAGTGCAAGTTTCACTAATGCATTAATGCGCCGTAGAAATATTAAAGGAATATAATATTAGTCTGAGAAATTAAAATATATTGCTCTACCTATTAAAACCTTTCCGAAATTCTTTGAAATAAGTCATAGGAATATTGCTTTCATAAAAATATTTATACCCGATGCTTTTTTAAAAAAATTTATACAGAATCAGTTTATAGCACAATTAATAGTTTAAGGCCCAAGAGAGATTTAAAAGAGAATTATCGAATATCTTCTTACGGTACCTCGAATTGACGCTATAGCTGGGACTGAGTAATCACCGGTATGTGATTTCGCATAGAAATTATTTTTATTTGGGGCTAGAAACTAAAGAAAATGTTTAATAAAATTCTTAGATAACACACACATGTAAAATCGTACGCCGAATTGATTTTGATGTTGAAGGTTGCATAAAATGTAACGAGGTAGTTTTTTCCCCACACAATTTCCTCGTAGTATGCTATATTCCTTGTTTTGTTGAAAAAATATGCTCCTTGTTTGAGTATATTTTCTAAAATTTATAACCCTTTTTTCAATTAAACTAAGGCCTATCAAATTCCCAACTACCATTCAATCTTCTGATTTAACACTCAGACTTCTTCATTGTCTTGCTCGTGTATTTCTTTGAGCTCAGTTCCTGACAGTGGAAATATAGCAGTTCTTGAACGTCATCACTGTCCACTTCTAAATCTGGCAAGTTCTTCAATCAAATGACCGATTTTTTTTCTTCCTTAATCAATGTGAACAACAATATCTTAAGCAATGTGTTATACTTACCGATTTTCTAAATCATTTTTTAAGAAATTGTGATTCTTCATTTATTACTAAATTGAAATCATTTTCTCAAACAGTTTATTAATTTCCAAATCTAGTTTGTTAAAAGGAAAAAATAAAAATTTTCAAAACTGTTTGTGAACTGAAAATGAGCTGTTATGTTATAAAATAGTATTAATGCAAAAATTAAAGAAATGTTCACTAACAAAGCTTTAGGAAGTGTTTTCTGGTTACTTTTTATTTCCTAAAATAAGCGCTAATCTATGGGCATTTAGCATTATTTCGCTTACACTGGTAAACACGGTTTGTATTGCGTTTCAAACGAAACTGTTTAGGCTGAATTCAAATCTGCAATCAAAATTTTTCTATTACCTTTAGTTTTTGTGCAATTACACTTTTTAATTAACGTTTCATGGAATTTTCAAAGATATTTCAGATAACTAATACATGTAAAATAATATTTTTTTGACTGATTTATTTGGATATACTAGGCGTGTCCGGAAACTATGTACCATTTCGTTCTGCCGCAGTTCAACGCTTGCAGACACATGTTTCGAGTCCATTACAACCGGATTGTGTTTTGACACGTGTTAGTGAGTGTTCAAAATGTTTAAGACGATTCCGCCGACTGTGAAATGCTCCCTGTAATCCGTTTTTTGAAAGCAAGCCAGTTGAAATTCATCGTAGAGATTTATGGTGAAAATGTGTGATGAGTAATGGTTTCACAATTCAATGATCATGACGAACCACAGGGTGAGCGGATTTGGTCGGAAAAGTGAAACTTTGTGAAAACGGACGCTTCCCAATGAGATTGCTTTGTGATAAATTTCCACAAGCCGCTGTTCACAGCAGTGCATTTCTTCACTGGAAACATCTTTCTTTGAAGACGGTATAGACAAGTTACTTTCCCAATACGACAAATGTCTGAAGAAGGGTTTCCGAAATACTCAGCCATTAAAAATAAACTTTGTTTCGAAAAAGGATTTTTAATGCAAGTTTTTTCGAAACGGTACATCAGGGGCGGCTCTAGGGACGGATAAACCAGACCCCTGTCCGGTGCGGCATTTAAATATTTTTTTTTCCTGCTGCCAAAATTTTGATATATTTTCTGAAATATTATTGGGTGTGAATTTGGTATTTCATTTAACGTATCTTACTTCCTTATTTTGTACTCTGTATATTTAATGTCAGTTTTCTTTAATGTTCGAAGAGTTAGAGTCTAAGAGTTTGAAGCGGGAATATATGTTCCATCATGAAATTTGATAAGTTTGCACATCTTTCACAAGTAAACTTTCTCCCCATCCCAGAGTATGGTCACATCGGTCTCATTTCTTTCACCCATACGACGTCTGGTGTCGTCTATCCAAAAGGGGACAGGAGCAATAAGAGTTGTTTGTAGATAGTCACTGGAGATATTTTATTTTAGTCTTGAGTGTAGTTAAAATAAAAGTTTGAGATCCCCACCGTCAGTAAGCTCTTTTTAGAAGAAATTGGCATGCTTAAATGAGCGTTTCCTTCTCGTACACTGTACTCGTTTGAAATAATAACAGGTAATTATGTCCTTAATTTCGAATTATTTTGTATTTGACTTAATATATGCGTGTTTGAACAATTTTTTTTTTGCTTTGGAGAGAGGGCGGCAAAACTGCTAGAGCCGGCCCTGGGTACATATAGTTTTATGTAAGCGCAGGAGTGAAGATTCTCCGTTTTATCTTATTTATATAAATAAAAAAGCTTTACAAAAATAATTCCGAAGATAAACTGCACAAAATTTTCTTCGAAAAAAGGTCATTTTCTCGCCCATAAATACATCAAAGCAAGAATGTTTGTTTTTATCACTTTTGTAGAAGCTATTCTTTTCCAAAGTATATCTCTTGTAATAGTATCCGAACTCATGTATTCAAAGAAGCTGC
>BMAV01011943.1:334164-390403 GCA_019973955.1 Trichonephila inaurata madagascariensis | reverse complement strand
AATCAAAAATAGCATGATACAAGAATGTTGAACTTTCAACCCCGGACACCCCCCCTTGAAAAATTCCCGTGTGCGCTAGACTCGGAGCCCTAGGTTTCCGCGGAGCATTAGTTCGGCTTAACCTTAAAACATTGCTACATTTAATGATAATAATAATTTAGAATTAAGTTAATTTTAATGCAAATTTTTAACAAAGTTAAAAAATTTAAAATTAGGAGTGAAAAAAATATGAAAATTAAGTGTGAAATGTGGGTGTAAAAAAACTTCATTTCAAATATGTATGTGTAGGATGTTCGTGTTTAGTCGCTTGAGTGATTCTATGTCAGCCACGAAATGGTCCGGCAAGCCGGGACACAGAGCGGCCCGACTTGATCCCAGATTGGCGACCTAGAGGAAAATTCGAGCGACGCAGGGAACCTGCACCGTCGGATTCTCCTCTCGGTCCGAAAGTTAACTAACTAAAATTAGATGATCGCGGGCGGCAGCGCCGTAGGCGCTTTTCCCCAGAAGATTGGGCGAAAAAGATAGACCATGATAAGAGAAATTAAACAAATCGAGAAGGTTCCCACGCAATCGGGCAGGAGTGGCGTAACCCCAAGCACGAGCGTTCTAAGAAAGCAGAGCGCCGGTGGGTCGAAGGAGTCGGGACTGCGAAGGCAATCAATCAGTAGGGTGACAGTTCACCCAGTCTGAGATGTGGTGCAATGAAGCAGTGTGATGGTTCTGTGAATGAATGGTGATTATTGTTGTGTTATAGGGGGGCTGAGCGGGTTTCTCCACTTCGTAGAGGAGTATGCATATTTAATTTTAAGGTGAGGATACGTAAATAGTGTCTGTGCTCTAATAATTGGATTTTCATGAGTTTCAATAGAATTAAATACATTTCTAGAAAGTTTAGTGATGTAATTAGAAATCGGCTCTATGTGTAGGTCGTTGTGTATCACATCATTTCGTGATGACGCGAAGAATTTTGTTTTGGATAATGTGAATTCTTTTTGTGTGACTGGCGGCTGCTGCCCCCAAACGGGGGAAGTATAAGTGATAACTGGGCGCAAAATCTACTTGTATAGGATAACTTCATTTTCTAGGGATAGAGGAGACCTTAAAGGTCTGAGAGTTGCCCAGAAAGGGCGACTATTTAAGAGCATTAGGGGATTCTGTGAGGATCAATTCGGGAGCAGCCTCTTTGAAAACCTTAAAAGGGGGGGAGTGTCTTTGGTGAAGGAAATCTGGACGCCGGAGCGTTACCAGAGCTCGCTTAAGACCATTGCACTAGAGCCCCGAATTTTGTAGGCCTCTAGAAGGCAGATGTTAAATCATTCGAGTTCTAGGTAACTTAAAATTAACATATGAATAGTTTCTGACTGCAATTATACAAAGAAAAAGGATGTTAAATTCTTATTTTCTGGTGTAGATGATTTAAATGCATTGACTTTTTATTTTGATATGTAGGTCAACTACATCAATTGTTGAGAGTAACTAGATTAAAATAAGTTGGATATAATTGGCAGAAAATTAATTCAATTCATTCGGAAAAAATGGAACGTGAGTATTACCTTAATAGTTTGCAGCAGACAAAAATGGCAATTCGAGAGCAATGCTAAAGTAGAGACAGTTAGTCTCCATGTCAATGGTCATGAGTAAGAATCAACAATATTTCTTCAGGAAAGCTGCTAGTAATACATACTCCAAGCTGTACATTTTACCAACCGGGACTTAAGTAAAATAAGCATTCTAACATTAATTTTTATATGTGGAATAGTTTTAAATAGATTTATATGGTTTTAGACACTAATGAGTGTGGAGAGTTTTACATTTGTTTATATTTCTCATTTTGCTTCAATGAGTTATCATTATGAGCCCTTCCTACCAGCTTTGAGGCATCAGACTGATTGGGGTTCTATGCATACGAGCCTTGCCTACCCATGAACCTCAAGATCATTCATTGGACTCATTTCTGCATCGCAAAGGAAGAAGTAGTAACTCCAACAGTGAAGTACCCAAAGTTGGCACCTGCTATGCAGCCAAGTATAGAAGATATCACTGTTCAAGATAATGAACTTAATTTTCTATTTTTGAAATAACCTTCGAACCTCATCTTTTAGTTTAAGGCAAATTAAATGACCTTGTTTGCTGCTTGAAACTGCCCAAGTTCTAGACTGAAATCTCCTACGGGGAAACAGTAAAGTGTGTTTTATGCGTAACCATCAGAAAGAGTTTCAAGACTTCTTTTCTGTAGAAAATTACTTAGTGTATTGTAACAACATTTGAACATAAAACAACTGAATGGGCACAATTCAATAACCAGTTTAAAGGCTTTCCAATGGGAACAAATTTCCTCTGTACTCTAAATTTTGCAATTAATATGAAAATCCTGTCAAAAAAATTCAAAATAACAAGTTTTGTTGTACAATACGTTGTGATTTAAAATGGTATACAGCTCGGCTATAACAAATTTTGCTGTTTGTGTGGATAGGGCATTAGCATGAACGAGAAAAATCAGCTGAAAGGAGAATCCCTTATACCTGAACAGAAAAATGTTTAGCATTCATCATTCAAACTCTCACTTGGATTTCATGCCTGCTAATCTTAGCGCCATCAGACGAATACGGAGCTTTTTCACCAAAATATTTCTGCTAATTAAAAAAGGTATCAGAGACTATGGCATACAGTGCTGCTAGGCATATAAGCGGGATATTTCATAGGCCAAACACAGAAGGAAATCAACAGACACATTTTAAGCAAGTCAAATAGTATCTTGTCTTACATTTTGTTCTCAACCAATATGTGCATCATAAAAGAACCAATGGATGATGGGAAAAAATTGCTTGCATATGAGGTGTGGCTGTTAAATAACGAGACTGATGCTATAAAAAATTAATTTTGATTTCAACATATTACTTATCCTGTTCCCTTTAATGCAGATTTCATCTTAGGAAACAAGACAGAAGTCGCATGACCCAGACCCAGCGAATAAAACTGATGTTCCAACACTGGGATGCTGTACGTAACCGTAAACCTCTTGACAAACAATGCAGGATGAGCAGGCGCATTGTTATGGTAGGGAGAACCAATTATTTGTCCCTCGACAATTCTGATTGTTTATTCTCCCACAGAATTCAGCAAGAACGTGAAAGCAGAGATATTGATTAATAGTTTGACCTTAAGATCCCAATGAAGGTAAAAAATCCCATGAACATAAAAAAACAATCACTATTGCTAGGAATTTTGATTTACTCATTTGAACTTTTTTTTTTGGCTGTTGGTGAATGGGCTCTTCCAGTGGGGCTTCGCTCAGGATCATTAGTAGAAATTCATCACTTGTTATTATGCTTTTCAATAATTCTGAGTCAATGAAAACATCTTTGCAAACTTCTTGTTGTTTAAATGGGAGAATTTTAGGCACCCTTTTGGCATGCCAAAATTGGTATATAAAATTTGCAGTACATAATCTTGTGTGCTTTCTGAAACTGTAGGAATTGACAGAGTACTTAAGATACTTAATCTGGTCAGATCGAACCAGATTACCGATTTTTTCAATGTCGTCATCCATTTTTGAAGTGGGACAATCTGGGCGTAAATCATCTTTTAAGTCTTCTTGGCCATTTTGAAAATGCTTAAACCACGCAAAAGCATGTGAACGTGATAAACCTTTTTGCGATACACTTGTTTCAATAAATTATAAGCTTCAAGTTTCCTATGAAATTTCACAACACAGTTTGCTCTATTGTTACACTTATCCTTTTCTGGGCAAAACAAAAGAACTCTAATGTGAATGAAGACTACAGCTACACAGATTTGTTTATAGAAACAAGGCTTCAGGCTAAATAGCTATCGGTTGCTGTTACAGCGTAAGTTTCTTTATTTAATAGCCACCACCTTGCATTTGAATTCAGCATAAAAATTTCCAAGAGTGCACTGTTTTACTTGTGGGCAAAGAAAAAAAATTTGTTGACTAGTGTTATCTGAAACGTGAGAATACCCCTCCTAACCATTTCTCGGGGGTACTGTAAATGAAATATATTTTATTTCATAAGATCTCTCTATTTTTAATCTACAACACAGAAATATCTTAGAAAGTACAAGCAATCCCAGATTTGGAATTTGATAACTTAATCTGCTCTTGGTTCCTTGAATTACAATTAAATTCCTAATCTTTCTGGCAGTTTCAATCCATATTTCTCCATTTCTGCTTTGAAAAATGTATGCTGTTTTTTATATTCATGTATGGTTGTCTTAAATATTTAGTTTCCTTTACAGGGAACTGAATGATCTCGAGGAGACCTGGATGGATTGGCCCAAGTCAACAGTGGATGAACTGACTGATTCCTCTTTAGATAGCAGAAGAAAATTGGTAAGGGAATACCTAAAAACGTTATCAGATTTTCTTTTCAGAGTTAACCTCTCTTTCAATGAAATGGTTCAAAACTTTACACACTTAAGAATAAATCAATGTTCACTGCATTTTCAGACATTTCTCTATTTTTAATTATCAGCAAATCCAGCTCTGAAAAAAAAAAATACTACTGGATTTAACCCTGCACTAGTTGTGTCCACTGTTCAAAATCCAAAAATGAGTTAATTTTTATACTGTCGCACCATGCCAGGTTTTGATGCTCCAAGCAAAAACATGTTAAATGGCATGAATGCACAATTTTTTTCCTAGCTGGGACCAACACAATGAATGAGATGCAACAGTGTCTAGTTATTCAAGACGCAAAGTGAAATTTATCCATTCCATCAAATAGAATGATTCCTAAACATTCAATTTAACAGATGCTTACAAAGAGTAATAACTGAATGGAAACAAAATTATTTAATTTCTATTATCCCTTCCTCCACATCCTTTGAAAGAAAGTAACAAAGGTTTATTATGTAACAATGATTTGATGCATTCCTTATTCATATATACAGATGGAAATGAATTTCTTGTGGTATGTATGGATTAGGAGGCCCTGGTTGCTGAGTGGTAATGGTCGAGAGTTCCATATCCTAGTACTACTGAATACCTGCCTACAGGAGCTGATGTACTTTAAACCTGCTGTGTAGCTTTAAAAAGCAGTTATTAAAAAATTAATAAAGTTAGATTTTTTGCAATAAACAGAAATATCTAGCACTATTATTTTAAAAAAAAAGTATGCACAGATTCTGTTTTTTCTTTTTTATCACTGAACATAAACGTATCTAGCAAATAAAGATTTAAGTGTAAATGCACTGCTGTTTGTAAAAAATGCAATACCATGAAGGAATGGTCAGAATTAAAGAGCCATCGTGCATGCATGGAGTGTGCAGCGCCCTCTGAACTGATGCTGAAAGCATATAGAGGGCTGTAACAGGACCCCCATTGAAAATAGTTAATGATTATTTGCTTGTGGCTATCATTTAGCGAGACCCAAGTATGCCTCCATGACGAAATAAGGAGAAATTCCAACAACTTTCGGGGTTTGAACAGGGGAGGATTATCGGCCCTTGAGAAGGATTTTCCTATTGTGCAATAGGAGCTTGTGTGTAGCAGAACAGTTCCAGTGATGTGAATTTGGAAGTAGTGGACGACAAAGGTGACATAAGCGTGCGACGATCGACCCCAGCTCCACATGGCGGTGAATAACCGTACAGCTTCCTCCAGGCAGTTGGCGGTCTACTGCTACATGTGTACTAATATGAGCTTTGTCAATGTCTGCTGCACCATGGATTGCATGCAAGGGTGCCTTTATACAGGATCCCCCTCACAGCAAACCATCGATGGCTGCCTCTGCAATGGGCTCATGAGCACAGAGCCTGGGCAAGCTGATTGGCACCAAGTTGTCTTTTCAGATGAATCACGCTTCAACTTGTGGGACCATGATGGGCGCATTCGTGTTAGACGCTATGCCGGTGAACGCTGCCTTCCAGAGTGCATTATCGAATGACGTAGTACATAACACCCGGAGTTATGATTTGGGGTGCGATTTCGTAACAAGGACAATCCAATTTGCTACAAATTGAGGTAATCTCAATAGCAACAGGTACGTCCGTGAAGTGCTACAGCCCGAAGGCGTTCCCTTCCTTCAAGGCATCCTTGGAGCTATCTTTCAGCAGGATAATGCATGCCCACATGTTGCAAAGACTGTTCAAGACTTCTGTTCTGCCCAACACATGCAACTTCTTCCTTGGCCTGCTTATTCGCAAGATATGTCGCCTATTGAGCACATGTGGGATTTGGTAGGTCAGCGTCTTGCTCTTGATCTGCGCCCTGCAGCTTCAAAAGACAAACTTGAGCTGCACATACAAACAATATGGAATTTCTTCACAAGCAGACATTCAAAATCTGTTTGATTCCATGCTACGTCGTATAGCAGTACTTTATTGCAGCGTGTGGTGGCTACACCAAATACTGATTTCTGACACTTAACAGAGGTGTAGCTACTGGCTGTATCAATGATATGGGACCCCAACATGTGTAACTACAATAACACTAACAGGGCCTTCAGTTCTAAAAAAGGGCCCTGGAGTTTTGATATGGGGCCCTCTCAGAATTAGCTACACCACTGACACTTAATATTGTTGTTTGCTTTGAAAATTTCTTCATTTATTTGTAGTAATACAAGTTGTTTGTGCATTAAATTTCATTTAATTCTGGTGATTCCATCATGGTGTTGCATTTTTTACAAACAGAAGTTTATTAAGCGAGATGCAATAATGTATCCAAGGGTACCGATATTCCTTTAAGCTACAGAAGTGTGTAGAGATTCATTGAAAGTATTTAGTGAAGGTACAGTTTCTGGCAATTTTAAGAGGGTTGAAGATTCCTTTCTAAGCTGCTCCCTCCTACAGTAAATTTTTTGATACCAATGGAGATAACAGAAAGATTCAACAAACCATTTTGGCAACTAGGATAGGTGTGGAAATAGTAGAGATAGGTGCCACACTAGTTGAAGGATTAGAATGATCATGTCATCACAAGCACATCTCTGCTTGCATGGAACAAAATCGAACCCTTCTTGGACTAGTTGTTAACTGGGGATGAAACCTGCCCCCTCCACCAAAGTTTAGCCCAAGTAAGAATGCTGTAGATAGAGTGGGATGTTTGAGAACCAATACATTTTGAGCTGCTGAAGCTGACAGAAAAGCTAAATTCAGAGAGGTATTACTAGCAGTTGGATTATTTAAATAGCACTCCAAGAAAAGAAGCCAGCAATGTTCAATATGAAGGACATTCATTTGGGATATGTCAGAAAAAAAAGAGCTAGGCTTGGAAATTTTATTGCATCCACTAACATATATTCTACTTATTATCACTTGCTTTGGTCCTAATAACAATTTTTGCGGAGCAAAAAAACTATCGGACAAGTACTGGCTCAATCTTTTGCATCTAGAGATAAACAAATTATCATCATTATGGTCTATTCAAGGTATGAGAAACTTTTCTTCTAAAAATAGACAGACCTAACAGTGCAATAAAGACAACAGCAGCAAAATGAAAAATTCTCGAAACAAATACAGTCATATTTTTCAATCACTCCAATTCCATTATTAATTGGAATTTCAAGGTTTAAATATTCAATATAACAACTCAGCAAAGGCTAAAAGGGATAAAAACAAGTACTATAACATTTCTTGTGATTGCTTTGCAAAGCAATTAATTTATTTGCTTCCTCATTTGTTTTCCAGATACTGCAGAAACTCTTTGAAAAATTCAATGACTACAATCTTAGGGAGGAGGATAACTGACAAGTGGTGATATAAGCTATATCCTGCTTTTTTTCCCAACACAATTTCCCACACATTTTAGAGCACCTCAACCTGACAATCTCTTCTCTCCCCAGCATTCAGTTTGGAATGGATTATGCAAAAAAGAAAAGAAAGAAAGCACTTGCATAACTCATATATTCGGATTGGTCAGTTTAAAATAAACTACTTCAATAAATGATTACTTTTTGAAGTTGGCTTTGTTGTTATAAAACATTCAAAAGAAAGATTTTTAAACAAAACCTTTTATTTTCTCATAAACACATACTCTTAATTATCTTGTTAGAGACATAATTGCAGCAACACCTGAAAAGGAAAAAAGAATCAGTCAGAATTAATCATGTTTTTTCAATACCAATTAAGTCTTGCACATGACAAAAAACAAGTAGGCAAACAGAATTCAAGCAATAATTTAAAATGAATAAAGTGATTATTTTTAAACATTTACAAAGAATACATTATTTATAACACAGATAAAAATCTTTATAGTGTAACAAATTGTTAAAATATACTAACATACATCATCTAATAATTTTAAATTCATAAATTAATTTTTTAAAATGTAAAAAATGAATTTTCATATTATTTTAAAATATACCATAGGCTACATATGATTCATGGACCTCAGTTGGCCCATCACTGTGTGAAAATTCAGTCTCTCTCAGATTTCATCAGATAAAACAAAAGTTTTGTTAAATGAAAATACATCACCTGAAGCATTATATAAATTCAAAAAATTGCTCTAGCCAGAGAAATTATGAATATGTACATATTAATTTACTTAAAGATGAAGTACCTTCAGTTCTAAAATAATACTCTTCCTATTATTTTACAGGCAACTAAAATAAAACTTTCCAATAAAATCTTTTGGAACCATCATATGAAATGACTAGTCTTTACAAAAAATAGTGCTATTCACTTAATCAGAGTATGGTAAGCAACAATTGACTAAATGAGTTTGAAGAGCATATATTTCTTTTATAATGAAATAATAAAACAAAACTTACTGTCAAAATCTATTTTTTCTGTGATATTTTTAGTTTTAATATTCTCTTCTTGATTACTGATAAAAACTAAATTGCTTCCATATTCTTTCCATCCATATTTGTTCATCCAGGCTTTCAGCTGGAAATCTAAAAGGAAGAGGCAACAAACACCACTTTATTAAATACATTCAGTACTTTATGGAAGTTCAAAAGATTCTTAACACACAAATTAAATTCTCCTCATTATTTAATTTTATAAAGAGATGCAAACATTAAATAAAGGCAAACTACTATCAGACAAAAATCTAACACAGGAAAAAAAAAGGGGGGTGGGGGGCAAACCTTTGACAGTTTTCAAAACACTGAGAAGAAACCAATTTAAATGTAGTAAAGAAAAAGTAATATATATTAAAAATTTCAACTGTTTATCTTAGGATTTTCTATCTTATTTATGCATCTCGTGAATCACAAGCATTAGGAATTCATTGAATATTTTGACTCAAATTATTTCATAAATTATGTATCATTAACATATAATTAAAGACAAATCAAGCTTAAAATCAAACCAAGTTTTGATAAAATTATGCATTTCAAGAAATTAACTTATGCACTAACTATTTTAGAATAACCTAAATTCATAAACAGTTGTGGACCTCTATTTTGCAAATTTTTTTCTGGAACCAAGAATAAAGCATATTGAAAAATGAATCTGTTAAGTGAATTTTCCACATAAACATATTTTCGACTTCATTAAATAGTTTCAACTTTGTAAAAGAACTTCATATCTTTTATTATAGCAGTTTACAAAATAATAAACCAACATAAATAGGTTAAACACAAGTTAAAATGTTCCATAATTACTTCATTAAATTAGTTATCAATTCACAGTAAAAAAAAAAATTAAATGTATACCTGGCAGACCACCAAGGAATGTGGAGAGAGTATCCTTTTCAATACTTTGAAAAGTTATATTGACAACATGGCAAATAACTATATAACATATAAAAATAATTATTACAAAAAATACAAATTTAAATGAAATACATAGCTTATTATTTTAAATGTTTAAGATTAAGGTCCAAGAATTTAATTTTAAATATAATTATTCATGAACAGATTAAAACAGTAGAAAAAACATCGATTTCTGGTATATGATGTTTTGCTACAGCATTTTAGTAATAAATTTCAAAATTAAACATTTTTTAAATTGATTTTTAAAACAAAACTAATAAAAAAATTATGAACTGGTATTAGAGAAAATTAATTTACACAGCAATTATTAAAAAAAATAAGAAACATACTTTTTACAGTTACAACCTATACACACTGCTGAATGTTTACTTATCAAAGCTACCTATTAGTTTTAATGACCACTGTTGAGCATTTATATTTGCAAATTAAAATATTAATTATATATTGTATGATAAATATTTTTTTTTATCAGAAAGCAATACTATCCCAAAATAAGACTGAAAATTTCCATTTTCTGCACATTTTTCACACACAAAAAAAAGAGGACCATCAAAAAATAAATAAAATACTAGCTGCATGGCCCGGTGTTGCGCAGGCTTTCTCTATTTTCATAAATTTTCCCTTTCCTTCACAAAATCAGCACTTCTAATCCTTTTTTTCAAAATGACTTCCCCACCACTCCAGCTCCTATGCTTAGCCCAGCGTTGGTCGGGAAACAAAACACTTTAAAAAAATAATGCTTAAATATTTCTCGCAAAAAGGGGGAAAAAACGAAAAACAATTTTTTTTAAAAAAAAACCCATAATTTTCAGATATTTTATCAATCTTTGTACAGATTATGGATAATATTGTTCTACACACGGAAAAAAGTTTTCGGGCTTCATTTTTAAGTTAATATCTTCAAACTTATAAGCAAACAAAAGGTAATTTTTAGATATTTCTAGCAAAAAGGGAAAAAAACGAAAAACACAATTTTTTTTAAAAAAAAAACCCTTAATTTTTAAGTAATTTTTTTTCAATCTTTGTACAGATTAAGGATAATATCGTTCTACACATGGAAAAAAGTTTCGTGAGATTATTTTTAGAAAATAAAGAAGTTATTAAGTATTTAAATATTGAGTATTTTTTTAAAAAATAGTAAAAAAGTTTTTGATATTCAATTCAATATTTATAGGCAATATATAATATCTCTAGTGTAACCTTTCATCAAACATAATGGGCTGAAAGTTAATGCCTCAAGCTTAACACATCGATTGCGAACAATGGTAATTTTTAAACAAAAAATGAAACAAAAATAACGCTAAAATATTTCTCGCAAAGAGATTCAGATTCGAACCTGGAAACTACCGTTTGGAAAGTAGCACGTTAAACAACTAAGCTACGCGTCTTTCGGGAAGAAGCAGTGGAAAGACCTTTAAAATAAAAAGATAAACAGATTCAATTTCACATTGTGTTATTTGTTAAAAAAAATTTCCAGGCTTCATTTTTAAGTTAATGCCTTCATATATTGATTGCAAACAACGGTAATATTTAAACAAAAAACTTTTAAAAAAGTAATGCTTACATATTTCTTGCAAACAGGGAAAAAAATGAAAAACATTTTTTTAAAGATATTTTATCAAACTTTGTACAGATTACGTATAATATTGTTCTACACCCAGAAAAAAAGTTTCGTGAGATTTTTATAAATTAAGAAATTAAGTATTTAAATAAAATTTTGAGTATTTTTTGAAAAATCGTTAAAAAAGTTTTTGACATTAAATTTTTTAAATGACCGATTCTAAAAGAGAAAAGCATGAACTTTTTTAGTGTAAAATATTTTTTTCATTAACATGAAAGAAAGTGCAAGCGGAATGATTTAGAAATCCTATTCATAAAAACGTAGCGATTTCGACTCATTTTAAAAAATTCGTAAAAAATACAAAATATAATTATTTTGTTATTATTATTATTTATTATTATTATTAATTTTCCCTCGGCGAGTTTCTGCGTTGTGTGGTTCGTGAGAAAATTTCGTCGCATAGATTCAAAGATAGATACGTTTGTTTACCTTCGGATTTTAATAGTGTAGATTATTCCTGTTAGATGTTAATACTACATCAATTTAATGCAATATTTAAACATAATGAAAAAATTAAAAAGGTTGAAATTATTAAACTGAAGTTTGGAATAAGTAAAAATAATGTGTGTGAAAACTTATTTTAAAAATATCATTAGTTAAACAAAATTAAAGGCAATTGAATGAATATGCAAGCACTGGAATTTAATCAGATTCAACACCAGAAAATTATTAAATGCAAATATAGCAAATTTTATACATGTTCTATTGAAAAAGATTTGCAGCTGAATAAGCATTCATTAAGAATAATCCAGAAAGGATACGTCATTGATAAAACATATCTTTAAAAAACAAAGATAATAAAAGATGCATAAATATTAATCTTTTAACTGCTGAACTCTGACTGAAAAAGATAACATGTTCAATAATTAAAATTTGATTAAAACTCAAATAAAAGATCCATATGAAAAATTTCAATAATTTTACATATGATTTATAACATGTTCCATAAATAGAACATTGGCATTTAACACTTTTCCCCCTTTATCAAATGATTTTTTAAAAAATTTGAAATGATCAATGGCATTTATGCTCAAAATTTGAATTGTGTAAAAGTTTTTGAAAATTAGTATGTGAAGTTTTATTAATTTCTTAGAAAAAACACAGGCTCTACAGAAAATCATCCATTGTTTTTCCTACCTTTCAAGTATATATATATATATTATCTTTATTACGCAATTATTTAATGGCCTTGTACTCAAACGAGAAGAGCAGCAGTAAGGTGAATTGTTACATTATGTAATCTTAATTTAATTTTTTCCCCATATAAACTATTTTTTAAACCCTGGAGATGTATATTTCATAAATGAAATACACATCCCCAGGATTTAAACTTTATCTACATGTAATTTCCAAATATATAAATACCTCTCCAATAAAATTATAAGCAATAGCTACCAACAAACATGTGTTTTCTCTGTGCAGTTACAAGTTAACTACAAATCTGTTGGGAATGTGTTAAGGCACATGAGGGAAGGATATGGCAAAATTGAGAAACATATCAAGAGTAAATATTAAAATCTTAATATTTAGAAAACCAAATTAATTTAGGGTTTAAAATGATAACTTTACACACCAATGTTCCATTTAAAAGACATCCAAATTTCTTACCTAAAATATGAGTGTGAGGTAAAAAATTTATGTTTTTAATATAACTTTTAGTCAATCATCAGAATGATTCCTTTTATTACTCTTGTTAAATTTTGATTACATAATTTAAATTTTCCTTGAGAGGAAAAAAAAACAATTTATATATATTTTTTATTGAGACACTATTAAATTTAGCAACATTTTCTTGATACTATATATTTATATATGTTTTCTTTTACAAAATAATTTTCTTATAGCAATATGAATAAAATTACAAATTTCAAAAATATTGTAAAATGTCCCACTTATGTAAATACTAGCAAGTAAAAGATTAATATCCTTTTTTCTTTTTTTTTGTCAGCCTGAAATGAAGAGATCTTCACCTTAATGCTTATTTCAGAGACAAGAAAAATGACATTTTTAATTCAAATTTTCCTAAACAATTGTTTAAAGCTCCTCATTAAAGAAATGATTGTTTATTGTAAATATTAATTTATTGGGATGGATGGCATGTTGTGTTTCTGTACTATGTGGGAGAATTATCCTTTTCACTATATTAATAGTCTTACTACTAACAGGATGCAAAATAGAAAATTTGCACATAAAGAAATTATTAAAATATACATATTTTTGTAAATTGTAAATGTAGATACTTTTATTCATTCATTTAAAATTCAAACAAAACTCCTGAACATGCATATAATTTTAATTTTTAATTATGGAGAAACAATTTTTTCTTAAAATGCATACATATTCAGTTAAATATGTGATATAAAACCTTCATTTTCTCCGTATGATGAAAAGAAATTGTAACTCCAGTTAGAATAATTTAATTTAAAAAAAAATTACTGAAATGATAGACAGGGCGATTTTTTTTAAACTGACAATATTCAGAGACTCCTGTAGCTCGATCTAACAACCACAATTCACAAACTTGAAATACAGACTAATGGGAAGCAAGATCCCGCCAAAAAAAATTTAGTTGCAGATATCACTAATAGGAGTATTTATGGCACTGCTGTCTCTTACCAAACAAAAAATTTACATAAAAAATGGGTATGAAAGCAAATTCTTTCTTATGCGACAACGATGCCAGTGATTTGGGCTATAAAACATGAAAATAGCCAAAAAAATACAAGGTGATTTTTTAAAACTGACAGCATTCAGAGTTACATTCAGCTTAATTAAATAATCAAAAATGCACCAAATTTTGTATAGAGATTAATAAAGACATGAAAAGCTGGATTCCGTGGGGGGAAAATATTAGTTTCAAAAACAGCTGATAGAGTATTTTTTGTCATTGCTGGAGTTTACCAAATCAAAAATTTATTTAAAAAAAACAGATTCAGAAGAAATGACTTCACATCTGAAAACCCCACCAGCAGTTTGGGTTACATACAGGCAGCTCGGAAAATAGTATTCACAACTGAAGTGAGCCAGCTCCAGTGAAAACACAACTCATATTATTGGTAAAGCTACATTATCTGAATCAATACAATGCATCCATGGCCCTTCATGGGTTTAGATCCTGACAGAAGCTACGTATGGAACCTTTATCGCGCATCGCTTTGACGGCAATGATTAAGACGTTAGAAGAAACAAGATCACCAAAAATTTTCCCAGGCAAAGGACGCAAACCTGTGTCATAAAAGGTGATAACAGATGTGCCAAATGCAATCATTGACAGACCACAAAAAACCATTGAAAGCAGGGCCCAAAGAACAGCTCAAAAATCGGATATGAACTTTTTCATGGTATGGAAAGTTTTGCGGTGGCATCTTCTCTACTATCCATGCAAAATCAGATGCTTACATAAACTCAAACACAATAATTGTGATAAATGACCGACATTTGCTCTGTCGTTTCTGGCCATGGTTGAAGTTGAGGATGATTTCCCGCAGTTAATTCCATTTGGAGATGAGGCCATTTTCATCTGGATTATTTTGATAACACATAAATTTTTAATTTGTGTGTTAACAGATGTTGTGTTGTGTTTAACAGCTCTAAATAGGCTCATGCAGTGTATTCACAAAAAGTAACTGTTTGATTTGACATTCATCCTTTTTGAGACTGTTACTCCAACAGGATCAGTAATGCATACCATTAGTGCACAGAGATACTACAACATGCTGGCTAATTTTTTTATTCACAACTTCAACAAAGAAAAAGTATCAACCAATGACAATCTTCTTGTAGGATAATGAGCCACCACACACAGGTGTTAAGGTACTACAGCTGTTGCACTACACAGATGAAAGAGTCATCATTCATGGTTTTACAGTTTCATGGCCGCCTCTTTCTGCTCGCCTAACTCCATGTGACTTTTGGCTCTGGGATTACTTAAAATCAAATGTTTATGTTGGTGGAGTTGCCAATTTAAGTGTCTTAAAGGCCAACATATTACAGAGAGGAATATTCCTGACATGTTATGTATGGCCATAGAAAATGTTGTACAGAAAATATACAGTTTCCAAGAACTGCGGTCACCTTGAATATAATAAATAAAGCATAATATTGCACTATAATTTTTTTTTACCGTAACGCATTTTAGATTGTACAATGCCATAAATAACCCTATAAGTGGTTTCTGGAACTAAATTCTTTTCAAAGAATCCTGCTTCCCAAGTGGTCCTTAATCTGTTTAACAAATTTAGTGTAATTTCAATTGTTATATTGAAGTTTTGGTAACTCTGAATAGTGGTTGGTTGAACAAAACACATTTTTTTTGTAGCTTTCTACATATTTTATTGCCCAAATTACTCTGGCATGGTTTTCAAACATAAAATTATTTCTTCCAAATCCATTTTTTGTGTAAATTTTTGAATTGGTAAGCTACAGCAGTGCTATAAATACAGCTATTGGCAGTTTTTTAAACTAATTTTCTTCCATGGAACACTGTTTTTCCATGTCATTATTAGTCTCTGCACATACTGAATGGTGTATATTTTGAATAATGTATAATTTTGTTTATTCAAATAAGAAGCTAGTGGACTGTAAAAATAAATAATTTAATGAGTGACCATTGGTGTGTTGTGCTCTGTGGCCAACGTTTTCAGGAATACTAAATACAAATTGTAAACAAAAGATGACTATTAGCGCCATCTGTAAAAGAGGGTTGTAAAAGTCTCTATACCAAGTTTGGTGTCATTATGATTGTTAGATTGAGCTACAGGTGGTTTGGAATACAGTTTTAAAAAAAACTCCCTTGTACTTTGATTATAAACAGAAAACATATATATATATATCCCCTATTTCAAAATTTATTTGCTTCATGCACAGTAAATATTTTAAATTAAGATTCATTTTATGTAGATATTTTTTTAAAAAAAATTCAAAATAAATAAATAGAAGTATCTCTTAAGAGTCTAGAATTTATAAATCCAGAGCTGTCTGAAAATTAAGTGACTTTTCAGAAGAGAAGATTCAACATAAAATTATACTTGCTTTTAACATAAGTATTAAATAGAAAAGTGACGACCAGTAAAGGATTAAGTAAAAAATACAACTATCATACCAAAAAGGAAGTCTTAAAAACATAGAATAACTAATACATTTATGCTCAATATATTAAAAACAATGCAAAAGATATTTGTATCAATATACTAAGATAGGATTAACAAATAAGTAAATGTAAATTTTAAAATAAATAGTTTATGTTAGCACATAAATTCATCAAAAAATTTTTATTTTATATAATAATCTTTAATTCAAACAAATTAAATTTAATACTTACATTTTCTGATGGAATCTTCAAATCCTGCAATTCCTACCACAACAGAAGCGACTTTTTTTATATCTTCCTATTGAAAAAACAAAACTGTGAAATATATACCCCAGTCAAAAAATGTTTGATGAGAGAAAGCAATGCTTTTATCAAATTGCTAAGAAATTCGCTTGTTATTTTCAAATAATTGCAGTTTACAAAAATCGAAAAGGCAATCCTTATATATTGTAAGAATTTTATTTTAAATTATTCTTCATTGCTACAGGAAATTTTTGCTGCAAATGAAAAGAAAGCTTGGCATTACTGAAATGTTTCAAATGTGTGATTTTAAGACTAAATGAGAAAATAAATAGTACTTTGGCAAATTGTCGACTGAGATTACAATTAAACTTTCTTCAATAAGAAACTTATTCTTCTGTACAAAATATGAAATTAAGAAGGATCATTGCAATCTATTAATTTCCTATTTGCAACAATCCTTATATTTAAGAGCTCAAAATCTAACAATTTTCTTAAAATAATTTAGATTTTACCTATTTTGATACTTTTCCATTAGTTCAGAACAAGAATATTTGACCCAGAGGTGAACTTTTGTTTGTATTACATCTAGTTTAGTACATAATTTTATTAATTATTAATAAAATGTCTAAGTTAGAAAAATTCTTGCATTTAATAAAGTTCAGCAAAGAGAAAAGTTCCTTTTTTTTCCCTTTGAGATGCATACTTTAATTATTGTGAATTTCAATGAAATAATCCATAAAATATCCTATTACAATTGTGTAGACAAGTTATTTGCATTTAAAAAAATTAGGAATTCTCAGTTGTCTCAGGGGTGGTGGATTTATAACAAAACTACCTCTGCTCTACAACACTGAAATAGGAGATCACCCACATGTCTAGAAATTGTAGTCAAAACACTTTGCTTAATGTGATCAGCCAAATCTGTATAAATAACTTATATATTTTTAACAAGTTAATCCTACATATGAGCTTTGACAGTAATAATATATATATTACTTTTACAACAGGACTACAGTAAAAAAATTATAAATATAATTTGTAATACAGATCAACCTGGAAATAACTACATAAATTGTACAGATTGGTAATGTGAATAGTACTCGATTGTACAAAATAACATGTAATTATTAAAACAATGTAATAAAATAAAAAAATATATATACCTAGTTATACCATAAGTTCAAATACAATTATTATATAGGAGTTAAAATTAAAAACTAAATCTTGAAAAATTATTATTATTATACCTTTGTTCAAAATCATCTTTTGACTCTAAGTCTCTTTGGCCAATCATCCATCAAGATCCACCAATCATCTATTCATCTCCATAGGAATTTCCATTGCAGCTTTCCTTCACTGCTGCCAATTTATATATGCAACTCCCTCAGCCAGTGCATTAAACACATCCCTAGCGCAAATATGTCTTTCTGAAATTCAATCCTTTTCTTTGCGCTGCTATGAGTAAAACTATTCTGAGCATTTGGAGTGTAATGAAATGGCCTTAACAGTGTTTGGGAAAGATCTACTTATTTCAGAGAAGGATTTGCTTATTTATACCTCTCCCCCCCCCCCAATACACTGAATACATGCGCCTATGTGAAAAACGATGGCACTAGAGAGCCAATCATGTAGCTTTTAATTAACAGTTAAGGGATTACAGATTGTTCTATAATGGGATGCCATAGTTTCCATACGTTTGTCTCTAATACTGACCACAATTCAAAGTTGAGTTAATTTAAATCCAGTCCACTAAAAGGCCAATCTTCATGTTCTATTAAATCCAGTACATTCTCTCAATCCCCATTGGGATGTCTTTGCCTTATGAGCAGGAGCAGAGTCAAGTTGAAAAGTTCATTCATTTTCATTGAACTGGTTTACATTCAGGGGCTCTCGGTACTAAACACCATGAAATCCAACTTCATTATGATAAAAAAGTTCTATCTCGGACATTTAACTGTGTTTATTTGGACATTCAAGATCTAAGCTGCAGAAGTGTTTAGCTGGTGTCACTTGGGGCTCAACTCGTTTTTACAGCCTATAAGTGTTATGTCCGACCTGTTGTTGAATACGGAAATATGGTTTTCATAACTGCCTCCAATTCTGTTATAGAAATAGGTTTAATCTTTTCCAAAACAGCATGTTGCATTTAATCAATGGTGGGGCCAAATCAACCCCTATAGCTGTTACGGAACTCCAGACAGATGCCAGCGCCCTGAACCTGATTGAAAAGATCTTGAGAAGAAGAAACAACTTCCTAAATTGCTACAGATCTGCAAATGAAAGATTAAAAACTCATAAGTCTTTCCTTTTCACTGTTCATGATCTTTAGGACACTTACAATATTTCTACACCCAACCACCAAGTTTTCCCACAGGAATTCAACCATATTATGTGACAGGGGACATTAGAGAGCCACCTGAATCTTGCCTGGAATGTTGGTGTACAATGTTCTATACAAAGTGACTTAAAAAAAAAAAGCTGCTCTTACTACTATACATTACAGATATCCTCTTGACAAATGGCTCCATGTATACACAGATGATTTAGCAGAAGATGCTATTAAAAATGCTGCAACCTATTTTAGTTCCTTTAGTATTAGTTATCCTGTTGGAAAGTACTGTGATAATTTTCATAGTGAGATAGTGGCAATATCATTCACGATCAATAAACTGAAAAGCTGATCAGAACACAATATTGTATTTATCGATTCTCAAGCTGCCATTTGTCTCTAATAAACTCAAGGTATAATGAAGATGCACTAGTTCATTCCTGTAGAATGAAGTTATTTGAACTTGGGAGCCCTAAAGAAAGCATTGCTCTCCAGTGGATTCAAAGCCATTATAACATTTCTGGAAATGAGCAAGCAGATAGGCTTGCTAAGGCAGGATCTCATGTCCCAACCTGACTCTCCTTTGCCTCTGCATAACATCAAAAGAATCATTTACAGTACACTGCAAATTAATAAAGCCTCCCTGTATGGGAATGCAGCTGCAGGTAAAATATCTTGCTTAACAAAAGTGGTAGAGTCCCCAGTTCCCTGCCTCAATCTGTTGGAGATGGGTGCCTTCGTTTACTTACTGGACATGATTATTTGCAGTCTTTACATTGCGTTGGAGAAAAGGATTCGGCTTGTTGCCCTCTGTACCACCAAGGTGAAATGGATGGTGACTACTTCAAGCACTGCCCTATTGTTTTAAAGTTTTTTGTAGAGAACTCTACAGAGGCAAATTTTACTTCTTTTTATACTTCATCATTTTATTAAGCTGCTAATTGACTAATGGCAGAAATGATGAAGATGGGTGTGTGGTAAAAAAAACATTCAAGGGTTTCACTATTAGTTCTAAGAACTTTACTATGGGTTTCACTCCTTTCTCAAAAAATAGATCTCCAAGATGCTTTTATATACCCAACACCTCAGTAAACCATTATGGAGACCACATGAGTATTTGTTCAGCAATCATTTGTTTCTATTTAGCTTCTTGAGCAATCTTTGTATTTACATAGTCATTTTGGTGCTTGAAAGATTCTTCAATGTTGAAAATTCTCTTTTGTAAACAGAATTCATCATTCATCATTATGAGCATGCTTTTGCAAAAGCACTTTTGCTTTAAGATATCGCTTAAGCTTTAATTTTTTTTAAAAAAAAATTACCAGATATTTTTTTATCTCTCTTGACTTTATTTTCTATGTCTGACACATTTTTCATTTTGACACATTCCTCTGTTTAGTAAGAAAAATCTTTTTTCAACAAGTATTTTGCTGAGATTTCACCCTGATTGCTTTTACATGAGCTGGTATTTTCATCAAGTGTGGATGATTTTATCTACTTTGCCACTGGTCTCAGGAAAATCTCTTATTGGCTAATTAAATAAATAGCCTTTTTTTTTCAGTGTCTAAATGTTTAAGAGCCTTAAAAATCACTATTTTTGGCCCTGTGTGACTCTGAATTACACAACTATGTTATTAAATTCTTTTAAAATTATTTAATATTTCTTCACATATTTTTGAAATTCTCAGACTCTCTGTAATAATACCAAACAATCCATTAAGAAAATTATGCTCAATGTGTGAGGGTGTTTGTCATCGGAACTGCTATTTTTCCTGGACAGGCCAAAGACAAGATATTTTCATCCAGTAGATTTCTATTATTTTATCATGTGTCTCATTCCAGTTTCAGTTTAAACAATTTTAATTCATGCTTTGTTTCAGCTTGCTATAAACATTAGCAAAGACTAAGGACATTTTCTTCCAATTGTTGGATTGAGTCCAAGAAATTTTTGTTTCCCCAATGGATAACTCTTATGTTGATTACTCAAAAATCAGCAGCACAAAAAATTTGTTCAACTTCGCATACTTATCAACTATAAGGTTCAATTGCTTTTCCGAGTTATCAACAACACTAACCTTGGTGATGTTACTTATCTACAGCTGTTTCTTGGCTAAAATCTATCCAATACTGATAAAAAGGTGTTTTTCAGCCCAAAAATAAATTGTAAGGCTTATGTAAACAAAATACAATATCCTCTGAGAAGTAATTCACCACTCAAATATCAATACATACTGAGAAACAATGAAATTACACCTTCACTGCTTCCTTAACTTCCTCAGCATCATTGTCATATGGTTTTAAAAAAAAAAAGGCTTATTGCTTTTCTTTATTCACAGTGGCAAATTCAAAATCTCCCTTATTGCTGCAAAATTGTAGAAAAATCTAGCTAACAGTACAACAGGAAAAAAATAGTATTAAATTCAAACCAAGTTGCTACTAACTGATCGACAATATTTAAAAATAATGCCTTCTATTTACATCAGCAATTGATATAAACCAGATTGTAGCATGTTTTCTACATAATGCCCTATTTGGCCATAATGGTCCTAACCAATAAATACTTGTGTTTCATTCAAATGGAAAGAGAAGTATCAATTTCTTACGACATCTATGCTCAAACTATGGATGATGAGATACACATTAGTGATTTTCGGATATTTCTCTCTCTTCTGGACTTCTTAAAATCCAGTTTTAATGCATCATAGTTACTTCTGACAATCAGTTCTTAATGTAGCTTTTGGAGATTGTATACAAATACATAGCGTACACTTTTTTTTTATATGCATCATGAACACTATCTGCATATGATATGTATTTAATTATCACTAGTTATTTGGATAAAATTTATTCAATTTTTATAACAGAATCACAATTCTTTTTTTTTAAAATAAAATATAAAAAGGTATAGTTTGGACAAAATTGGTTGTGTTCTGCTTCACCCCAGAGTAGCAGTTTAATGCAGCCTGTATGTCTGTTTTATCTCTTTTAAATATTTTTTTCTTAGCTGATTTAATTTACTTTCCAGTTTAAGACAGCACAATATATATATATATTTTATGACAACAATGTATGAAATCCTTTCTGATCTTTAAGCCTTTTTTTTTTTCCATAAGTTCTGAAACTTATTTTTAGTATTCATCTTATAATTTACATTTAGATTCCCATTCATTCATTTCTGTTTTTCTTTTTAGTATATTAATTTTCACTTTTAGATTCAAATAAATATTTCGGTTGAATAATTTATTCATTTGAGACCAAATTGCATTTAATTGGAAATTATTTAAAAGGTGTGCATTCGTTAATAAAATGACATTTTGAGATACACTGCCTTACAACAGGCGTGACCCTCATTTTAAAAATGTTATGCTTAACTGAATTTTAACCAATATGTGAAGAATGTATATTCCAGTTAGATTTTTTAAACAATTTAAACTTTCATAAAACTTACCCAAAAAGTCTTGAAATGGCAAGTTTCCAAGAGATCATGCAGATACACAATATGTTTTATGTCATCATGATCAAGCTAAGTTTACATTAAAGAATTTTAATAATACAAAAGTCTTTCAAAAAATTAAATTGAAATAAAAAAAATTGATAAAACTTTATCTGATAATGGATACATTACAGTTAAAATAGGAATAGATAGTGTGCAAAATATTAAAGGAATTAAATTGACAATTATCTAGTTTTTGAAAATTTCTTTCAAAAAGAAAAAAATATTTAAATGACATGTTACAAGTAGTACTGATAATTTTAATTTTACAATCCAAGAGAAGCATACATTTTTACTCTCTCAAATGAATCACAAAAGAAAACCCTAACTTACTATATGCACTGTACACAAGAAAAATTGTTTTTAACAATAATTACTTTCATTAAGCTGTTCCGAGTTAAAAAAAACTCCAAAGAAATTTTTTCTGTTCAAGTCATAGGTCTGCGGATTTTTTTCATACATGCTCTCAATATGCACGTATTATTAATGTCAGCATGAGTTTTTTTTTTTAAATATACCAAGTTAATATTTTGTATGTATTGTTTTTATAGCTATAAGAATTATAAAAATTCCATAGAGTTAGATTTTTAATTCTACATTAACTTTTATCTATTATAATCCAAGAAACAGAAATTGCTAGTTATAACTAAAAAAATATTAAAAATGCAATACAGTTGGACCTTGATTTAACGAATTGATCAGGACCAAATATTCAATTTGTTAATTTGGGATTATTTGTAATATCGGGGTCCAAACAAACACAAATTTTTTTGCATTTACCTTTTGGAATTTCCATAATAAGCAACTACATAAAAAATAACCATACTTAGAAATTAAGACACTTTTTATTCGGCAGCTAAAAATACCATTAGTGAAATAATGTACCCCAGCTAATTAGAAATTTTAAAATACCGACTATAATACATGTTAGACAATATTTTTTTATTCCTGACTCGAAAGTTCTTTTTTTTTTATTTTAAGCAGAGAAGAAAATACTGCCTCATTTATAATCCCCTGCATGAATCTAAACAATGTAAAGCATTAGAAAATGTAACAGCTTTGATAGGAGTTTCAGAAGGGAATTTCCTACCCTATTCAAAACTCACACAATAAGTTACACTCTCATCTGCTCTTGTAAAGTGTAATAATGGGCTACACACTTTCTGGTTGAAATTTGCTGCTTGCAAGAAGTCTTTTTCTCTTCCAGAAAAAAAGGATGTCATTTGAAAAGAAAAGCAAATTTTCCTAATCCAAACTAATAGAAAAAATTTTTAGCTATTAAAATAATTCATTAATTTAAGGGATATTATTCATTAAACTGAAGTTTCTTGCCTTCAAGAAAAATTCTTCAAATTGTGAAATTTGTTATAAAAGGGTTCAATAAATCAAGTTCCAACTGCATTTTGTAAATTTTTAAATACAGAATTTTTTTTAAAAGTTACTACTGAAATAATAGTCTGCCAAAGTGAATTTACTAGGAATCAATTAAATATAATCTGAAAAAATCATTAATTACATTTAATATTACACTTTCCAACAAGCTTTTGGAATATAGCCATAAATCAAAATACATAGGTATATTTTTTTCTTTCATGAAAGAATTAAAATTATGTATATTTATAAATACAAAATAATTAACTATTAAACAATTAATGATAAATTTAAAATATATCCAATTTGAAGCCAGGAAATTGCATTGCCATTGAATAGATTTCGTGAAGCAAAAGTTTGTCTTTTAATAACAAATAAAAAGATTTGATTTTGTTCAGTTAATATTTTGATAGAAGTATACTTTTAAAAAAAATCAAATAAGTCATATCATAATAAAATTTTGAATATTTCAAATTTGGGATTATTAAAAAAAGTTTAAAACATGTTTCATCATTAATCAGTTTTTTTATACTTGCATACTATCACACCTACATTGGTGACATTGAATAAAACTGAAAGAATTCTAAAAACAGTTTTCACTGAAGGGAACATGAAGCGCATAATCAAAAAATATTATGTGAAAAAAAAAAGTAATTATAAATAAAAAAATTAATAGAAGAAAACAATAACTAATTTTTATCATTTAATTTATTTAGTTATTTCTAATTTTCTATTACATAATTTTATTATTATACATAATTATGAAATAATTATTATATTATATCATTATTAATTTTATTATTTAAAAAATTTTCTAAATCGCGGATTCGTGTTTTAGTATTCAAGGTAGCCATATGAACGAACAGTTAGGCTTAGATTGGCAGCTAACAGTGAAACAAAAAGCCCATTGTAGCCAATTTTGCATCTATGACACACATGAAATCACAGCTGCCAATTTGGTAAGTTATGATGAAAGTTAGCATGGTTGTGACAGTATGCAAGTACCATTCTTTTTTTAACAACAAAACCCAAAAAAATTTCAGAAAAGATACATTTTGTTGATCAATGAGGCACTTGCACAATACGAAGTCAGTGTGAGGCAAATTGGTAAGAGCCTTTAGCAGGATCATCTGTACCACAGGAAGTCTATATTGTGAAGGATTGAATTGGTACCTATAACAAACAAGAAATAATGCAAAATCCACTCTTTGATGAGCAATTTTAAACTCATCATTACTCTGTATACTAATAATATGCATAGTAGAACTATAAATAATAAACGATACAATATCAATGTTTACATCATTTAATTGAAAATGAGTACACAAATTTTCAGGGGAAAATCATATATATTAGGATATTTTATAAAAAACTATTAATTAAATTAGTATTACTATATCTCCTCCTATGTTTTAGTTTACTTAAAAAATATTCAATAGAAACAAGGTAATTCATGATCTCCGAAGGATTTCTGGTACGTGTATAAAAAAAATTTCAACTATTTTTACCAAATTAAAAAAAGAATGTCAAAAGATACAATATTCAGCCAATAACACATTTAGATTGGCATAAGTTCAGCTGGCTCACATTTTCTTTTTACTAAATTGCTATTTGTTATTCAAAATTTGCAGATGTTTTTAAAAAGACAAGACGATTTTAAGATAAACCATTCTATTTTACATTTGTATTATCCCTTTAAGCATGTTAGAGATTTACAAACTTTTCAGAATTTATTTTGGAATTATTGTGCTTTGGGTTTTTCCATTTTGCATTGGTTTCTTCAAATTATCTTGAACAGTTTGTCCGAGAGGTACGATTTAGTTTTTTATAATTTGAAACAATAGAGAAAAATGGCTGAAATACAGTGGTGTATCAATAAAGGATTGATTGCTGCAAATGTTTAATGCACAACATGCAAGAATGCTACATGTTTGACTAAAAAGAATTTGTGTGATGGATATATCGAAAAACAGGAATGAAAGTGCATTGTATTACAAGGTCTGTCAGAAAGAATAGTTGGTTTGAGAATAGTAAGATAAGCATGATTCAGATTTTGATGATGAAGAATATGTGGGTACAAAAGTTGAACCATTTCTTTTGAAATTGATGTTTTGAAGAAAACACAGTCTCAGATTGGGTGAGTTTTTGTAGAGATGAGTATGGAAATTGTGTGATAGTGGATGTTGATGAAAGAATGTATAATAGAGGTAAAAGAGTGAATGGAACCCAGGTGTTTAGAAGGGTTGAAAGAGACTTTGATAAGCATTTCTTTCCTGTAGTTCAGGATGGATTGGAAGGAAACTCTGCTAGAATCAATCAAGGAAAACATAAAGAGTGACAATATAACAGATTGCTGGAAAGTTTATGACTGTTTGGAAGATGAAGGCTTTATTCATTTTTCAGCTAATCACAGCATTACTTTTAAAGATCCCAAAATAAGGGACAAACTTCATGTAGTTTCATCAAAAAAATCTCTTTGGGGAATCCACAGGTAACACAAAATGAATAAATCCAACAATTTGAATGCCTTGTTTTTTACATTCTCAGTGGCCAAACAAAGAATTTACCCTGCTTCTGAGAAGCAGGTAAATTTCTAAGTGAAAACAAGCATTTATCTTTAATTTTCTAATTTAAAATTTCCCTTTAATTGCTAAGAAAATAAAAGATTAGTCCTTCATTCTAACACATTATTAATAACTTTAACAGTATTATTTGCAATTCCCATTGTTATTGGTTTATTTTCTTGAGGAAGTTCTATTTTTAAACTCGTGGAACTATCAAGGTATATTAATAGTATGGTGACAACTTCGTGAACTACCTGTTTGTATACTTTAACCATAAGTTCACTATAATGGTGTTTCATAGATTTTAACAATTCAAAATATTAACAATCAGGGCAAGACAGAATTTGGCATATTTTCTATGTGTGTTGCCATGTTTGGCTTCATGATTTCTCTAACCAATAATTCAACAACAGAAAGAAAGTGGAACTGAATTCAAACTAACTGCTACTAACAGTTGAGGAGTTTGAAAACAATACCACCTATTTATAATAACCAGAATATGCCATAATATTCAAATACAGAGCCACTTATTTATAACATTAGCAATTAGTACAGGTTTAAAATTGGCACGTTTTCAATGTGTTAGTATGTTGTATAATCAATAAGTACAGAAAACGTAACCACCTTCCTTATATCTACATTTTTTAGACAAACTTAGGTGTAATAAAATGTACATTCATGCATTCAAGGTTAGAATGTTCATTAAAATGTACATTCTAACCTTTTTCAATCAATGAAATAAAAACAATTTTATTCCAACTATTTTAGCCCCAATTTGACACTAAATTTTTTGTGAGATTTTTAGAATAAGTTTGCAGCATTGCCATTCAGTAAGAAATAACAGCACTATCTGGAACAGCTTTTTCTATCATTTTTCAGACAGTACTCAGTTTTAGCCCAAAGATTAACTTGGCAAATGTTTGTTTCAGGAAAAGTGGTTTTTCCTAGAATAGCCGGATAAAAAAGCTAAAAGTAAAGAGAAGAGTGAATTTTTTCTACTTTTGAATAAAAGAGGCTAGAAAGAATGTAACTTAAATCAACCAAAAGCAATCATTTCCAATTCTATCCTGCTTTTGTATTATAGAAGCCAAATTTCATTCTATATTTTTGTCTAGAAGACATTTTGGAAACCACATTTTTTACAACTTCTTTCTCCTTGGAAGTACAATGAAAGATTTTTTTCAATTTTTAAACAAAAGTAATAAGAAAGAAATGTATATATATGAATTGATAGTATCTCAGTATGAATGTCTGGAATTTGGAAAGAATATGTGTTTGTTAAAGAAAAAAGATTACTTATATCAAACTAAAGAATTATTTCCCATGTTTTCTCATGGCTGCACTTATGAAACCTTGTTTTTTCCCCTATGTTTTCTTTTTGAAGCCATTTTGGAAACATTTTCCTGAGAACGAAATGCCCTTTAAAAATGAGCCATGTCTTTGACTCCGAAAAATTCACAAGACAAAAAGGATTTTATCCAAGAAAGAATATCAGAATCCCTTGGTTTAACCATTGAAGTATCAAATTAGTTGCCTAAGAAAAAATAAAATCTTGAAAATAACCAGAAGTGCAATGATTGTGAAAAAGAGAGGTACTTGCATATTATTGCAACTTATTGGCAACATTATATGAAACAAAGCACCTGATTGCCAATGCAGCGCGTACAACATATAGGAAATCGGGATTACCAACATGGCAAGTTATTAATAGTTTGCAATTATTGCGAAAATACACAAATACCAATAAAAAAATAGTAGTCAAAAATATAAAAAATATCCAGTATTGCTCTCAGTTTCTAACAACTTATACACTAATAACTCTCTTATATCATCTTGACACATTTATCATGCCAATTTGTACCCTTTTTATTTTCTTGTCAAGCAGTGGGTTCAACCAACACAATTAAAAATCAGAATGTGAGTATTATCTTTTTCATTAATGAGAAAATTACAGTAAATTAAACCTATTTCAGCAATACAACAATTCAGTTTTTAATCAATTTATGTTTTGAAAATAAAGTTTTTCTAAAATAAAAATATTCTAAATATAAAAAGAAACAACAGATACGAAAAAAAATTTAAAGGATGGATATTTTTCTAATATCTATAAACTGATAATGAAAAATAGCAACATATGTTAAAACATACAACTTGAGAACAGCAAGATTTGCCTCCAAGTCATAAGCATTTTCCCTTGCTTGAATTTCAATGTACTTTTCCAAAGTAGTAAGATTTTCTGGATTATATCTGAAAAAGAAACAACGGTGGATAAAAAGATTTCATTAGTTCTTCGACTGAAGTTATTATTTTCGGTACAACTGACTTGTTAGAAGATATACCAACAAATGCAGCAAAATAAATAAAGGGGCTTACACATACTAACCTATCAATACCTTTCAACATCGAGGCAACAGTTGCTTTCATCGTTTCTGCCATGATTTTAATGTGAGCGATCACTTACGATACTTCAGTGACAGTTTCCTGTGGAATACAGACTTCAAATACTTCCTATTTCTCTTACTCGAAAATATACAAACGTGCTTGCCTATTCGGCTTAGTTGTATTTCTCCTGCTGCTTGATATTCAGTCAGAGATGTTATCTGTGGCCACAGAGTCAAATCGGAATTATTGCAGGTTCCATTGCAATGAAGAAATGTAGGGGTATCAGAATCTTGATAAATTAATTCAAAAATATCAAAGTACAGAAGCTCTTCAATTCCTTGAGGTATTTCAGAATCAAGCCCTCCATATTATAACTGGTGGGGTGAAATCTACTCCCGATTCTTAACCAACATCGCACCATTTTATAAATCCATTCAGAGAAAAGCAGTAGAATTCTTTCAAAAACTTAAAAGTTTGCTAATGATCCTTTCTGGAGAAATTATGACCTGAACAGAGCTAGAAATTTAAAGACTCAGTGTGTATTCATTCAGTCCGCCGTGAAGATCGTTTGTTCTTTCGAGCGGTGTCATCTACATAGGCCGGTAACAGCCTCTAGACTAAAGTGACCATTTTAGTCTAGTGGTATGTTACTTGCATACGGAACTAAAGGAAGCAGGTTCTGTCCTTCGGATAAGCGCCCCTTCAGTCAAGAGACTTCTAATTTTTGCCTCTACCTTTGTGCCCTTTGGATTATATTCATCTTGATATTAATCTTGAATTTCTCATGTGAAGGTATTAAAGAGAGAAATGTCTCCAGCGAACAACAGAAAGCTATAGTTTTGGAACCTATTGACAATCATTTCCCAACAAGTGAATGGCAACATATTTTTAATAATGGCTCCCTTCTAGATAGATATCAAGGTGCTGAATCCGGTATCTTCTGTGAATTGTTTAACTTTTACCTACCTCTTGGTATTTTTCAATTCCTACTATTAGCTCACTTTCTATATATATATACATAAATAACTAAAAATTGAAATTATATGAATTTTGTAATACTAAATCTCTCCTTTCAAAATATCACACAATGGCGAATATAGAAAGTAAAATACCAACGTTTTCAAACAAAGTTAAAAATTTTTATAAAATATCCAAGTGAAACCTCGGACTTAGGACCGATAAATGGGGTTAAACTAGTTTGATGGCGCCAAAATTCCCCCTGTTGCAACTTGGTAAGTTAATCGGGAAATATTCAATTCCTAAAAATTTAAAAAGTTAATACTTAAATTAAACTATTCGCCATCGCATTCTGAAAGATATTAAAACATTAAAATGTTAAAACTCTAAAATAATTAAGTGCACAATATAATTGAACCATCGAACACCAAAGATGATGCACCCATCTTTAAAATAGTCGCGTATAGAAAGAAAAAATATTTAAAATCCGAAAATTCAAATTAAAAACCCAGTATATTCACAAATGAATAGTGTAAATCATCAAAAATTCACCCAAGAGCATCCTATCAATACTTCAATTCTGAATTTCTGAACAATTTCTCGTTTTTCCTACAACAATCACCTCTCCTATATTGCTCATAGCTCCAACTAATGCCATATCAATCCAAATGATCCATATTCTCACATTAGAGTTTAAATATTTGGTATTAGATGCAAACCCCCCAGATTGCATGGTAAAAAGTTGTTTGATTGGTCATAAATAATTTTAAAGTGTAGTCATGTAAATATTGGTCTGTGTGTATTAAAATGTATCCTGTGTGTGGAATGCACATATTCTTCACATCTGGACCACTAACAAGCTGACCTTGTGGACCTAATGTTGTGTGGTGGATTTGTGCATTTCCTAAAGTCCATCGTATCCCTTCACAAATTTGCCAATTTTTTGAGTTTAAAAATATTTTTAAGAAATATTTTTGATCTATGTATTTTCTCAAGAAAAGTTGATGGGATAATCATTCTGAATGCAACAAAATATAAATTACTGGATGTTCTTGAATTTATCAATATTGTGTGTAGTTAAATTATTATTTCTCATAAAAAAATTTAAAATTATATTTCTAAATATTGATATATGTAAACACAGTGGCGTAACGGAGAATATTTTGGCCCCGCTGCAAAGTCAGGTTTGGGGTCCCAAGTTGGATTTTACAAAGGGTAGGTACTTGGCAGCAGTTAGGCTTTGGGGCCCCCTAGAACCTTGGGCCCTCCCGCAATGCGGGGGTGGCGGGGTGTACGTTACGCCACTGTGTAAACAACTATTGAAGTTCGGTATCTTTATAACATTGAAGTTAAATGCTTCCCTTTTATCATAGATATTGCAATATAATTTGTTGTCAATAATATTTAAATCTAAATCTAAAAATTCAACTTTGTTCGAGTTAAAATTTGTCTGTATTAATTTTAGGTATTCCGGATAAAAATTAATCCTCCTATTATATATATATATATATATATATATATATATATATATATATATATATATATATCTTGTTCAAATGTTCAATCATTAATAAAATACTTTCTATCCATCCATTCAACGTAGGATTTGACTTTAAAATTTTTTTTTACAAAACTTGTTACTATTGTTTTCGATGGCGAGATTGAAATTATTGCAGTAGCGGTTGGGTAACTATCACTAAGAAGCTCTGAGAGTTCAGTTGGGCCCTCATCTCTTCCCGACTCTAAATTGGTGTTACAAACTTTATCTAAAAATTACCTCTGTAATTCACAAAGAATTTTCAAATGCAGATCGTTCTTAAAAGAGATTTTCCTCATAAAATTTATCTTCAGTGGATACCGACTCATTGTGACATTGCTGAGAATAAGCCTTCTTGTTAAAAAAGGATCCTTTGTGATTCAAAGATCCACGAGAATTTTAATTCCTTAAGGATTTTTATTAATATGGTCTTTAAGTATAATTTTAAAATGGAAGCAGCAGAGATGTCGAAGGACAAAAATTGGGCCATCTTGAACGAGAACCCGTATTGGGCTCCTGAGGCTCCTAGAAAATCTGCTGTAGCTCCTTTTAGACTTTTGACAGGGCATCACTGTCTGTAATCTCATCCCTACAGAATTGGTATCGTCGACTCGTTGGATTATACTTGTGTGACTCTGGTCAGCTTAGGACCGCTGAACATTTGAACGTGTTCCTTGCACTAGTAAGTCCTAATTATACTGTCGGAAAAATATTGGAGAGCACGTGTGTTAGGGCAAACCAACATTTCACCGAAATCTACCAAATTTAAAAGGACTTCACTTTATAGAAATTATTAAAAATTCCCTTAACTGTTATTGTTTAAATATTCAATAACTTACTTCTGAGTAACAAACTCAACAGGAGGTATTTTAATTTAAGAAAATAACTCATTTCATTAAATTTGAAAAATGATCGTTTATTTACAAAAAAACATCATCCATTTATTCTTATATTAGAACTAACTTTTTAGGGAAAATGCCAGATTCAAAAATCTTAAAACAAAATTATTAATTCAGTGATGCATCTCCTATAAAAGCGGTGTAAGTACATTACTGATCACACAGAGAGATATTTGCAGGTAAACAGTTTTCCTCTTTAAAATTGATTGCAAGACAAACATTCACGGACTCCTTTTTGAAAATTTTCGAAATGTTTTCCTGTTACAATTCCAAGAACTCAGTGATTATATATTGCTAAGTAGATTGGGTTTTTAAAGATTTTATCCAAATCAGTCACAAAGATCAAGACAGTTCTTCAGAAGCGATGGAAATTTACTATCCAAAAACAATCCTTGAAATACAAGATACAGTACCAATATTCGCAGAATAAATCTCAGAAGGTCTTCACACCTTCTACAGAAGTCAAACACAACTATCAATGTTTAAAATACAAATATGCTAGATTGTTCACAAGCCCTCGCCCATCCTACTCAACAGCCAAACAAATCAGTGGTCGACTCTTCTCAGTCAAATCAATGCTACTCTTCAACGGTCAAAACCAGACTAATTCAGTTTCGGCGAGCGACTCCCTATTTATAGTCTCAAGGACTCTTCGAGAAAGATCCACGTGCGTCATAGGATCGTGATATTAGTATATTTCTCTACTAATTTCCGAAATAATCCATAGGGTCACGAACTCCCCAAAATTGGTCACCAAGGACACCAACATAGTCATTAAAAATGATGCCAACTTGGCTATATCACCAAATTTCCATTGAATCACCATTATAATGCAAGGAACGGCTTTGCTTGCGAATATTACAATTTTAACATAAAATAAATACAACATAGAGTAATATAAACGTATTACACATTCAGATATAAATTATTTATACTATTTTAAGTATTCTTCACACAAAATTCGTATCAATATGTTGAAATCCTATTAAAAATGAAAAAAAAAAAAAAAAAAAAATCTGAAATTTAAGAAATAAGTTATTGAATGAATTTATAAAATATTTTATACTCGAATTTAAGCTGTCGATAATTTAATTAAATTGTTTTTTGGATAAAAAGATTAACATTTTTACCGTTAAATTAATTTCTTGATTAATTAAGAAATAACTTTTTTGATAAAACTATTGACAATTGTATGCGTAAATTTTTTTTTTTTATCAAATTGATAAATTAGAAAAATAAATTCATGTGTAAAAAGTTTCAATTATATAAGGGGCATTCAAATGAAACCCGGTCACTAGTGAAAAGTAACGGTAACAATTTTATTAACTTAAAAATGCAGTTACACACAGTACATATACTCAAAAATAGTCGCCAAAACTGTTGGTACGTTTATCCTATTGCGACACTACCCGGTCGATTCCTTCTTTGAAGAAGCTAGTAGGCTGCTGTCGGATCCAGGCTTGGACCCATTCACACACTTCGTTGTCCGTTGTGAATCGATGTCCGCGAATAGCTCGTTTTAGAGGTCCAAAAACATGAAAATCACACGGTGAAAGGTCTGGACTGTACGGTGGATATTCCAGCGTTTCCCACCGAAACTGCTGCAATGTCATCTTCACTGCATTGGCCGTGTGTGGGTGGCATTATCATGCAGGAGAATAACGGAATAACGCCATTGGACAACATGCCTGTACGTTTTGATTTGATGGCTCATCTAAGGTTCTGCAAAATGGCTTGATAACAGTGGGCCTTGATGGTGGTTCCCTGTTCCAGGAACTCGACAAGAAGTGGGCCACCCTTGAGGTAAGAAAAAAAGGACATCAGGACCTTACCAGATCTGGTGTGCATGACCTTTGAATTCTTTGAAGGGGGTGAAGTTGCACGTTTCCACTGCTTGCTCTGCGGTTCACCATGTTTCGTCACCAGTGACAATTTGCGACAGAAAACCATATTCATCCTCATGATAACGTTGTAGATGACTCAAAGACAGCGCCATTTGAGTATTGCACTGTTTGGTGGTCAGTTGGTGGGGAACCAACTGCGCACTAATTTTTCGAAAGTTCAAGTGTTGATTCATTATGGTGTGAGTGGTGCCCACGGTCTCGTCCACGGTGATTCTGCGGTTGTCCAAGACTAAAGTATTCACTTCCACAATAATTTCCGGTTTGATGACAAGAAGAGTCTGCCCAGGTAGATCATCGTCTTTCAGTAACTCGGGACCCTGAAGGAATCATTTTCACCATTCCACAACACTTGAACGATACAGACTGTACTCGCCGTACACAGCCTTCATCTGTCGATGCATTTCACAGCCTCCAGCTCCCTCCTCCACTAAAAATCGAATCACTCGTCGTTGTTTCTACTTACTCGCCTGCATGTTCAGTAGTGGACGATGACGTGTGTAACCCCCTTCTCTTCAGCGTGAAACCACACTGTCGCTACGAAGTGTCAAACGTTGCCTACGCGTCACTATCTCTACCGGTAGATGGTGCCACCATGCACGCAGTTACGTGGTGCCACCTTATGTGTAATGCAAAGTTAAACGTACTGACCAGGTTTCATTTAAATGGATCTTATAAATTGAATAAATTGCATTATTTGTATGATTAATTTTTATATAATTCATCTTAATTAATTAAATTTCATGACATTAATTTATTAAATTTAATAATTTCATTTTATTAAAAATAGTGCAACCAAATAATAAATTATGTTCTATTCAGAATTTAGTAGATTAATGGAGCTCAATATAATTAGTTTGGAGTTTTTTCAAAGTTTAGTTCAAAATAAATGAGAATAAACTTGTAAAGAATAAATCTGAGTATAGTTTCACGCATCAAATTGATTCCCCTTCTCCTTCATAAACACTGAATAAGAATTTCGAATTGTCATTGTTATTTTCCAACTCCACTACCATAATTCATTCCAACAAGAATTTTTATTTCTCGTGATTTGAAAAATAATCCCACAATCACTGGAAAAACTCCCAAGTTTCAAACGTTTCCTTTATCAATTACTTCGATAAAAGGAATATTTGAATAACCGATTGGATTTTTTTGAGTTTTCTTGTGTTTATTTTACTAATTCATCTGGAAATGGTGACCGGTCACTCGCCAGATGCATTGATTGTAGTTTATGGGAGGCTCATTTCCAGATGAGGCAAATGCAATAATTTCTGTTCCTCTTTTTTGACCCAAAAACAAATTCATAAAATTTGAAAGGCTCACAAAATCGAAAAATTTTAATCAAAACGTTAATTATTTGTTGTCTAATAATAATATTAAGGGGTATTTAAAGTGTACCACATGCAGGTCATCTCAAGGTAACTAGTAACAAATCCACAAATATCCCCTAAAATTCATTGTTGTTGAAATAAAACTAACATATGCAGAATTTGAAATATTTTTTACTTCAATTGAGACTTTACTCAATTCAAGCCCGTTGGTGTGGTGTGGTAGTTAGGAGAGGGGGGTGCCATCTCAGGTGTCGTCCACATCACTTGACCATGGTTCAAAATGACGTGGTCCGTTGCCAAAAGCCCTCGTGTAGCTGAACAGTGCGACGTTAATATTCACTCACTTTACTCAATTCAAGACTATTATTTAATGACTTAAGTAACTTACCAGCTTTAACGCCTAATCATTTTGTAACAGATTCTCTTCGGATCCCTTCATTAATCCTCACGGAAAAATATTTTGTACGAGTTGTTTCATTTGAAAGCCTCTTTGTGTAAGGAAACCGTGATTTATACAAATGAATCTACTATTTAAAGTCAAGTGAATCGAGTTCGAAGAGGAGGAAAGCAGTAAGTTGTGTTGAGGCTAGTTTGATTGAGGGGCAGTAGCACCCCCCGGAATTTTTCCAAGGGGGGGGGGACACCCTTTCACACACATCTAGAACACCTAAAATTATTGAGAAAATACAAAATTTTGTAGCAAACGATCGCTGTGCGTCATTAAGAATGATGGTAGACTCTTTAAACATCAACAAAGAAAATTCGAGCCATACTGCATGAAAATTTGGGCAAAACAAAAGTGTGTGCTAAATTTGTTCCACACACTTTATATCCTGAACAAAAAGCAATGAGAAATGCACATGCAAAAACATCATTTCAGCCACGGAAAATGATCCAAACTTCTTGAAGTCCATTGTTACAGGTGTTGAAACCTGGTGTTTTCAATATCACCCTGAAAGAAAGCGAAAAAGTGCGGAATGGAAGTCAGAAAATTTACTGTCAGCCAAAAAACAAGGAAAATTCCACCAAAAACCAAAACAATGCTTATTACATTTGTGACGTCTTCGATTGGGGTGAACCTCACCCTTCTGTTCATGCGAAGTTTTATGGCTCCAAACAGATGTTAGGTGACAAGAGCATGTGGACATGGGGTCATTGTTTGTTGTCTGACCTCGGGCAAACACCAAACACCCGATCTAGGAGATTATAATGGTCAAAGAGAGCCGGGACCCATTGACAATAGGCGAAGCCTGTCTGAAAAGAACAAGGTCGCCATGGCAGGTGTCGAGAGAATGAGTTCATGGAACCAATTTGGGACTATGCATAAAATCCAGGTGTTTCACGAGACGACTGGCGCCTTAGTTTCCAGACGGACCAGGAATGTATTTGTGTTTGCCGCACAAATAGTACACGAATCGGGCCCGGGGACGAGGGCGGACTTTTGTGGCCTGCCAATGAGAAGAGACGAGGGGCGTGTTGTGGACCCGCCCCTGGTGTTTAAAAGGGTTTTTTTAGGAGACGAGAGATAGAGCCCTGGATGGAGAAAACTGGAGAGTCCTGAAAGAAAAGGGATTGGAGAGAAACGGATAGAAAGAAGAGAGGATGAATGCCGGAGGTGTTGAGAGATGTTTCGGGAAAAAGGATTGAACTCCCGTGAGATAGACTGACTGCACCGGCTTGGCATATTTATTGGACTTTATTACTTCAAATATAGCAACCTATGAAGCAAATAAAAACTGCTTTAATTTTAAAATGAGGTTGTGACAATATTTTTCTTTGTTTATTATCTACTCACGACGTTACACATTCTTTAATGCTAGGGGTATTATCCACAAAGAATTTGTTTCAACTGGATAAGCAATTACAGATCAGTACTATATAGCTGTTTTAAAGTGTTTAATGGCTAGAATTTATCGCATTCGTCCAGAATATCGGACTGAAAACAGTTGATGTTTGTTTCACGACAATGCATCCAGTCACACCTCCCTTGTTGTCCGTCGATTTTTGGCAAAAAATAATGTCTGTGTATTAAACCATCCACCGTATTCACCTAATTTAGCACCCTGTGACTACTGCTAGTTCTCAAAACTTAAAAAGGTGTTATTTTGAGGATATTTCGACCTTACAAGTAGCTTCGATGCATGCTTTGCAGGCCATTCCACAAAGTGATTTACAACAGGCGTTCGATTCCTTAATAAATCTCCATAACAAGTGCATTGTAGCCGGAGGGTCCTATTTCGAATAAAAACCAAAACAGGAATTAATTTCTTGTTTATATATCGTTTTGTGGACACAGTCTTAAAACTTATTTGCCGCACTGTGTGTACACAAAATAATGCAAAATAATTCGAAATTAAGGACATAATTACCTATTAATAATTCAAACGAGTAAATGTAAAAGAAGGAATCGCCTATTTCAGCACGCCAATTTTTGTCTAAAACGATCACAAAAATTTGTGGGGATCACAAAAATTTATTTTACCTTATAGTAACTACACTCAAGACTAAAATAAAGCACTTCCTGTAATTCTATCTACAAAAAACTCTTATGGCCCCTGCCCCCTTTTGGATAGTTGACACCGGACGTAGTATGGGTGAAAGGAATGTCCATGCTGACTGTACTCCGGGATGGAGGAAAGTTACTAGAAAAAGATGTGTAAACTTATAAAATTGCACGATTGAACATATACTCACGCCTCTAACTCTTAAGTTTCAACTTAAAGGAAAACTGACATTAAACATGCAGAGTACAGAATAAGGAAGTAAGATACAATAAATGAAATACCAAATTCACACCCTATAGTATTTCAGAAAAAATATCAAATTTTTTGCAACAAAAAAAATATATATATATTTTTCAAATTCAATCCATATGCCGCCCCGGACAAATGTCCAGTTTGTCCAGCCCTAGAGCCGTCCCTGCGTTGGAACAAGAAATAGTTATACCAACTGCAATAAAGTGTTGTGAAATTGAGTCTGGAAATGTGTGTTTTGAGTGGTAATGAGGTGGAAAGACGTCACGTCCCTCCCCATGATGTATACCAAAATTCCCGAGAGAGTAAGTTCATTGCTCTGAAGTGCCTCGCGAGTAGTAAATAAAATATTTAAGCTAACGGCTCTGGAGAACTTATTTAAGAAACAAATAGCCCCCAGCATCGGGTCGATACAGCACATTTTAGAACTTAATTGTAATTCAACAAAAATACAAAATGGTTTTAGCCCACTGATGCATTTGAAATAAATCATTTGAACTCATAAAAGATGACAATTTTAGTTCAATTAAATGGAAAATAAGGCAAGGAAGGAAATGGATAAGGATAATAAGGATAATGGATAATAAATATTGCCAGGCTTGTAGCTCAAAACATCAGATGATGTACTAGATCGTCATAAAAAAAAAAACTTCCCCCCAAATATGTACCCCCTAGATCCCTCCACCTTTCTTACCTCACAAACCTTTTCCTCCCTTAATAAATTGAAAATAAATTTTAGTTATATTGTTATTTGAAGGTGTGCGCTCAAGATTGTGATGATTGAAAATAATGTTTAGGTTACGGGTACAATAAAACATTTCGGACTTGTACAGAGGAAATAAAAATTTCATACAAAAATTTATCTGCATACTGAAAAACCCCAACCAGTGAAGGAGTGATACACGAGTGACGAAAATTAACAATGTAAATACATTTTCAAAAGAAAAGTATTGTAAAGGACCATTTACAACACGAGAGAAGTGGGAGAAAGTTTTCATTGGAGTTGTAAATTTTCTACGTGCCCATCATCTCAAACAATAATGCTTTGCACATAATTTCTGCCGATAAATTCAAGTACCACTGAGAATCATTTTGGACTCTTTCCACAGGTAAAAGAAACTGAAGCTGCGACGCAATCTCAAATATGACCATCCATAAGAAAACAAAGTTTAAAAAAAAAAATTCCAGAAATGTGTGAGCTATATGTATTTTGGAGAAATGAATTCCAATTTTCAATTTGCAAAATGAATATAATTTCTACCGAAAAATACAAGTACCACTGAAAATCGTTCTCGTGGTGTTCATGATAAGATCAACTTAATCTAAGACACAAACTCAGACGCTGAGCGTTAATAAGGAAAAAAAATTTTTAAAAAAGAAAAAGTTTTCAAGAATTGTGTGAGCTGTATGTTATTTCGGAGCGAGGAAGTTGAATCTAACCTTTAGTCGGCAAAATTCATAAATGTCTGCGAAAAAAAGCAAGTAGCAATGGAAATCGTTCTGTCCCCTTTCCTGATAAAAGCAACTGAAGCTGAGACAGAATTATAGACATGACCGTCCATTAGAAAACAAATTTGAAATTTTTTTTTCCAGAATTGGGTTTATGTGCTATATGTGTGTTTCGGAGAGAGGAACTCGTATCCAACCTTAATGTACTTGAGTTCATGAAGATGGGGTGATTGAAAACAATGTAGTTAGCATATGATTGACAGAAGATAAGGGATTCAGGCATTGCAAATGCGGGCAGATCATGTTTGTTGTATTAGATCTGTTTGTGTAGTTGTGGATATAGCTGAAGGCTTAGTAGCCTGAGCATATGTTTGGGTTAACTGAGGAAAAATTAATTTATACTTTAGAAAAATATCTTATTAGAAAAGATATTAAGAATCTTATTTAGAAAATATATCTAAAAAAATGTATTTTCTAGGTTTTAATTTCTTGTATTTGTTTTTCATTTTAGGAATAATTTGGAATCGGATGAATGAGGCTGTGAACAATTAACGCATTTCTGCTTCAGACTGCAATCTGAGGAGGCATGTCCAACAGATGCCCACGTTAGTTGTCCGCGACAGGCAATTTGTGAATGTCTAAATCTTTGACACTTAAAGCAGCGCAGAGGTTTTGGAATATAATTACAGTTTAAATAACCTACTTTAATAATTTCGGGTAGTGCAAGGATATTAAAAGTTAAAATTAAATTTTTGGTTGGTATAGTTGTAGCATACCTTTTTGTTTGGGTTCTTCTAACCTGAATTAAACCCTGATGAGAGAAACCTTCGAGGATTTCCACTACAGGGATGGTCAACAGGTCAGGTTCAGAAATAACACCGTGGCAAGAATTTAGTGATTTGTGTGGAGTTATTATCCCAGGAGAATCAAGAAATATTTTTTGCTAACAGAAAAGGTTTCGTTTGTAGAGCAGAAATGGTTAGATAAGTTGATCACCAGATCGCAACCCTTTCACAGATTTCGGTTCACTAAATATTTCCGTAAGAGCTTTGTGTATAGCAAACGGCGATTTTGCTAAAATATTATTGTTCGGCAAAGATATTAGCAAGTATATGGCATGCACAGCAATTTCATCTATATCAGGGTTGAGTAAAACGAGGCCTTTACCTGGTCACGGCTGATTTGGACCTATAGGCGCAAATAAAACCTAATCCTGGCGTGCCTCCACCCACCACAAGAGAGGCAGTCGGTCAACTGACAAAAGTCAAGCTCGGCACTTACCTGAAATATACCTAGGATACAGAACTGCAGCATCAGGGTGAGGGTCCGACGGGTAAATCCGACACCCCTTATCTGCAGCACTAGCCCTACAGCAGGCATGTCAAACTCATACGATATTAAGAGTCACAGGGTCTGTTTTATTATAAGTTCAGAGGTCGTATGTTTTCAATCTTCACAAAATCAATAAAATACGATTTTTATAATGTATTGTGCTTTTATTAGACTGAATATATTGTATATTATACATACGTAGTCGTTTTTTATTCCATGTTATTTTTTAAACTTAAAGTAAGACTCCATACTCTCATACTCTATTCCCGGACGTTTCGTGTATTGCTATTTGCAGTGGTCCTACCATCTGCTTAACTGACAAGTATCATTTCAAAATAAACACCATTTTCTGTTTGTTTCTGTCTCTTTGTTTGACGATTTCTTCAGTTTTTAACCCCTTTTTCTTGATGTTTGCACCTTCATTGTCTAATTTTTACTGTTAATTGTTGTTTCAATTAAAAAATAACAATAGGCAAGATAATAATAAAAGAAAAATTAATTTAATTAAAATCAGCTAACCAATTTTAGAAGTAATAAACTGGTTGTTGATTACAGTTTTATTTAATTAATAATACGGATGCATCATTACGATAGAATAATGAGGAAATATATATTCGGAGCTGGGTGGCTTTTTAAAGTATTCAGATTTCAATTAACCTTAATGATAGTTTCCGGTTAAATTTAACCGCATTGCTGAAACGATGATGAAAAATAGACGGAAAAATAATACAGGAAGAATTTATTTTCGATTAGGTTAAATTCCCTGCTGTGCCATGACATATCGTCGGCCTAATTATCAGAATGCGTAACTGCATCTGGAGTGCTATTTTGATATCGGAGTGCTACGCGCCCAGCTGTTGTTTATGTTCGCCAAGATGGGCGATAACATTACAATATGGTTACCTTAATATTTGTATCGTGTGGTCATGTGTATCGTCATTTAATCGCGCCAAACAGCAGTTGGCACGTGGCAGTCGTATATCAAATTAGTTTCCTTTGTGTAGTTACGCATTCTGATAATCAGGCCGACGATATGTGAAAAAAATTAAAAACTTTTAATGCAACTATTCTAAAAAGCGGTGACGATGCCGGAAATGTCATTTTAAACGAAAGTATAAAAGGTTTTTCAGCCGGATTCACTCCGGGAAGTCTATTGATATTGAAAAGTATTTACTCTTCGAAATAATAAATTAACAAAATCAATTGGATAGAAGATATTTCGGAATGAATGTGAATCATTAACCACCACTTTTCAAACTTTTATTTTGCATTTATGGAACTCTCCCAAATTTTTAAGCGTAATTATAAACTATAAATATACAGTCAATATATACCGCAATGTTAAAGATGACAACAAAATTTTCTCATAAACAAAATAAAAATTTTCTTCAAGTATTCCTTTCCTTTTAAAGTATTCTTTGACAGTGGTTTTGTTTGTTGCTCCTCCTTTGATATTAGATATTTCACATATGTTCCCGAAGTCTATTTGACACTGGATGCAGTTGAATAACGGAGAATATTAGAGGCACCATGAAAAGTCAAGTTTTGACTTTAATATTTTATAAATTGATTAAATAACATACTTGGCGTCAGTCAGGCTATGGGCCCCCAAACTTCTGTTCCTCCCCGCAATGGGGGGGGGGAGGGGTTGCAGAGGGTGTACGTTACACTACTGACTTGATGAGAGAGCAGAGATAATGATCAAGAACAGAGTCTGAAATTTTCTCTTTATTCTCCTTCGTGATTGCCTTAAACACTTCCGGTTCTTATCTTAAATGAACTCTCGGTCGATGGAATACTTGTCAATTCTCATCCAACAGCACACTCAGATACAGAATTGCATCCTATTTTGAGAGGGAAATATCAAACGGTAGAAATCTTTAATCTCTCTTGTCGCTTCGATATGAATCAGGGGGTGAGGTTTTTCGAGGCAAGGAATTGCTTCACATGTATCCAATATTCTAGAGAAGCGAAGAGTTTCCAAGAAAGGGCCACTTCGGGTAATGTTCGTGCAGAGTTCTTATTTCATCTTTTGAACACGTTATTTGTCATGTTGGGCCTTTGTAGTACAGTTTTACGTGTACTAAAAATATTAAAATAGAATTAAATTATTGAAAATATGCAATAAAAATAGAGTTTTATACTAGTTGTAAGTAGCATATATTTTATAATTATGTATAATATTTTTTTAATTAGGGGAATGTATGTATACATACAACAGAAACAGATTTTGCATGTGGTAACTGTGCAAAAAGCATGTTGCTCAGAATAGATATTGGATTTCGTGTTCATGAGATCTTTAAATCTATGCAGCTATAAAATTGCATTTGGGTCACTTCACCAGATTCACATAAGAAAAACTCATGGGTGATGATACCCCTTAATAACAGGTAAAAACGAACTAATACAAAGTATAAAACGTTCTAGTGAAGCAAATAAATGTACAATCATATGTGGGTGTTTTTTTTTTCTTTCGTTTTTTGAAATATTTAGGACACTATTTCTTTCCTCAGAAAATTTAGAACAAGCTCGTCAAATTTCTGCACTATCTCAATCAATGTAGTGTCCGGTCGAGGCTTTTGGAGCACGACCATCCCTCTGGTGAGCTCTCCGGAACATTCGACGGCTGCGCAGCTCTTCAGAGTGCTCGTCACACACTCGGGACGCAGAGCGGCGGCTACGGCCAGGAAGTCGCAGTCCAAAAACTGAGAGAACCCTTCCTTCCGGCACACCTCAGCCACAAGCTTCGTGGCTGCCCTCAGCAGGAGCGCCCTGTCGGTGGACGCGCTGGTCAGGGTCTCGAAGTGGTCCTGCGTAGAAAAAATTATCAGTGACAAAAGCAAAGCACCAAATTATGTTACATCATGCTACCTATGAGACAAGTTTCAGAAGGCTCATACGCTTAGGTGAGGTGAGAAAACCTTCTTCATTGAGCCACTCTTTTATAATGGCTACATTCAGTTCATTAGCAGATGAAAATTGTTTATCATTAGCGCAAATTTTACGACACAAGGGTTTTTCCCATAGAAACCAAGTATCGACTTTGACTTGGCAAAACATTTTTCTTTTTGAAACTATTCCTAGTTGGATTCAGATGAAGTTCAGGAAGCATTTAACCATCCAGTCAGCGGCACCGCATAAAAGCTCAGAGGATCACTCAACAGAGCTTAATATTGGACAATAATGCTGTCAATCCCACAATGCGTCCCTAAGCTATTCTTCCTCTCCCTTCCGTTGGTCGACTGAAGATGGTTCTTTCCTCGGGGAGTTTCAGAAGCCATTAAAGTTGTCTAGGCCAGAAGTCTATAAACTTCCAGAAAGAATAGCCAAGTTATAAGTGCCATTTACATGAAGAGCCGTTTTTACCAAGACACATGAGCAGGTAGGAAATAAATAAATATGTATATATATATTTGAATATTTAAAAATAAATCTTTACACATCTTCCATTCCTTTTAAAATTATTGAAGGATATATTTATTTCTACGACTCAATGTAAGAACAACCATTGTCAAATATCATATGTTGGGAATTAAATTTTCAAGCGCCATGAAAAAATTTTCTTACCAATCATGTCGTGAGATCTTTATTCTGAAATTTCATGCTTACACTAATCATTAAAATTTGACTTTCATTGTTCCTGAATGCAAAAATCTTTTCAACTAGCTTTTTATTTACCTTTAAGCATGTCACAAAACAAGTAAAGTTTTTTATCACTTCTGATGTGAAGCTGATGTGTATCTCTTGCTGTCAAATACAGCGTGCTCCCTAACTCATGTATGAAAATAAAAGCAATCTGCAGGGAATTACTTAGAAGAGTATCTTTCCACGGCGGCATTTCTACCAATACATTAGATTTTATTGCTTTAAAACTAATTGAAATTAGCTAATTCTCAGCACATTTTGTTAATGGAAGAAAATTTATTCTTAAGCCAGTTGAAAATTCAATAGTAAACAAAGTAAAAGATAATCCTTTCAATAGATAATTATAAAGAAAAAAAAAGAGAAAGGAAAACAATTTTTATGACATAAATATATTTTTAATAATTCATGCAGCTAGAAGTCTGAAGAGCGGCAGCCGTCTTTGCAAAAAAATCCATTACATCGTATTTTTAGCCGATTTCAGTCTTTCTTATCGATGATGTTTCAACAACTTTGATGTTTCTTCATTTTCATAAATTTTGCTGTAGTATTTCATAACGTTTAGTTTTTATAATTTTTCATAATTTTTGATTTAAGACTCTTCCAATTTGGGACAATGTTTAATCCTTTTTCCTTCAGATCATTTTATTTTGTTTGCATAATGCTTTCCCCTAACGACAACAGTCTTAGAACGCTTCATTGTGACTTAGCAATTTCTCTTCCAAATTTCTCTCTTTTTCTTGCAACATCTGCAAATAAATCGGGATTAACATAATCGAAACCTGCGTCTCTTTGTCTCTTAGGTAATAAATGCTTTCACGACATGACGCATGCGTGTATTAATTATTCAGATGTGTAATATGCTAATTTTTTTCAGGTGGTAACAGATGCCTTACTTAATTTTTAGAAAAATGAGTAAATATTGATAAAATTTAAGTTAATTTTGATAGTGGCAATTAGAACAGAAAGTATTTCCTGATTGATTGTAAATGCACACTCTGAAACTTCTTCAGAACTGCACTGATCCATTAAAGGTCTTAAATTTCTTAACACACACTTTACTACTGGACAGAACAGCGGCGTATACTGACTTCTTTCATGGGGAGGGGGTTATATTCTAAAGACACGTATATAAAATCACCGAGGCTAATAATTTAAAATCAAGAGGGAGGGAGTGAGCCCCCAAACCCCACCTTTTTATACGCCGCTGGTGCTGTCTGACTTCTATTCTCACAGCAATCTTTAGAAAACTAGAATGAATAAGTTAAAAGTAAAAAAACTTTTTTAAAAACAAGCTTTTGCTTAAGTGCGATAAAAAGCATAAATTTTTTATGAATAATGGAGACAGTGAAAAAACACATCAAAATATGTGTTTGCTTTCAAAAACGTTCGAAACTTTTCATTTTATTCAGGGTTTTAGCAATTTTCGTCACAAATTTTTCCAAAAAAAAAAAAAGTCTACTTAATTTTCAGATTTCTTTGAATAACTTCCGCGATAAGAATGCTATTTTCTCCAAATTGCACTTTCAGATCAAATTGGAGGCGCCGAGCAAGAATTCGAACTTGGATTTTGAAAATTCTCTAAAGTTTTTGAGTTGGGGGGCCCCCCCCCCTTTGGCCCCGGAGCCACGAAACTGCGTACGAAGACTTGACTCAATCCGTGCTATCGATAGGTGGTCTTTGTTTGTGTAAATTCGTATAAGTTGTGGAGTTACGGGTTCCCTTTCGAAATAGGGACCCACCACTTGGAGGACCCAGCTTCGAGACTAGAATTTAAACAATTATATTTTTATAATCTACTTAACTCGACCTATCTAAAAATGCACCACTTTAGTGAATAACGACGTAAATTTCAGAATTGTTGGAGAAGTTCGATGAAAAAAAAACTTTTTTATCGGATTTGGAGGGACCCCCTTTTACACTAGAACTTAGAAAATTGAATCGTGCACTCATCTCGACCCCTTCTATCTAGTAGTATTTTTTTGTGAGAAAATTCGTGTAAACTCAGGAGTTGGGAGGCCCTAGTTCCGATAAGGGACCCCCTTCGAGGCCAGGGCCAGGAAAATGCATTGCCATTCAAACTAAACGTATATTCAAAGTTTCAGCTCAATCGGTTGAAGACATCAGCTTCAAAATTAAGTTGCAAGATTCCACCCGAACAAATTACATTGCAAGTTAAATAAAAGCTTGTAAAAAGGTGAATTAAGTGGGCATAATTAAAAAAGTCGTCCGACCAACTGATCAAAAATATACGAAACTTGCTTCATACGAAATTTTAAAGTGAGTCTAATTGTGTGGGGAGAGGAATGAAAAGATCTTACCCAATCGATTCCGTATTCCATAGTGGTCTCCCACGGCACCATTCGCAAGGGACACTGAGCCTCTGTTAGGACGATGTTCGCGGCTTCTGGATCACAATAAAAATTGTATTCTGCCGAGTCCGTCGTGTTGCCAATTCCTAAAAGTGAAATGGAATATTTTACATCGACGCAATATTTTCAAAACCAAAATTCCTTATTCATTTCCTTTGTTCAGAATGAATGGCTCGGGATTTCAGATTTATTTATTTTGCAGATTTCATTTCTGAATATGAAGTATAACTTATTTATAATCTGGTGATGTTTTGAAAGAAAGCATACGAATTATGAATCTAATGAATGAATAAATGAGTGAATATTAACATCACGCTGTTCAGCTACACGAGGGCTTTTGGCGACGGACCTCGTAATTTAGAACCATGGTCAAGAGGCGAGGACGATACCTGAGCTGGCACCCCCCTCTCCTAACTACCACACCAAAAGTAAGTAAACGGGAAATACTATAACAAATTCAATTGAAAATTATTATTTTGAATCCTATACCCAGTCAGAAGGAGAGAGTATTTTATAAGTTTGAACTCACCCTATCTATAACATAAGTTGAATGCGAAAGAGCTTTTTTCAAAATTAAACGTTGTAAAAAGTAGATTAAGGGGCAAGTCATTGTTAATGATGGACCATTGTGCTCTTTGGGGGAATGAGAGAGTATTTTGTTTATGTACATCCCTTCATTTTGAATGCAGTGATCCAAAAAAATACTGCAGGAAATCATAATGAGGTAGATAAAGTTTTAACGTGCATCGCTCTTCTACACGGCGGGTCTTACAAAGCTCTAATAAAGCTCGAGCTATATGAAAGTAGCTAGAAAACTTGAAACTTGACTCTATCGTCAACATTTCGCTATGTTTTTCATTGAATCGCCATTATAATTTAAGAAACGGCGTTGCTTGCGAATATTACAATTTTAACATAAAATAAATACAACATAAAGTAATATTAATGTATTACACTTTCAGATGTGTGTAAATTATTAACACTATTTTAAGCGTTTATTACACAAAACTTTTAACAGTGTATTACTTTTGCTGAGCAGAGATCAGCTTAGGGAGGTATTTTCAAAAATCGACCCTCAAGAGTGTTACGGGGAGTTATAAATAAAAAAAATCCTTTTTATCAGTTATTTAATCTACAGACTTAAAATTTAAGAAAGGTTTTTTTTTTCTTTTTTTTTTTTTTTTTTTTTTTGTTCAGCTGAGATATGCAAAAAGCTTTTTTAGTTTAATTTGCATTTCACGTAAAATTAACTCATTAAAAACTTCTTTATCCTTCAATCTGTGTTGTTTAATTTTTCAGTTCACCCGTGCGAAGAGCGGGTATAATACCAGCTAGTATATAATAATGCATGTGAGCTTTAGCATATATGGAAGGTGATTCTAAACAACTGAAGAAGCAGTATCCTGTACTTCCACTCATACTTTGCGGCGATTTCAATATTGATTTCCATAAAGATGAGGATTTATAGATCAATACAATTTTTAAAAATCAGATTTTAATTTGGATTTTTTTTCTGGTAGAGCACTGGGGACGATATCTACCTACGTTCACGTATCATATTGTAGTTGCCAGAAGCCTCTTGTCACAGAGATTAATAACGGCGAGAGTATTAATGTAATCAATACTCAAAGTGACATTAATAGTGAAGTAAATCAACCATCTTAACAATGTATCAATACACTTTAAGTAACATGTATTTATGTAAAATAATTTATGTACATTATCATATATATAGATATATTTCCGAATCCATATGAAAAATGTGACTAGAATAAAGAAAATGCATGCATGCTTCCAGTATTATGCGAGATGCGTTTATTTACCTTGTTTGCCTACTATATCATCGAAGACAACCGTACTTAAACTCGAGTCGTGCGTCAGAGCCGAAACACACAGTTTTTTTTAATTGCCTCTAATTTAAATGAGGGGCCCCTAAAATGCCTTCAGAGGGCCACGGGTTGAAGACGACTACATTAGGCAATCGTTGAACAAAAGAATGAAACGTTATAAAATTTCTTATAGGAGAAATTGGATCAAGAGAAACTACAGCAAAAAAAAAAAATTATGAAGGAATCGAGAATACTGTGAATGATCCATACCCAAAGGAAAATAAGAATAGAAGCTTTCCAAGAAAGAAAGCCTCGAGACCTCATTTCTCTTGCACCTGTGCAGAAGAACTAGCGCTTTAGGAAGTTGATAGTAATACGATCCAAGAAGATGAGAAAAAATCTGTACAGAAAAGTTTTCAGTCCAAGAGAAAGAGAGGATAGAAAAAAGAGAGAAAGAAAAAACATGTTAGATGAGGACGCGATTCAAGAGTTTCCCCCAATTAGTTTTTAAAACCGGAAAAAGTGAAAATAAATTATTATAGTCCGCAAAAATGAAGGAGGCTTGTTAAATAATTCTGGATTTTGGAGAAGATGTTATTTTTGAATATTATTTTGAAAAATTGAAAACTGGTTTTTATTAGTATAAAACTGTGATCTAAAATATGTTAAGAATGCCTTAACCCTTTTGATGAAAAACACAATCAAAGTTACATAACGTCTTCCGTGACTCACAATGAGTTGTTGATTAACGTCGTTTTTTAAATCTGCACTATTGGCAACAGGTCTTGTTATTTTTAACCTCGATCAAGTGACGAGAACGATACTCTCGAAACTTCTACACCTCTCCAACGTGACGTCTTTGAGTCTTGACAGATTTATCATGCATCAGTCACTCTACACACACCGGGTCTTAAGTGGCACCTGGAGTCCTTTGTGAGTAAAAATAGCTGAAAATGACCGAGAATTCTTGAGAAGAGGGGAGAAAGCATTCGGACCTATTCTCATTCTCAATACTGTAACCCACTTACGAGAGGGGCAAAAGGCAGTTCCCTTCATATCATTGACGTTTCATGGTCCCCAACAACATGTCTTTTAATGCAATGGAAGGCGGAAAGAAGAGGCAAACAAGTGAATTGTAGTTTCAGAGGGTGAAAGTGCTATATTCAGAGTTTATGGTATTAGGAATAAGATTTTAAAAAAAGATACTTTAAAGTTATTTGTCAAGTTATCCGTTGAGAATTTAATTGAATTAATGTTTTTTATTTCCAATGGCCAGGGTTACAAAAGACCACTACACCGCAAGGGGGCAGGAACTAAAGTAAAAACAGACAATGTAGGAAATAACAACGCGGCGAGAAAAGTCTTATGAATCCAATAAGTCTTTAGTATGTCAATAAAGATCGCACAAAGATGAGCCCTTTAATGCTGGGCAACGCGGCGAATGTGGTCAGCATCCATATCCTCTCAAATATCACAGAGCATGCAGAAAGGGGCCTGTGCAATATGAATTCGATGAAGACGTTTGAGGAGACAGTCGTGTCTAGTAGCCAGACTTCACTGTTGCACATATTTTGAGGTATTAGTACTGAAGCATGCGGTTGGATGGTCTAAAATAAATGGAAGAGAAATCTCAAAAAAATGCAAAAATAATGTGATTCTTCCGAAAAATCCTTCGGCTGGAGCTGATGAGAGCTGCTCTTGTAACAAATTGAAATTCTTTAGTGTAAGGTTAGAAATTCAGGCATTAATCGAACCAATCAAATGGAGTCATAACAGTGGAAAAGATAATCCTCAAAACTATCCGATGCCATTAATATCAGGCTCCATTTGACGTCGCCTATAGAAATTAGAATAGAGTCACAAGGACTTTTTAGACGAAATAAGTGTAGGGATCTAGCGCCACACATGGAACAGTTGCGCGAACGACCTGGTATCAGGCAATGAGTGAAGCATGCATGGGAGGATCCGGCAACGCTAGAGTCGACAAGGAAGAAGAAGGCCGAACACGAAGGAAGGAATTCGAAAAGGGGAAAGAAAGAACGAGAATGTTGTGAAATCTTATTTGTTTCTGTGTTGTGTCCCGCAATACAATCGATAATAAAGAATTAGCACTCAACAATGCCATCATTTAGAGCAACAAGTGTTGGCTTCTCGCGAAATGGAAGGAATCAGAGATCTTGTAACTCACCTCCAATTGCATTGACTTTGTATTCAAGGTGAAGATGAAAAACAAGATTGCAGGAGAATTATCGTCAGAAGGAATTGAGAGTACAGGATCAATTAAGTTCTTAAGACCAAGTAATTTGTGTGAAGAAAAAGAGACTACTCTTAGAAGCTTGAACATTTTGTAATGCGATTTATTTATAGACAAAATTTACAAGCAGGGAAAGCCTTAGACTTTATAAGGGTCTAAACTATTTGAGATGTGGCCCCTTTATAAGTGCAGATATTTTATGTCAGGGGCAAATATGATTTTCGTATACCTAGAGGGTTAAACTGAAATACAATTACGAAGTACATTACATAATAAATCAGTAATAATACTGCAGTATATTTAAGGATAGGTGACAATTGCTTGCACGGACAATTATTTGGGGCCTCAAGAGGGGGGGGGGGGATATAGCTTATATGTAAACCCTGCACTGATTATACAAGGAAAATTCAAAGCTCTGACCATAACTTTTTGCATTACATCCAATTTTTATGCCTTCGAACTATCATTTCCATAGAGTGTGTTGATTGTGAACTCACTTAAGAGGAATTTCATTTTGATAGATTTGAGAAATTTTGATAATTACACTCACACAGTTTGTGTGAGGACCCTTTTGAATATCCTGCTAGTGTTACAACATATAATTGCTTAGATAGCCACGGATACAAATAGAATCAATAAAACTAACTTGATTCCAAATCCTAATTTCGGATGCTATTCATTTCCCTTTGCTTGAGAGGAAACTCCTCTTTACCTGCACAGAAGTTCATTCACAGCTCGCTAACAGAAATTTTTCTCCATTTCTTACCCTCATACAATGTGGAAACTCTGCAGGTGGTGGGTGAATAATAGCTCGGTGATCAGGATTCTACGAATGAACGTCAAGTTTTGTTAAGGGATGTTGGAAAGCTAAAATCATATTTTTTTGACAATTTGAGATTTTGACATTTTCAAATTGTATAGATTTTAACCTTTCTAAAAATACCTTATTTAACCTCCAGCGTAATTAGAAGCCCTTAAAACCTATTTTTAAATAACCATTGAAACTGGGCCACGCCCATTTGATTGGCGAAAAATGTTAACAAAGTACTTCATTTTTGCCTAAAAGTTGAACTTCTGATATAAACCAAAACACATGTATCTATTATATTGTAAATTGAGACTTTTATTTTTTTTTATTTCCTAGCCGATTAGAAGTCTCACTGTACACATTAAAATCAATTTATCTCAAAATGTAAATTTTGATGTTCGATGTACCTTTTCTGAGGAACTACTGTTCACAGGTATGTAAATTGTTTATGATATATTTATAATGATGGCTAATATATACTAAAATGAGCTTTTTGTAAAGAACTCAAAAATTTATTTTTTACAAATTTATGTGAAAAATGGGTCAAATTTCGCAATGTTTGATAAAATATATTTCATTAATTATTAAAAAAAATCAAAATTAGTTAAAAGCTAATTTCAGTATAATGAGAAAGGTGTACTGTAATTGTATGAAAAATTTCAAGCATGTACATATAACAGATTTTGAGAAAAGGTACATCGAAAATAGCCAATTTAACACTGTTAGTATATATATAGAGAGAGAGGTTTCCAATTTCCCTTAAAATATATTGGTTGACAACCTTCAAAATAGAGATTTTCCTCACAGAAATATCTATTTGATTTTTTTTTTATTAATGCCGCCTCATAAAGCAACTCTAGAGCTATTGTGAACAAAGTGCCTCTCTCAAGTGACAAGGGGGACACCTGAGTTGTCACCCCACTCTCCAACGTAAGAATTTTGAACCCCCACAGATTTAACGTGCATCAGCCTCACTACAAAGAGATGGGTTCTCAGTGGCACCAAGACTCGAGCTCACGACTCGCCAGTTGCGAATTCGTGACCATGATTACTCAGTTATCACTGCCACCTGTCCTCACAGAAATAAGAACTGCAGTCGTGTCTAGAATTCTGAAAAGTTTCTATATTAGAATGTTTTAATACTTATTTTATAACTCTAGTAGTGTCACTTCTTAACAAAAAAGAGACTTTCAGAAAGACAGCGAACATCAAGTAAGGTGGATTTTAAAAATACTTTCTATGAGTGATCCAACTGCGTGAGTGAATATTAAAGTCACACTGTTCAGCTACACGAGGGCCTTTGGTGGACGGACCTCGTCATTTTGAACCACGGTCAAGTGACGAGGACGAAATCTGAGCTGGCACCCCCTCTCCTAACTACCACACCACACCAACAGGTGGACATTTGAGCTCTCGACAGATTTAACGTGCATCGCCTCCCCTATACGGCGGGTCTTTAGTGGTACTGCCAAGTGGTTGAGAATTACTGTGTGTACTAGACGATCTTAAAAAGTAGATTGAAGTAAAAAGTGCTCACCCTTGTAGTTTCCACCCATGAAAACAATTCTCTCAAGACGTGACGTGAAGTCGGGGTCAATCCTGTGGGCCAGAGCGACGTTGGTGAGAGGTCCGAGTACTGTGAGTGTGAGACGAGGATGGGTGCGGGACAGAGCCACGAGAGCAACGGGTGCGGGAGTTTCCTCAATGATCCCATTCGAAGGGAAAAGGTGTGAGCAGTCACCGAATCCGTCCGACCCATGCACTCTCTCAGGGAACTTGGGGTGCGGAAGGAGAGGCGTGCTGCTTCCCCGGTACACAGGCACCTAAAAAGAATTTATAAATAAATATCGAATAAAATTCGACAAATAGCTTTGAGATTATTTGTGAGATCGCCAAAAACTGCTATGAGTCATCGACTCAAACCATAATATTCTACCTTTGAAATGTATTTAAAAAAATCTAATTATTAGTTTGTGGCTTTTTATAATGAATAAAAAACTTTTTTCTATCAGAGAATGCAGTAAGCGAATCAAGTCAATAGCTATTCACGCGGTGTGACCCTCGGAAGAGACCCCCCACTGTCCGCGATAGACGACCTTTTAAGTCAATTGCAATGAAACATTAATCATAAGATGAAATGTCGTGTGTTTTTTATCCTGGGAAATACAAGTAGAAGAACAGAGACATACAATGCAAATAGAAGAGTATAGACATTTATTACAGATGATGACCCCATCATATAACAAGAAGGGGTGCGCTGCTTTCCATTCGAGACGGGAATCGATTACAGGTGAAAATCCGACTTCTTTTTCCGAAGAAAATACAACCATACCTTACTCGGGATTCGAACCCACTCGGTTACAAGCCGAGAGTCATATCCACCATACTGCCTGGGCGGCACAAGATGAAATCTAAAGATGATTTCATTTGAGCACAATAGCCAGGACGAAACATCTGATAACAATCTCGATCGTCGTATGCAAATCCTAGTGCCGTGTCTGAAGGCTCATATACACTGGTGTGCAAAACTTAAGCAACAGGTGGGTTTATTGCCATAACTTCATGAAAAATCATCTGAGAGACTTGAAATGCTGAAATGAGGGAGAGTATTATGTACGTAAAGGATGACGAAAGCATTGGAGCTGAAAAAGGAATACAACGCATACGGTATGGAATCAAACAAAAACAAGCTTTATTGAACGCATAGTATCGTGACTCATGATTGTCTATCCAACAGGAAGAACAACAAGCAGATATTCCTTAATATGGTATATGTCCTCCCCTTAGTACAATGGTTGCTTCGCACCGTCTCCGCATACTCAGAACCAGCTGGTGCAACATTTCTTGAGGTAGGAGTGCCCATTCCTCAATCAACATCTGTTTGAGTTGTTGGTTGTTCTCCGGATGATGTAAGCGTGTGGCAATACGTCTCCCCAAAGCATCCCACACATGTTCGATGGGATTTAAATCTGGGGAGCACGCTGGCCAATTCATTCGAGTGATGTCTTCACTTTCCAGCAGCTCCTCAACAGCAAGAGTGCGATGTGGCCGTGCATTGTCATCCATAAAAAGGAAGTCTGGGCCAATGGCACTTCGGAAAAGACGCACATGGGGAAGAAGTACCTCCTCACAATAGCTATCCCCGGTTACAGATCCTCTGTCAAAAATGTGAAGCTCAGTTCGCCCGTTCAGCATAATGCCTCCCCAGACAAGAACTCCAGGACCACCGTAACGGTGTCTTTCCTTGATGTTACTGGGATAAAACCGGGTCCCGATCTCTCTCCAAATCAAAACGCGTTGAGAATCGCTTCTGGTACTGAACCGACTCTCATCCGTAAAGAGGACACGACTCCATTGATCAGTTGTCCAGTTTTTGTACTCTCTGTCCCACTGTAAACGGAGGTTTCGGTGGCCAACTTTCAACAGGAGGCAGCGTTCAGGACGGCGGGTGAACAGGCCCCCTTTGTGAAGGAGTCTAGCTACAGTAAACCGCGATACTTGTCGACCCGTTGCTGTACAGAGTTTCTAAGCAATGGCGCTTGCTGACTGCTGTCGACCTCTTTTCACCTGCAGGATGATATATCGATCATCCCTTGCAGTTGTCGTCCTCGGGCGGCCACCACCAACCTTTCTAACAGCTGTACCTATGGTTTGGAACGTTTTCCAAGCGCTCGAAACGACACTTTTGTTGATTCCGAACTCTGCAGCTACACTGGTGACAATATGCCCCTCCTCCAGCTTTCCGATCATTCTTTCACGTGTGAAGTCGTCCAGGTGATTTCTTCTAGCCATATTTCACGAACTGACTCACTGGCACTTGCAGCGAATATGTTGAATTGCATCTCCGTCCTTCATTTTATTCTACTGTTGAGCAGTGCGCGCCGACATCACGCGTTTTGCGTACGCTCACATCGCTTCTGACGTTTTGTTCCTGATATTTGCATACGCATGACGTTTCTACTTACTTATGTGTTCACTGTACTGATCTCCAGACCTCCTTTTCTGCAATTTCATGGCTATCTGTGCTAAATTTTTACATTGTTGTTTAAGTTTTGCACACCAGTGTAGATCAGTTCTACTTCTTTTCTAGCTAGTTTCACTTTTAAATATCTTTCTATTAAAAATGTTGATGCATTTAAAACATTTATGTGGGAATCCAACCGAAATCTTCCAAAAGGTGGGATTCTTCAGATAGCGGGGTTTTTATGGCGTGGTGTCTAGGTGTTTTTAGGGTGTATTAGTTAATTTTGAAATAAAATAGACAACATAGTTTAAGAAAGAAACTGGTTGAAAACTAAATAATTTATTATGAATTATAGGGGAGTATTTACATGGGGAATATTTCAAAAGAATAGGAAAGTTAGATAAGCATATTTCGGAAGAATAGGAAAGTT
>BMAV01011943.1:243072-312109 GCA_019973955.1 Trichonephila inaurata madagascariensis | reverse complement strand
TGCTCTCCGTTACGCCACTGGCTTAGGGGGGGAGGGGGCTTTTTGCACTACTTATTTGAATGAGCAAAATTAAATGAAAAGTACAACCATTATAAAAAATTATTTATCAATTAATCTAATTATACATATATATGAGTATATATATATATAAGTTAATACAAGTATATTTAATATGAAATTCATTCCTCACTTTCAGACAGTTTTTTTTTTTAATTATTCACTTTATTTATTTATTTATTTGTCGGTTCATAATCCGTATTCATTATTTAAACGTACTATGCTGTTCGAATTGATTGCGATAATTATTTTAACGATAACGATTTTTTCTAAAATCTTAGCTTTTAATTATTACATAACTTAAATAGACAGAAAAACCTATATTAGTAAGAAATTGGGTCCTCCTGTTGCAGAAAATATAATCCAATAAAAAAAAATACTAAACATAAACCTCGGGAAAGAAAAATATATTCACAATTGTTTAATATTAAGAGAATTTTTAGATTTGGTCAATTATCTCTAGAGCTTCCGAACAGATTTAAATGAGATTTGATTTGTACATACGTTTGACATAGTACAAAAAATAACTCTTCAACATATAAAACACCCACAAGATCGAATGTAACACTCATCGAAGTCGGCTCTAGGACAGGACAAACCGGACCCCTGCCCGGGGCGGAAAATTTTAAGGGTGGCATTTGGATCAAATTTGAAAAATATATTTTTTTTTCCGTTACAAAAAATTTGATATATTTTCTGAAATATTATTGGGTGTGAATTTGGTAGTTCATTTAACGTATGTCATTTTGTACTCTATATTTAATCACGGTTTTCTTTTATGTTGAAACTTGAAGGGTCTGAGGCGGGAGTATATGTTAAAGCATAAAATTTAATATGTGTTTGTACATCTTTAACTAGAAACTGCCTTCCCATTCCGGAGTGAGGTCACAACTGACATTCCTTTCACTCTTACGATGTCCGGTTTCAGCTATCCAAAAGGAGACAAGGGTAATAAGGGGTTTGGGTTGGTAGAGAGCCACAGAGGAGATGCTTTATTTTAGTCTTGAGTGTAGTTATTATACATTATAAAACAAACGCTTGTGATCCCCACCATTAATAGAATATTTTTCGAAGAAATTGGACTGCTTAAATAGATGATTCCTTGTTTTTCATTTCATTTGCTTGAAATAATAACAAATAATTACTTACTTAATTTTGAATTATTTTGAATTTTTTAAGACTTATAATAATAATAATAATATAGAGAGAGTGAGAGAGAAAAGGGTGGAGTTTTTCATTTTGTCCGGGGCAGCAAAACTGCTAGAGCCGGCTCTGAACAATTATTCATGTTTTTGAAATAAGGGGCAGATTTCACACCATGAAACCTTTGAAAATGAATTAACCATGCAGATACGAATTGCAGAACACATTAAAGAATGTCAACTGAGAATAAATACAAATGGATAAATATTTGATGATCAAGAAAAAGACGCACAAAAAAGAAGGCAAAATCAAAGCTAAGGAAATTTTTCCATTACTCTCCTTTTGTTAAGAGCTCCTCCATATCGAAAATAAAAGATTAAAAAAAATTAATTTACTGTAATGAAGTAAGAAAATACTTTCTGACATAATAAGAAATACACATTTACACTGATAGAATTTATTAGTATTACTTCATCAAACATAAAAGCTTTCATTTCGATACATTCATTAGCTATCTGATCCTATAAATAAATAAAAAACATCACATTTTGTTTGATTTACTGTAATCCCACGATGAGAGATTTTTTTACTGAGTTTTCTCTTTTTAAATCTAAAATATTATTTCAGAGAAAAGACAAAACCCAGACCCAGAGAAACATTCTAGAAAGATAAAAAATTCATCTGTTTGACCTTCGAACTTACTGCTATGGTTAGTTCGTTCCTTTTTTATGCCTTTATTTTTCATTTAGGGAAAAGTTGTAAATAATGCGCCTATACGAAAGAGTTATATAACATTTCGAAAAGCAGAGAAAACATTTTGAAGGATTATTTGGCCAATATTTATTTTTATGAGTGTTTTGAAACATATAAAGCATGATGGAAAACCTTTTAAATAATTCATTTTTAGATCTTAACATTCGTAGTTTTACATTCATTAAACATTTAACCCGGGAGCGTTCGCGCGCGGTACAAACTACAAAAATTTGAACAAAATATGACAGTTTTGCTTGCAGATATTATTCCTGTAACGTTCGTGAAGAGTTTCTGTGATTTGTGTCCTTTATTAAGTTCGCGTACCTTAGCAACGTTTTAATTCGGTTCGATTGGAATTTTTCTTAAATTATCAATGAAGAAAGGTAGAAAGTAGGTAAGTATCCTTTCTCTTCGTTAAATTATTCACTGGAATTGTGATTTTTATTTTGTACAATAAAAATAATTGTTAAAAAATCTTCTACTATTACCATTAGTATAGAATGCGCGTCTGCCCCCGGGTTAAAACATTTTGAAGTCTTCTCGTTTTAAATATTAAAAAGTAACACAATTATTCTTTATCGGTATTTTTTACATTCTTTTTCATTATTTAACATTAATAATAAATGCTAATTTGTGAGGATTACAATTACACACACACACACACACAGTTCGTTTAAATCTATTTATAATATGAGCATTCAATTAAAAAAATCATTTTACATTTTTGTATTCATTGCCGTGCTCTTGGTTTTATTCTTACAATTCCGCAAATGCCGACTGGGTGGCGTAGTTGGTTTGTCGCTGGCCATCTGCACCTAAGTTTGTGGGTTCGACCCCAGCCCATGTCGGTGGAATTTCATGATGCAGAAAATCGACAGCGGTCATAAACGGCCATGTCGTATGAATATTCGGCATGTAAAAAATCCCTTGAAGTGCCCGTTTGGCTTGGCTGCCAAAATTCTAAAAAGAAATTCTTAAGTTCAATTTTGCATCGTCAGAGCTCAGGTACCTCCATCTGAGGAGGAAACTGGGCATCAAAATTACTTGCGGCAATTGGTATCGCCTATTATACGGTGCCGCACTAAAAAGCGATACCAGCTCCTGGGGAATAAGCCAGGTCTGCAAAGGTAAAAAATACCAACATTTGCTATTACACGTTTAGATCAGATGTCGGATAGTTTGCCTAGACTCACGCAGACGTTCGCGAGAATGCTAATTGTGACGGATATGATAAGAGAGCAACAGTAGCGCACACAGGAATTTTTCAAGGGGGGTCCGGGGTATCATGTTCTTGTATCATGCTATTTTTGATTTTGTCGACTTTCAGAAACAAAACACAGTAAAAAACTAATTATTGAATAAATAATTAGCATTAATTAATAAAATTAATCATTAACAACAAATATTTAATTAAATTTTACGTATTATATACTTAGAATTATAACCAATCGGAAAAAAAGCAATTTTGGGGGGGGGTCCGCCCCCCCCCCCGGGGGGGGCGCCACTGGAGAGCAACATAGACTAGACTATTTTTCTAATGACATTTAAACTTTTAGAAATGGATGATGGAAGAAATAAATCTTTAAATAAATATCATTTTGCAATCTGTTCCAATTTAAAAATTATAGATACGAAAAATAACATGATAATTATCGTATTACTTAAAAGTATAATTGGTTTAAAATATATATTACTTATAAAAGTAATTTGCTTAAAATATATATTGCTTAAAAGTAACAAATACAAAATTTGATACTTTCTTCTGAATTTTTACGGTTTATAATTAAGATCGTATGGTAGATTTAGCGACAAAGCGCATTATTATTGTGTAAGGGGGGCGCGATAAAAATTATGATTGAAAATTGGGTCGCGAGTAGTGAAAGTTTGAGAAGCACTGCATTAAAGAGTTGTATACCGTCTATATCGTTCACAATCCTTCCTTCTGTATCTGTAACTTAATATCTAAGTCCATGCAGGCTTTCATCATTAGAAATGTTGTGAAACTCAAACAGAAAGCAAAATGTTGAAAACACTCATATAATAAGATATATGTTTCATTTACCAAAGAGATCTTGTAATCAAGAATTACAAAATAAAAAGCAGTCTATTTGCTGGAAGGGCTTTGAAACTGGTTCATCTCACTGCCTTATAATCAAATAAACAGACCTTTTTCCTGAGCTTTGAAATGAAAAATTAGGGATCATATCTAAATTTCTTGCAAGTGCTGTTGCTAAATCGACAAAAATTTTTTTAAATTATTGCTTTTGATTATTTTATGATTTGTGTCTTAGTGCCTTTTAAGATTATATTCTTTAGTAACTGAAATAGAGTTTTTACATATCAAGCACGATATTTTTTTCTTGCTCTGGGCATCAAAAGATTACAGTTCCCATTTTTCTTGAAATTTACGATGTTCCTCTTCAATTGATCTTTTCTTACTAATTGTATTTGAAGTTTTTTTTTTTTAATTAAATTTCTAGATTAATATAAATTAAAACCAAAATCCGCTTTCATTTGAAAACGATTGAGCAAGCACTGCACTTTGTCTTGATCGTCTACGTTTCGTATTGTGACACACACTGCCTCTGACAACAATTTCAGCCTCACACCGCTGGTTGGACACTCGAAAGACAGATGGAGGAAGAGGATTATAGTCACACAAACGATAAATTGTGGAATGTTTACACATCCCTTCTAATATTCTCCAATTCCAGAGTGATGTTTTAATGGACAGTCCCCTTGCCCACAGGAAGTGCGAAGTCATTGACCAAAAGGGACAGAGGGGTTGAGAGCGGCTTAGAAGAATGAGAATGACTTATAACGCGGTGTTAGCAACACGGAAATTTATTGTATATAAGCGCATTATATTGTGGGAGAAATACAGTTTACATAGTGTACTGAAAAGTTGCTCGCTCGCTCTCTGCTGTGAATTTACTCTAAAGTATAATAACTGCTTGTGATCCATAAGATTAAACATCATTCAGAGTGAAAAAAAATGCATAAATGCATTTAAGAATTTTATAAAAATTAATTTCGTATAGTAAAATATAAAAATTTTAATAAAATACAAAAATTATTTTATAATCTAAAGGTTATTTTTGTAATCAAATAGGATTTCTTTTAAAACAAGAATAAGTAACAAATTAATATGTTATAAATTAAAAGAAAACTTTATCTCAAATAATTTACAAAATTAAAAAAAACTTTAAGAGTTTGATATTTAAATAAAGTTTTTTTTTAAAAAAAGTCACGGTGGGCTGCAACTTATGTATTGGTGGGCAGCGCGTTTGACAAGCCTGGGCTAAGCGGATTGGTTGATATGAAATTACACTTCAACTAGGAGAGGAAGTATTCACATAAGCAGGCAGATATATATAGATCATGATTAGCTTTTAATATATGTTTTCATTATTAAAAGCTAATCATGCGCACGCTCGTTTTCTTGCAGCTACTGATCTATGAAGTACTATTACATGTATAATCGCAACTTATTGCCGACATTGTAGGAAATGAAACACATGGCTGTCAATTCAGAGCGTACGACGTATAGGAAATTGGAGTTGCCAACTTGGCGAGTTATTAATAGAGTTGGCAATTATTGCGATAATACGAAAGTAATATCTATAAAAATCTCTAATAGAAGAGGCATCCGAAGTTATGATTATTTAGTAACATTTCAAAAATAAACATTTATAAATATTTTTGAAAATTTGTTGTATAAAATATTCGGTATTTCGCCGGTGCAAATCTCGCCAAACAAGCTTTGCTGGAGACAACACAATATACACATAAAACAAATTTTATAAATGTTTGTTCTCATTGTTTTTTTTAATCTATTTTTGATGTTTTATGAAAAGGACGTTACTGAGATGAGAAAATAAGAACGAGATTGTTGTGTTTGATTTAGGTGGATATTACTTGCTATAGTTATGTGACCGTCATATCACATTAATTTAACTCATTTTCTCTAAATTCATTCGATAGTCGAACACTGAACTGAACTGAATTGAACTTAAGGCTTTCTGTTACACAAAGTTTTGATATTTTTAAAGTTGTAGACTTGCGATTTAATGATTTAAATTGATTTTTGTAATAATATTTCAGAAAATCGGTATTTTTTTTTTGTGTTGGTAAGAAATTGAAAAATTATCTCTTTTATGTATAAATATTTCCTTTGAAATTTTAATGTAATGTTAGAAAATATGTCGTATAATTTAAAAAGAAATTTGTGATCCTATTTCACAGTACAGTTTCAGCTACCTTAGACTTTTTTTTTTTAAATAAACAGGTTCTTCTTAATAATAAAATGCTGAGTCGATATTACAGAATCTGTTTCGTTTTCTGTTAATCTTTAAGTTAAACAAACCGCCTATGTATGGGATTTGTGAAGTTTATCATATATATATATATATTTATCTTGTATTTTGATATTGGTATTCAATTTAATTGTGTCAAATGATCCAAATGAAAGCAGGACAAAGTACGGAACAACACTTGACAGAGTTTTTTTAGATATTTAAATAATTTTGAATCTAAAGTATTCATAACCTATTTCAATTACCATAAACCTATTGCTTCCTTCTTAGAATACAATTAATTCACAAATATGATTGTATATTTCATACAAAATTATTACTTTATGAGTACAGACACGACATGCTACTATCATTTGTGCAAACAGAATTATTGTGTTGATACATGTGTGGAAACAGTTTTCCATTGCTATAGCTGCATATTGTTTCATTTGTCTACATCAGGGATGTAAAACTCCATGGTCCACAGCATACATTTTTGCAGCCTGGCCAATATTTCAGCACACAACAATATATAAGAAAATAAAAAAAATTCTCCTGAAAAACAGGAAAGCTAATAGCAGAGAAGAGATACCAAGTGTCAAAACGTAAACATTAAATTTTTCTTGTTCTTTTACATATGTTTATTATAATGTATTATTCAAAATAAACTACTTTTCTATGAATATTGATTTTTTTGCAGCCCACTTTAAGTTAAACCTTGCTTGTTTGGCACAAGTTAGCCTTTGAGTTTGACACATTTGGTCTATATCTTTCTATCTGACAAATTAATTAACAGTATAATGTGGTATTACCTAAGAAATTGCATAAGAGTTATATCACATTATAGAATGGTTTCTTTTATATATTTATCAATATTTAAAGTGTACAAATGAAATATTTAAAAATGGATGCTTGTGTATTATTGCAACAATGCTAATGTTCAAGAGAACTTGTTGGTACTTGCATATTAGCGTCACTGCAGCAAAATTGGCACCATGCAAATTGTATCTATATCAAGACGAGTTTCTGTGTTTTCTGAAAAAATACCAATATGGCAGATTTTGATGGATAATTATGCAGTTCGGGTGACACTAATGCGCAAGTATGAACTCATCAAGTTGGCAACCCTTTTTTCACATGTGTCGTACATGTCAAATTGACAACCATGTTCTTCATTTCATCTCATGTCGCCAACACAGTTATGATAATGCTAGGGGTGGGCAAGCCGGGCCCCTGCTCAGGACAGCAACCTTAGGAAGCAGCAAATTGGCTGTAAAATTAACTAGTTTGTGAAGAAAATAAACCAAGATTACACAAGTGTTCCACAAGTCAAAAAAAATATTCGAAGGGGAAAAAAAAATTAAAAATGTATATACAAAATATTCACGTTTTCTATGGAGTCATAGAGGTTTTTTTTTAACGAGTATTCATTAGTATAAGTGTTACTATTTCGTATGCGTGGATTCGGGTACTAATGAAGAAAGTGGAGAAAGGAGTTTCTCCAAATTAAAAGTAATTAAAAAAATTTTACGCTCTACAACTACCAAGGATCGGCTAAATGGCTTGACAACTATAGCCAATGAACATGAACTGGCTGAAGAAATTAATGTTAAAGAAATTATAAAAAAATTCTCAGAATTCAAAGTGAGAAAGAAACACTTTTAAGTTTAACTCTCGGTTTAAATGTATTTTTAATATGTAATTAAGTTTTAATACTTAGTGGTTCTATAATTTGTTTTAGTATTTTTTTAATATCTGTATTTTATAATTATACACTAGAAATGACTTTTTTTGTGTGCAACCCTAATTTTAATTTAGTGCCAAAAACATAAATTAATCAATTAGTATTTTTTGCTAATCAAAACTTAACATTATTGATAGCAAGTTTTTTGCTTACGTTTTATTTTACCATTAAGCGTGGGAAGAGTTTTTTTAGGTTACCCCTTTTAATTTTTGTTATAAACGGACGGCATTTTACCTCTTTGTCCGTGTCAGCGAAACTGCTAGCACCTGCCCTGTGCATAGGTACCTACAAATGTTTCAAAGAATAGTTTTTAATATTTTATTTAGATAGTTGTTAGAATTGTTGCTGTCTGTTTTTTGATCAGTTATTGGGACTATTGAGCCAAACATGTAACAATTTATTGGAAGGTAAAATTCTGTTATGTAATTGTATCTATAGTGAATATATCTTAACAGATAATATTGCCACACACACACATGTTCCTTTTAAAAAGCCGAAAGAAGCTTCTCGGAAAAGCAGTCAAGAACTCATAACTGATACAATATATTAATCATTCTTCATAGTTGCCATTTTACATAATTTTTTACCTTATTAAGAATATTTCAACTATGAATCTATTTTTGCTCTACATCAGTGGAAAGAAAAATTGTAGGATTATAAGGTTGGTGTCTGCTTTTCCAAGTTGTTGCCATGCATTGGTGATATCATCAGGCAAGATACATCTGTTGCAATGATGAAAAGGAATTTGGTGCATTTTTATTGTGTCGCCATGTGTGTTTGACTTCATAGTCCCTTAAACCATCACTTAAACCAAATTGCCTTTTTTTTTTGTATGTTTCAGTATTTTTTAAGAAACAATATTTCATGTGAAATCATTTTGTTTTCAACTTTTGAATCCTTCTCACTTAGGAATTACCTATATAGATCTTACTTCTGAAGCATGTGATATTTTGTTTGAGCTTTAAAAGAATTTCATGTAATTGAGCGACAAACATTTCATCAGTCATAATGTTAAAATTCATTCTACACTGTTTTTATTTCATTTTCAATAAACTTTTAATTCTGTTATTTATTTTTTATTTTCTCGAATTAATTACACTTAATTTTCCCTTCAAGATGAGGATGGTGATGCATATTTTAGCTTAATCTTTCTTTTCAAAGTTATGTTTCTTTTTTTTTCAGTGTGATATATTGTATTATTTTAAGCTTTACTATTTTATTCACTTGTGAATTCATAATTTAAAAATAGTTAAATATAAGTATTTATTATAAATATATAATAAATATTCTATAAATTAATAATAATATAAAAATTTTGCATAAATTTTTCTATTTTAAATTGTAGAGTGACCTTAATAATGAGTCGCCGGCAAACACCTAGTGAATTTTTGAAACAGATCATTGGACGACCTGTTGTTGTAAAACTGAATTCTGGAGTGGATTATAGAGGTAAAATTAAGAAGGAAAAAAATTGTTTTATATTGTTATAAATAGTTATCCACATTAAATTGTTTTACTTTGTTTCTTTCATCTAATTTCAAATAATTAAATTCTTGAATATTAAAAATTGCGCTTCTTGGAATCAAAATTGATATACTCTATATACACCAGTGGTCTTCAAACTTTTTCAACTCATGGAACCCCTAGAACTTAAAGGTGCTTTCGCGGAACCCCATTCCATATACATACTTCAAACAATATATCACAAAATAATATTTAAGGCTGTTTTCGGCTTATGTTAAAGAATAGGACCCAAATTCAGAATATTTTTTCAGATATAAAAGTTCTCAAACATTAATATTATATTCTGGCTTCATTATCCTGCAAAGAATCACTTATTTTATTGTACTATTCATTTTCATCCAAGTTGACACATTTTGCTTTTATAAAATGTGTTTGATATTTTTTCTCCCATATCGTAATGCTGAATGAGCTATCCCATTACATGTTAAAAGGAAAAACTAATTATCTATTAAATATTGTTACGTAGATCCAGGTTTATGGATTTTATGCAAAACAATCACAAAGAAAATAAACAGTTCTTTAAGAGCGATGCAAATTTATTAACAAAAATCCAATCCTTTAAATACAGGATTCAGCAGCAATATTCACAGAGTAAATCTCCAAAGGTCTTCACACCTTCAAAAGCACTCAAACACAATTGTCAGTGTTTAAAAATACACATATGTAAAAGATTATTCACAAGCACAGCTGAGTCAAAATCGCTAGTCAAAACAATCCTCACTATTCGCTGGTTTAAATCAGACTGACTGGTTGCGGCTGGCACTCCTATTTATAGGCGCAGCAGAAACTTCCAGAAACATAACCACTCGTATCATCGAGCGTGACGTTAATGGAGAGATACACTACTTTCTAGAAGAATCCAGAGGGTTCCGAACTCGCCAATGACGCCGAATTGGCCGCCAAAAATGATGCCAACTTGGCTATACCGCCAAGTTCTCATTGAATCGCCATTATAATAAAAGGGGCAGCATTGCTCTTGAATAGTACAATTTTAACATGAAATAAATGTAACATAGAGTTATACAAATGCATTAAACACCCAAATACAAATTATTTACACAAAATTTGTAACATTATGAAATTTTAAAAACATTATATTATAAATGAACGAGTTACAATGTCACAAATTTTTATAAAAATTGAGGCATTTTTTCTGTTTAAAAATGTGCTCCGTGTTAAGTTTACACTCTTGTAGATATGGCAAAAACAGCCTTAAAGTAGATCAACATGTAAAAGGCACTTCATGTAAAGGCTGTTATAATTCCTTAATTCCATGGTCAGTTAGGACAATTATATTCATCATATTTTTATCTTATTTCAATAATTCAGTCCGTCTTTAGCCATTTCAGTTTATTGGATGACACACATAGAAGACATTTACATAGCAAAAAAAAAAAAAAACATTACATTACTTTGACTACTAGGCTTAACAAAGTATATTTTTCAGAGGACTTGCAGCACCATCTATTTATTTTACAACAAAGGCAATTAAAAAAAGTATTGCATTTATGATTAAAAAATTAAAATCTAATTTTTTTAATATAATTTACTCATTAATAACAATTTATGAATCAAGTGGCACTTACCTATGCATTATATTTTGTAACTGGGATATATATGCCAGTATTTTTTACACAAACTATCGAAGTTTAGGTCTATTGAGATTAAATATAATCGTATTACACATTCTGAATTTAATTTGTTTTTATACCTTGTTTTATAGCCACTTATGTTGAGAAATATATTTCACTTCAACATAATGTTCTGAATGGCATTAAAATGTTTATAGCTGTATGAGAAATCCTGTGTATTTTGCATGAATTTGCAACCTAAAATTTAGAAACTGTTCTTGCTTAAATTTAGATTTTAACATCATTGATATTGTGTTCCCTTTCCTTCATAATAGGTGTTGTTTTCCACAAATGTAAAAAGGTGCATTTTTTCCATTAGAAAACTATTTAATTTTGCAAGACGTGCTAACGAATATAAAATTACCTTGTGGAATCCGAGATGGTAAACAATAGAATATTCACACTCTAGTAGGAAGTATATATATAAAGATAAAATGTGTGTTTTAATATTCTTTTATTATATTATAATAAAAGTTTAAAAAGTGTTGCAAAATAGTTATTATGAAAAAAAAATTTCAGTTTTAATGAATAGGGGTGAGCTTTAGACACTTGTAACTATACAAACTTCATAGAGAACGTGGATCCATTTTGCATACATATTTATTTCTGCTCGATTTTTTTATTGTGACTCGAACCCTTTAGTATGCCTTGTGGAACCCCAGGGTGCTGTGGAACACAGTTTGAAGACCACCCCTTCAATATAACACTTGACCACCTTTTGTTCAATACTGCATGGATTCTTCCTGGCATTAACTCAATGAGTTGTTGGTAAGTTGTTTAATGAATTTGAGACTATATCTGATGGATCGCACTTTTCAATGTCTTCATATTGGATGGTACTGAATTCAGCTTCCAGATGCCTTGTTTGATCTCATTCCCTAGATTCCCAATTGGATTGAGATCTATTTATTGTTCAGGCCAACTAAGCAAAGTAAAAATTCTGCCATGCTCTTTGAACCATCTGGGGACAATTCAACCTATGTAACAGGGAGCATTGCCCTGCTGAATGTTCTTTATTAGTATAAAAAAGAATGTACTTGATCTGCATTAATACTTAAGTCTCTCAGTCAGATGTTCTTCCAAAATCAAAGGACTTGTATAATGCCTAGAAGATGTCCCCCAAACCATATTGCCTCCGCCAGCTTTAAAAGTTGTGGCAATGCAAATAGAATTTGTACTTTCATTTTGTTTTCTCAATATTCGCACCTTGCCATGAAGTAATTGAAACTGTTATTCATTGAACCACATGACTCTTTTTCAGTCATCTGCAGTCCAATTCTTGTGCTGCTTTGTGAACTGGAGACATCTGTTCTTGTTCAAGGCAAACAGTAAAGGCTTTCAAACAGGTCTTCAGCTACCATAGCCTATATAATGTAATGTACTGCAAGCACTTCTTTCAGATTTCCCACAATATGAAGTACGATTGCTTTTCTGTTGGACTGGACACTTCTTGCAATTTTCCTTTCCAAACAAACTGTCAGTTGCCAGTGACGACTACAAGCCTGACATTTCTGCTTAATAATTCCCTCTCTGTAAACATTACTAACTTTTGCTCTGGGATGCTTAACAAATGCAGGCGTTTTCCTGATACTGATTCTGACGCTTCAAGAACTTACAATCATTCTGCTTTCAAATACTACTAAATCACTTTTCCCCTACATTTTCACGAGCAATACAGTGCAATTGAGGTTTCACTTTTTCTACATCCTCTATTAATAACTACCTCCCTCTCTAGTGGTAACTATGTGAAGTTACAGCTGATCTCTGTAAAAGTGTCAAGGGGTCATAATAATCTGGCCACTCAGTGTATATATATTTATTAAATCTTTTGCTAATTCTTGTAAATAGTTTACTGTTCAGTATCAATATTTAAATCAAAATTAATCTTTAGTTTGCCTCTGATTCTTTTGGTTTTCTGTTAAATTAAATGAGTTTTGTCATTTGTACAGTCTGAATGGTTCTATAATACTTTTTTCAACCAAAAAAAAAAAGCAAACTAGATGGCATTTTCTAGAATCAGACTGGCTAGCAGGCTTTGAGTATTGTTTTAGTGCTGTTTAGACATTTGAGAGACTAAAATGATAAATAAACTCTTACAAAAACCCTCTTTTATCATTTGGAAGGTCTGTATTGTAATATCTAAAATGTTATCCAAGAGTATTAGAAATGAGTTAAAAATGTTTAAAAAAAAAGTATTATGTAGGCAATTAATAAAGTTGAATCATTTTTTAAGTCTGCTCCTTTCATCATTGCTCACAAACATTCTCAAGTACAAATTTAAAAAAGTTCCATCCAAATTTCAAAATTTTTAATGCCAAACTTATTTTTTAAAAGAAAAAACTTGTACCATCAAAATGCATTTTTTTTATATTGCTGGGGATTCACATCTGGGATCTTTTTAAATGGTATTTCATTGAAATCTCAGTTTGTGGACACTAATTATTAGGCACCTGTTATGAATTATTAAAAATTTTTATCTTTACTGTATTATAAAAATTTTTAATGCATTTCTATAGGTGTGTTGGCATGTCTGGATGGATACATGAACATTGCTCTTGAACAGACAGAAGAATATGTCAATGGACAACTTAAAAACAAATATGGAGATGCCTTCATTCGGGGAAACAATGGTAAATATCCGATTCTAATTGATTTCACAGAATTTGATTTCATTGTTGTTTAGATTTTATAAGGCCGGCTGGGTGGCATAGTTGGTTTGTCGCTGGCCTTCTGAACCTAAGGTTGTTGGTTTCACCCCAGCCCAAGTTGGTGGATTTTTATGATGCAGAAAATCGACAGTGGCCATGTCGCACGATTATGCAGCATGTAAAAAATCCCTTGAAAGCCTATATGGCTTGGGTGCTCTTAGCAAAATTAAATTCCTAAGTTCAATTTCCCATCGTCAGAGCTCAGGTGTCTGCCTCTGGGGAAGGAAACTGGGCGTCAAAATTACTTGCAGCAATTGGTATTGCCTGCATGGTGTCGCAGTAAAAAGTGATACCAGCTTCTGGGGAATGTACTAGGTCTGCAAAGGTAAATACCGATCCATAGCACCATTAGAAGAAAAGAAAAAAAGATTTTGCAAGCATTAGTCGTTTAATTTTCGAATATTTTACTGATAAAAACTAAAATTCCTGCTAATTAAATATTGCAATAGGACATCTTAATTGATAAAAAATTAATACAAAAAATAAATATTCAAGGGAAATTTAATCAATATGCAACTAAAATTCATTGATTGTTATAAATTAAGAGAGACCTTTTAAATTTATTTTATAATGAATGTTTTGAATTCCTGTGGTGCTTCTAAACAACCTTAGGAATGAATAAGAAAGATTTTTAATCTAAATTGATTTTCAGATATAAATAAGTGTAAATTTTTTAAATCATTTATTTCTTCTTCATTTGTACTAAAATTGGGGAATTTACTATACTAAAATTTTTGAATAAACATAATTTTGTAGTCTGTTGAAATACCCATTTTAATAAAATTTATTTTAAGTAGGAAAATTATAGTGTAATTAAATTTCATGGTGTCTGTAAGTCATTTTACTATTTCATTCAAAGTAGGAATTTCTTAAAATTTGATATTTTTAATTCAATTTATCTTTAGAATTCTAGATTAAAATTGCATTAGTCAAGGAAAATCTCCACTACAGGGAAGAAGTACATTTTATACATATTCTAGTATTTTTAATAGATAAATATATATATTAAAATTGACAAATAGTTCGATTTTCTTGTGGAAAAAATGGGATAGGGAGGTTTGTAAGAGATTTTCATTTAAACTGGGAATTTTCTCCAATACTTCCTGTCTTGTTTAGTTTTGCCCCTACTGTAAAATTTGCTGTAGATGAAGTATTTACTCTGCACTTGTAATGTATTTTTTTTAAAAAATTTATGTAATGAAGTATTAATACGTAGTCAGTGATTGATAGATTTTTATCTGCACATGAAACATCATACTTTTGAAGTAGTTAAAAATACAAAAAGAGGGGAGGGATTAAAATTTTACAATTTGTATTGAATAATGAATGTATTGATTTTTGTTTCTTTTTAGTCCTATACATCAGCACACAGAAGCGGAGAGTGTAAAAAATGAATTCTCACATAAATGTCATCCTGTAAAAATGTTGTCATGATTCATGATAATAAATCATTTTTTTCCTTATCTGTGAAGTGATAATCATTTTGAAATAGACATACCAATCTGATAATGTGATGCAACTAAATCAAAAAATGAAGCTTAAATAATGTTGAGCATCATTAGAATGTCTCCTGCTCCTAGAAAAATCACAAAATAGCTGGGAAGCTTAATGGCTACTTTGCATGTTCTTGTTTGGTTATTTTTACATATTCTTGTACACATTAATATAAAATAGGAAACTGATACTGATAAAATTCATACATAGCAAAAGCAATTTTTAAAAAATTGAATGTTTTTATAATTAGGTGAAATAGAAATATTTGTTTTTTGTAAGAATTGTGCAATTAAAACTGAATGCATAAAGATATTTATGAATAAAAAATGAATTGATGGACCTTAAAGGAATTTTGTGTTAATGTTGGCATTAGAAAAAAAATCAAATAACCCATTGATTATATTACCATTTATACATCTCCTCTAAAATATATAATATTGATTAATTGAAGAGCTGTATACCTTAAAATGTGCCAATTTAATTTACAAAAAGAAAATTTCATTGGTTCTTAAAAAAATCTTAGGTGCTGAAAATAAGGAAAAGGGGGTGGAATGACAAAGAAGAGTAAAAAGAACTTGGTGTGTGTGTGGTAAAGAGGGTGTTTATCAAGGACCAAAAGCACCTTGCAGCTGAAAGCAAAATTCACTTGAAGTCTTAAAATTAGTTTAGCCCCTGAGAGGAGCCAAACTTCCAATGTAAACTGCTTTTCAGGAGTTATTTCAGATTCAATTTTCTTCTCCAGCGCTTAAAAATGCCATTTTTTTTTTTAAATCGTAACTTATACATTTGTATAATGGGAAAAATTTTCCTTTTACTAACATTTTTGATTATCATTATCACAAAATTCAAATGATCTCGGCTTCAGTATTTTAAGCCACGACTGTGTCAACACCTGAGCTAGCACTCCACTCTCTGCATATACGACGAGTCATTAAGCTATTGGAGCAGCAATGAGTCATTAATACAGAATTCGATAGCTTATTTCTTAAGTTAAGGTTTAAGAAATGTGACATTTTTTTAACTATGAATCAAATTAAAGTAAACTCTTATAAGTGATGTGACTTAGAAAGACACAAAAAGAAAACTTTTATAAAGAGACATTTGAATTTATTTTACCTATTCTTAGTAGGAAAAACAATAACATATTGAAGACGAAAATGTATGCATTTACTTACATTCTACAAAATTTAATGTGGAAGTGTAACACACTTGGAATTTGTGAAGGAGGAATGCTTCATTCTTTACTTCATTCTTTTAATTCATTTAGTTGGTGTGTCGCCTCAAAGAAAGGCAAGTCAGATGGCAAAACGCAACACAAGAGCACTGTTTCAAAAATGGGTTAGACTAATGGAGGACCGATTTGAATTAATTTCAAGGTGATTAAAACGTTTTATAAATGATTCAAACAAATAGTTTTGTTTAATTGTTGATACAGACATGGCGTTTTTCACGTGATGAAATGACATTTTACTCTTTTGGAAGTCTTCATACGTCACTTCAGGGAGAGTCGGTTGCTGGTGACATAATGTTCGACAAAGCCGGCTCCCACAGAGACGATAGCGAGGGCCAAGAGGACATAGAACACCCCTGACACCTCATGCAGAGTCATGGACTGGCTGTACACCTTCTGAAAAATAAAAATGGACACTATCAATTCACAAATAGTTTTTTGTCCGTTTAACAAAACCCAAGTATTGCTTCATGAAAATCTCCTGACGAAAAAATCATGTTCTTGTCAGAACTGTAATCTTATTTTATTTGTGTGGCAGACAGGAAAATTACAAATTTGTATTGTAATTAGGTAAAGTGTCTACAGAGAAATTACAGCAGCTAAATGTAGTTCTAAAAATTTACAAAGCTTAACACCAAAAAGTAAATCAGTTCAATTTTGTTTTCAGTTTAATTAATTTTAATTTTGTCTTTTAAAAACACCTTATGACTTATTAATAAGCATCCATTTGCACAGGAATTTAACGGAACAGATAAGCCCCAATTGACGTAGTTATGAGTTTAGCGTTTACCACAAATGTCAAATTTAAATCTCGATCTGCAATTCACACTTCTAAATTTTTTTGTAACATTTCCTTTTTACGTATTGATTTTCTATTTAAAAGCATGGGAGGGCAATACTACCGGCGCCCTGAGCTGAGCGCGCTTCATATGGATGCGTGCGGTGACCCCCAGAGAATATGGACACTGAAAATACGAGACACAAAACGGATGGAGAGTGAAACAAAAACACAAGTACCTAAAAGACGAACTTCAGCTACCTGGCAACGATGCGCGTTTAATCATTTTAGTTTAGTATTTGTGCATTCTTTGTTACTGTTAGAAAAGAAACAGTGTTGTTCGTTAGCTCTTAGTCATTACTAGCTAACGAACCAACCCAAACACAACATGTGTTTAATCAACATTCACTCTATCGAAATAAACAAGCTCGGTCTCGTAAAATCAAGGTGCATACGTGTCGTTAAGAAAGCTATATTACGGTTTACAGTAAATATTTCCCTTGATAACTTCAAAAAATAAGGCCTGTGCTAAGTTGCACTCCGAGATAATAATCTTTGTTACTCTACATCCCACAAAAAATCCCAGTGATTCGGAATGGATCTGTTCAGGTGTTTAATATTTATTCAGCGTCGGTATAAAAATGAAGAATCAAAAACTTTAGTAAACATTGCCGTTAACCCTCTTACCAGAACATCCGTCTCTCAGACGGGGATGATTTGCTTTGGGGTGGGCTGCCTTGACATCTTCAGTTGGATTCTACGCAGTGGTGGCACTTGGCGATTTTTTTCAACTTATAATATGTGCGACTATTCTTATCTATCGCTTTCTATAATCTTACAGTTTTTTTGTCTTTAGTATTATTATTTTTACATGAATATAAATAATTTCTAATCAGTTTTTATAAAAAATACTAGTCACAAGTTGTGATAAAGATGTATTAATACAGTGTGCCTCATAAACATTTAAATATTAAAAATTCTCAATTTCATGAGCGATAAGGACATTTAAAACAGTCCTTACGGTAATAAAATTCAAAAAAATTTGCATACCTGCCTGTCAGACGGATGTTTCTAAGAGCGGCAAAAAAATTGATGTTCCGGCCAGAGGAAGACACAAATACTCTCTTGATTTATTTGTCTGAGCCGGATGTTTAATGAAGTATTAGTTTCTCAAAAATAATTACCTCGTTTTTTTAAGGTATCCAACTACGTTCGGAACCGTGATTTTGAAAAAGCGCATAAATGGATAATTTTCATGATATTTAATGCCACTTAGATTAGACTATATCTATAAAATTGTTTTAAGGACATTTTAAAAAAAATTTATTTAAATACAATATTTTGGCAAAAAATGAACATAGAATGACCATTTTTCAAAATATTCTCCTTTTGTAAAAAATGCTTATATTATAATATTTTGCCAGTATATAGCTTAGACCTCTGTACAGAGGCTCAACTATGATATTTGAAAAATTCAAATTTTCTTTAAAGCGATTTCATTGGAAAATATTCCATCCATTTAATTCGCTTGGCAACATTTTTGTTTACATGTTTGAAAGGGCCCCCCCCCCCCCCAGTTCGGTTTCCGTACGGATTTCGAATTGCAAGGCAATTTCAAAACAAAAAAAAAATCTCGGATTATATTTGGAAATATACGTTACTATCTCCTTGTCAGTGTTGGGTGTAGTTCTGAAGATTAATACAAAACCAAAAACTCACCGGCAACAGGTTCATGTTGGGATCTTCGCACTGATCCGTGTAGTTGTGCCACCACTTTTCGTAGAGCTCTCTCAGGACTCCCGTCTCCATGAGGGTCAGCACCCCGTGGTCAACGACCTCCCTAAAGAAAAGATCCATGTTAATTACCTCAAGAAGAAGAGAAAAATCCTGGACAAAATTTATAACATTACTGTTTCCTCCATATCATGGATTGTTTACTAACCAAACACTAGATCTCTTGGAAATGGATCTCGTAATTTTGAACCTTAAACAAGTGTCGAAGACGGCACGTGAGCTGACACCCTACTCTCCGGACTACCTCACCACGCCAGCATGAGGACTTTGAGCCTCGACAGATAGAAAGTGCATCAGCCCCTGAACTCTACGGGTTTTCAATAGCACCAGACAATACAATAAAATAGCACTACAGCAAATCTATAGAAAACGAAAATATAAATAAAATGGAAAGATATAAATATATACATTCATATTCAAAAGATTAAAGTGATATCAGCTCCTGGGGAATGAACTAGATCTGCAAAGGTAAAAAATGCCAATACGCAGCCCCATTAGAGAAAAAAATATTCAAAAGAGGATGTAAAGTTATTTAGAAATATTTATTTTGCCGCACATAGATATTACGTAGCTTCCTGTCCGTCTGCTTCCAATCTTCTTTAGTCAGAATTATTCATATTTGAAATAGAAATATGAGCGTGAATCCTCTGAAAAAGAATGATTAACAGAGCTACATAACTGAACCCTTGGAGAAACGTTGTTCTTTTGGTCGAAGCCGCGAGTAATAGTCGCCATGCCAAACTTAACTTATTTCTTGAAACTTGGTATCCGAAAATCGGTACGAATTTTTGCGGTATGAAAATGTCCACAGGTAAAAGAACGCTGTCTTTAATTACCCGTTTTAATTTGATTCTTTAAATTTCATTTGTAGCCCTTGTATATATTCTGATTTTTTAAAAAAAATATTCAAATAACGATTGTTGGCAAATACCAGATTCTTAATACTTTGAAAAAAAATTTCAAAATATAATTCAGACAAAAATTAAATGCCGGGATTAGTTATTTTAATCCCGGAATTTGAAAAAAAAAACGTCGGGATCCTACTTAAAATAATCTGAATATTTTTTTTTTCTGAGGCAGTGCAGGAGTCCACTCGACACACAACCTTTGTATAATGTTCCCCTCCAGTGGTCATTCCTACTGTTGGATGATTCAAAAATGGCATTAAATCCTAATCCCATAAATGTACGAAAACGAATGTAATATCAGTCAAGCAGATACATATGCATTCCCTTCCGAATTCAAAAACAGTTCACATAGGCTGTTACTTACTTGAGGGTGCTATTCTTCCGAACGGCGGGGGCGAACGAGATCGTCGTAAGGAATCCTGATGAAGCCACCAAATCGCAGGGTGGCTGGTTCGTCATGAAGGTAATACTCGAAGACTCAGTAATAAAAGCGTAAGTCCCTCCAGAAGACCGTACGCGCTCCACCGCTTCCGCGAAGCTGTTGACCATGACGTCCGGGTGCTCCTCAAGGTATCGCCCCAAATCTCGGTACAAGCCCACATTCGATTGCTGGGGAGTGAAGGAAAATGAGAAACGGCAAAGTTTCATTTCTATTGAAATCAAGAACTAACTGCTTGTTACCTTAAAAAACGACGTCGTTGATCCGGATCTGTATGTGCCTATGGATGGGGAACCTCTCTGCAGGAGGTCCTGAGAGAAAAGAAATGGAAAAATTTTAAGTATGCAACAAACAAAAAGAGTGAGCATGCTTTTTGAATGTTGACACAATAGAGTAAAAGTAGCGTGAAAAGCTCACTGACAGTACGTCTCACTCAAAGTATGCAATTCCAGTGAGGATGACGTTGATAGTCGGACATTTTGCTGGCAACGAACGAGTGATTAGAACAGGGTAAGCCTTAATCACGCCGAAATGTTACTTACCTCTAACACTTCATGGGAAGTCTTCAGGGAGTGGGTTGAGGTCACATGAGTCCTGCTTCGGAGGAGGGCTGCACTGAGGGCCGACACATAGCACACGAGCAAGAAGAAGCAGAAAGTCCACCACAACAACGCCCACACACGGTGGGTGAACGAGCTGAGGAGAAAGAATTTTGCATTCCGAATTTTAGTCTCAGGAAACAAATATTTTACTTTTTTCTACTAAGGAAATACATTTTAGCTTTATTTACAAGAATCTGTTCTAGTATTAATGTATTTTTAAAGATATTTCGTTTTATTCACTCTTTCATAAAAAATTTATAATGCTTAATCTCCTAATTTTTGATATTAAAATCTTTTTCTTGTTTGGAATGCAACTTATTTGCTCTGTACCACTATAACGCGATTTAAAATGAAAAACTAACTTTTTTAATTCTAAAATCCGCTCTTGTAACGTTAAAATTATCTCATAGTATCGAGTCATCTCACCGAGGATAAATTCCAGTGTCTCTCTGCAGAAGGGCCCCCACTGTGAACCAGAGACTACCACAGGGCGACAGACTGTCGGTGCCCTTCGATTCGAGGGCCCTCACCCTGTCGGGAGCTCCCACCCATCGGGCTGCAGCGTAACAGGCGGCCGCAAAAAGGACCACGGCACACGTCACCATCAACCATAATTCGGCAGGCCACACTGTCAGGAAGGAGAAAGGCCCAAAAGTAGAGGTCATATGTCGTTCTCCTTGGGATTTATGCAGCAGAACGTTGAGACCCACTGTCATGATACTCTTGCAGAATTGGATAACTTCTGCGCGTTCTGGGGTCTTAGTGAGATCTGCCAAAACCAGGTCGGCCTCCTATAGAGAAATAAAAGCAGAGATAATCAATTTGCATAATGCAGGGGGATTTTTTCGAAGTTCTGTTTGAATGTAATTGTTTACAATAATGTTGATTTTCTGACAGTTTGGAAAATTTAAAAAGGCTCGATTCAGTGTTTAAAAAAAAATGTCCATTTTCCATACTGTTGTTCATGATCTCGTAATGGTTACCTCGCATTGGATGTTTCAACACGAGGCCATGATAACAAATGAGGAAGAAAATGGCAATACTGCCTTGAAAAAGATCTCCATTCTGTCTTTCAGTGTTGTACAATCTCTTCAGAACAGGACGTAATATCCTATCTTTTGTTTTCACTTGATTTCCACAATCATGAAAACTACAGTATCTTTGTCTGTTGAGACTGGATATGTATATAAAATCATTGCTTTGGAAAGTCCTGTAAGTGAAACATATAACTTCCAAAGAAGTAGCTTAAACGCGAGGCTTCGTCATACCTATATGTAAGGTTGAGAAAAATCAATAATACGAGGGGTGTTCCGAAAGTAAGTTTCATCATTTTTTTACACAAGGAATCTTTATTGTCCAAAAAAAATGTCTCATGACATCATAAACTATACACTTGCACTATTTTTCGACATAGTTACTACTGACATTAAGTCATTTATTGTTGCGGGCAAACAGTTTGAAATTAGCACTCTGACAAAACTCGGTACTTTCCGATGCAAGGAATTGTTGCACAGCATTCTCCATCTTAAACATGCTTTATTAGGACTTTTTCTTCACTGGTGGATGTTTTCCTGTCTACCATGTCCTGTTCTCTGGCAATATTTTTTTCCTTTTGTGTATCCAGAAGGACGACCTTCATCCTCTACATTCTACCATTTTTCATTGAACATGTGACCACCAAAACATGACCACTTCTCCATACACGGTTTGTAAGCGCTCCTGGATGACGGACACACTCATGTGTCCATTCATACCGGGTAACAACATTGGCAACCACATTGGTATTGTGATTCGTACTCAAATTCCTGCTGCTAATCTTTCTTCGGCGCTCTGCGCATGCGTCATTTTTCGTCGTTTAACCCACACGGGATGTAATTTCTTTCGGTGATTGTTTCACCTATCTTTAAAAAAAAAGGATGAAACTTACTTTCGGAGTACTACGAAAACAAATGAGAAATTATATTTTAAGAAAGCATGGTAACCTTACTACGTTCAGAATGACGTGAGCTTTTTTGACAAAATATCTCTCATTGACAAAATCTTTATGTCAATATAAAATTGTGTACAGCTTTTGTAGAGGAAAGAATCGCCATCCTTTGAGCACACAAAGAAAGGGAAAAGATAGGATTTGAAATGGAATTGAATCGATCGAGGATAAAAAAGGAAATAAATAACTTTTTTGCTTAACCCTAGCACACTTTGAACAGCAAAACTGACATCTGCGCTTTTATATTCATCTCTATAAAAGAAAAAGAAAAAAAAATGCCTTACATTGTTGAGGATTTCTCCGATCATCCCGTTCCATCGTCCATCCCTCTGCATCCCGTAGCGCCCGTCTTTCACGAGTTGCAACTGGAACCGTAGACCTGTCACCTGAGTCAGCTGTTCCAGGAAGTCCACTACATAGCCCTCGCGTACACCGCCAGGACTCAGGCGCAAAAACGGAGATACCTTTAATGGAGAAACATAAACCTGCAATGGATCTGCTTTTCTACCTTTACTCGTCTAAATCATTACAAATATGGGAACATCAAGAACAAATCCTCATCACTGAGGCGTATATGTCGTATACAACCTCCTTAACCCTTTATCTACCGATGATACATATATAAGTACTCTTACTTTAAAATTACATGGAATAACCATTTTTACGAATACTCTGACGATACTTAGTAGGAATATTCTTTACAATCCACTCTTCCAAAATATATGGCATCACGGGCTCTATAATGACTTTTTTAGTGGAGAAGGTGAATATTTTATAGTAGAAATTGCGTTTTCAGCGGATTGCGAAGATTGTAATTTTTGTTCCGAAAAAATAGTTTATGTCAAAAGGTAAGTGCCTTATTTCTTTTGTATGTTAATGAAGACCTTAAAAAATACAATTTGACTCTTTATTTTAAGTGAACAGTGTGTATAATTAATTTTACAGTTTTATTAATTTTTACCTTTAATTAATTAGTTCTAACGAATTAAATTTCCCAAAGTTGAGTATTTAGTTTATGTATATCCCTTAATTTTTAATGTAGTGATTCAAAAAAAATATATATATTGCATGAAAAAAACTGCAGTAAATCATAATGTGATAGATAAAGGGTTAAGAAAACATCGCACGAACGTAAACATAAGCAAATTACAATAAATCGGCTTAGTGGCTTAGAGCAGCGTTTCTCAAACTGGGGGGGGGGGGGGGGATAACCCTAGGAGGAAGGCTCGAGCATATTGATAAGTCGAAAACAAAATATTATTTTAAAAAATTATTAATTTACTGAAAGTAAACAAAATACATTCTGACATGATAAAAAATAAAACACAAATTTACACTGATATAATACTCTTATAAATATATCAGTACTGAGCAATGTATTTTATAATTAATTTAACAATACTAAGTTAAGAACATGTTTAATAATTACCAGTGACCCCATGAGCTTGTGTCATACATAAAATTGTATACAAAAATTAACACCTATCGATAATTCGTATCGTTCATAATTAATTCCTTAAATGCTCCTCAATGCCACCGTTTAACACGTAGGCGAGAGTATGTGGTGTATTGGGGCTGGGTGGAGGAATAAATAAGTAAATTCTTCGCAAACAGAATCAAGGTTAGTTATTTTTAAGAGGTTAAAGTCATATTCTATGTGTCTAACGTCAAAGTATAGAATTATTGAACTCAATGCATTGTTGTTGTATGGAGGGGTGTGTGATGAAAATTATGATTGAATATTGAGTCTCAAACATTGAAAGAGTTTGAGAAGCACTGGTTTAGAGGTAATGTGTCCACTTCGGTAACCTAAGGTTGCGGGTTCGTTCTAGGCTGAAGTTAATAGATTTTCTGGATACGAAAATCATAGGCACACATGTCATATAATTATGTGACATGCAAAAGATCCCTTGAATATCCATTTGTCTTTGATACTCTCGGCAAAATTAAATCACAGTAATATTAAATATCCGACGAGAATATGGATTAAAATTAATTCAAGCGTTAACAGTTTGGTAGCAAGAGCTTTCAAATGGTTCCACTACTGAAATGACTTGCCGAAAGCCTTCTTGCAAAGGCTTGCGAGCCAAAATGCAGCCCATTTGATAAACAATTACACAATAAAAAAAAGTTATTTAAAAATTAAATATAAGACCTGATGTAAAATATGGCATTCAGTGTAACTCACGAAAGAAATTGCACTGAAACGACAAAACGGCTTTTTCTCTCGAAACTCGTCTGCTTAGTCATCTGTTGAAGCAAATGTTTCCAAGAGCATGTTGTAAAATCCATTTAGCTTGAATGTGCTGTATATGTGCTACAAAACAACTTTGACTGATATTAATTCAAAACTCTAATCTTTTCCATTTTTTTTTCACTAAATCATAATTACGAGTATCATATTTCGAAACTCCAGTTTCATTTCATTCCCACGTTAAGCAGAGTAAACTTTATATTCTGACAGATTTACATCCGATTCCTAGAAAAAGAGTATCTTAATAGATTACACGTGCCTCACTGAGCGAGCAGCACACCGATATGCATTCTGATTACACAGCGTTAATGCTGCGACACTAGTATTTTTGATAATCGTTGTCTGCAGAAAAATTTCCATGTATGAAGAAGTTTGCTGTCTTTTCAGTCTCTATCCGTATTTGGATCTGTGAGCACGGTTTTTATTGCTTGACAGATGCTCTTTGAGAAGCAGGCTGTGATGAGAATCTGATTTGGAAAACTGCGAAAAAATCAAATAGGCTTGCAGCTAGAGATGATATGAAATAAGTACAGAATATATAAATTGAATAAAACTGCCACTATTTTATTGATTCAATTTTAGGGTACCTTTTCTGGAATGTAAAGCTAACTAATGAGGGTAATTATTTTAAAAGTTCGCTTTCGCAAAGTGGCCTTCGAGCCCTGTACTAGCCATCGATGTCCTAACCTCTTCTCTTGATTTCTGTATTTATATCTTAATTGCTCTTTTTCAGGCAATTCTCAGTGTAGCTCAACTTTTATCTTAGACTGAACAATAATTAATATTTTTCGTGAAATGCTTTTCGTCTCTAAGTATATGCTGATTGTGCAATGCTACTAGAAGGGAACCGCCATCGCGTTTAAATCAGTTTTGCATCTACTACATAATTTTTATGTTTCGTAGCATTCATTGGATCTTTTTTAAGGCACGAACGAAAAGTAACAAGAGGGCCTATAACATGAGGGAAATGTCGTTTCTCCTTTCAGTCAAGTTGAACGTTCCAATAGAATCTCAGCACTGGAATTACAATCCGAGAGAAGGGAAGGTTTTCACTCACCAGAATGCTGGTGACTCGGATGACAGGGTCACTTTTCTGAAAGGCGGGGGTGGGTGGAGTTGGAAGAGAAATCTTCAGCCCTTCGGTGTCCGACCATGAGCCGATCTAGAAAGCAATGGTACAACACATTAAAGGCCAGATGATGAAGATCTAAAACAATTACTATTAAGTTACATAAATTACAAATTGTCTAAAAGAAAAACACAAAATAGTTTAAAATAAATATTCATTCAAGTTCAGTTCCTAATAATTATTTTTCAAAGCAGTCTTATAAATTTGTAAGAAGAAATCTCATTGAAACAAAAGTGTCCGCCTCATTGTTAAAGAGAGGGCTCTTTCGGAATCTCTGGAGTAGTGGGAAAAATATGAATAGCTTACTCGTAATTCAAATAGCACATTTTAAAAAACATTGTCAAGCGAAATCAAACATCTTCAGCCGATATAAAGTGTGTTGCCGAATTCGAAATTCAGAACGATGTTACTAGGCAGCATGAGACGACAAATCACCATAAAACATGGGGTTGCAAACCACATTTAGTCGAAATAATTTGCAAAAACAGTTATGAAAGGTGTGTAGTAGTATGAATGAAAAGGGACAGTAAGTGGTAAGAAAACATTTACCGGGTGTTTCAAAAGTCACGCACATGCACATGGTAATCCTTGTTCCTTAAAAACCAAAAGAGTTGTATAAGATTGATTTAGAATCAACGTAAATGATTTTAGTAAGAGAATAAAAGTACTCATTAAAACATAAACATTTATTCATAACGCAGCATCGTAATACAGTTCAATTAAACCATTTCTGTTCATTGATGCCAACTTTCGTTTTCACAAATAAACATAAGCAAAACGATTACAATTATTTCATCGATATAAAGTGAACCTTACAGTTGGTTGAGATTTCTGTCACTAGATGGTAAAGTCCCCATCATAAGAAGTTTTGAAAGTATCAAGCATCAGTTTCAAAATACTTGACTGTTGTAGTCAGTTGAGCACAACGGGTGGTGCATGATGTTTTCCAAAGAGCAAAGAATAGCTATCGTGGAATTTTATTTCACTACAAAATCTCATTGCCGTGTGATAAATGCATTTCAGCAGTATAATATCTAGATGAAACGCACCAAATACATCAACAATAACACTTTTAGTGCAACGGTTAGGTGACACATGATCGATTACAGACAGGAAGCTATCGGGTACAGCGTCCATAGTGAAAACAAAAATGGGCAGATGTGGAGACTGCTTTACAAAGAAGTCCAATGAAAGGATCGTCCGTCTACATAAACATCATTATGGAATTCATATCCTTGCTGAACAGTGATGAAAGGTACGCTTGGTTGCAGCAAGACGGTGCAACGTGTCACACATCACGGAACAGTATGAAAATTTTAACTGAATTTTTCGATGATCGTATCATTTCTAAAGGTTCACTGGACTTGTCAATTCAGGATTTTTCCTTTAGGGATATCTGAAAAATGTTTCCTTCATGAATAATCCCCAAATGCTTCATGACCGTAAGAGTAACATCCTTAATGCAATATCGGACATTAATTCTCACACTCTTTGTAAAATGTCAATTAATTCGGTAAAAAAAAATTCAATCTTGTGTCCAGGAAAACGGACATCATTTTAAACATTTACTATAATTTTACCATGTCTGACACCTGACAATAAAGATAACCGTTCAACCTTTGTTTTTGTCCTTTATTCTGTTTGTTAACATAATTCATCTGTCTTTAAAACTCAACCACAAAGGTTGATGTGCGCGACTTTTGAAACACCCGGTATTAGACATTAAACATATTTACAATACGAACAATGCATCACAGTTAGGCGTCAGAAATGCAAAGACAAGTGGTAGTCACTGGAATTATTTGAAGTAACACAGCCGACGGACAAGGATTATCAGACGCGTTCAAACAAATACGGTGTGCTAGGAATGTCAGCTGAAGTGACGACGATCCGTGCAATGAAATATTTCATTGTAGCCACCGGTGTCTCATACACAAGCGATTTCAAGTGGCCCCAAAAGAAAGAAATCCAAGGGATTGAGTTCCGGAGAGCGTGGCGGCCACGCAACACATCCGCCGCGTCGAAACCGACTTCTGGGGAATGTAGCATGGAAGTGCTGGTGTACCGTCGTGCACGAACCATGCGTGGTCAGTACTCCCTGCAGCAACTCGAGATGACATGCTGTAGGAAAGGGATGGCGAACAAGAGGCACGCATGCCATTGATGGCAAACACAATATTTCGGGCACGCCAGCGACCAAAATGGTTTTTATTTTAGCTCAAAATAACAAAGTTCACTATGAAGCATTACGAACAAACGCGAGTGATCGGTCGTGGTGCTCGAGGCGGGGGAGGGGGAAGCACACTTGTTTGTTATTATCTTAAAATTCTAACACATTTGTCGTGCAATCTGCAACAACAAAAGTTACTCTAATGTTATTTTAATTTGAATCACACATATAACCAAAACATTTATAACATTACAGTGCAAAATGTACTTTTTCGTAGTAAATACAGAGTTTTGAGTTGTTAGAATTTAGTTTTATTATTTTCTCAATAATCACAAGTCAAAATTATTTGACGTCACGTCTATACCTCCTTAAACAGTTCTTCAGAAAAAAAGGCACGAAATAAAGAGCTCCATAAAGATTCGCCACCCCTGCTGTAGGATCACAAGGTATTGTGAGGCATTTGGGCAGCAAGTACAGCTACTCCCTTCGTCTGGCTCCTCCTCCTCCCGACGTCTACTATTATCACAGTTTCACCGACTAAACATTGTTTCAGACCCCATGTCTTATGGTGATTTGTCGTCTTCATGCTACCTTCTATCACCCCTCTGAATTTATTGGTCGAAAGTGGCAACACTGTTTTTTTTATTGTTATCATTATATATCCCCAAAGAAATATTTTAAAAATAATATATGTATGCAAAATTAACAGTTAAAACATGTCTTTCGTTTCAATATCTGATTAGAATGAGTGTGTCTTACCTTTTTAATGCTGAAAGGCGTAGACTCGAGAATGCCCAAGACATATCCCTTTCTCCTCCCCTCCTCGTCAAACTGCAAGCTGCCGGTTACACCCGTATCCAACACGACCTGAAAACGCACGAGATAATCAGTCCTCCCTAGAATTTTCTCCCAGTGGAATCTGGACATATTCCACGAGCAGAAAAAAAATATAAAAAACTTTCGACCTATGGATTTTCTCGCCAATTTCACTTCGTACATTGAGTCTTTAAACTGGATGAGAATATGCAGATGAGATGATGGTGTAACGACTTCAATCAGCTTTGGGTTAAATTATTTATTTCACAGTATGAAAATCATCAAAAAATGTTTTATTACAATTTAATTTGCAAAATGGGTCCGCAGATAAAGAGTCTCTTTCGCTGCAATGTCTTATATCGCTCGCATAAACATAATTAAATAAAGTGATCCTTTAGAGAAAAGTCCTATACATATGATGTGCCAAAGGGTTCACCGTTCTCAGTTCACTCTCGGTAATTCCACACCGAGTTTGGGTGAGCTCGCTGACCCTAGCTCCACCGTGCGGTTGCTGATTCGAAACCTCCTCGGTTCTAAGTCCACCTTAATTCGTGGACTCCCAGGTATCGTTGACTCTCAAGTCTATCGCTAACGAGAGGCCTCTTATCGGATTCTCTCCAGTCAAAATCTCCTGGTACTCCCTCACTGTCTCCTTTTTAAACATTTCGTTTCTCACGGACACTCACCGCCTATCCCTTTGATCTCTTGCCCGTCGGCCGCTTATAGTGGGAGTCTGTCTGAGCGCATAATCTGAATTCTATCTTCTCAGACGCGCTGTCATCACAGATCCGTGAGCACATTGTACTGATGTCTCTTTTAACCACTCGGTCTCCCGTGGGAAAAATGGTCAGAATGTTTGACCACCCATTTGAGAAATTTTTTTTCCAGCAAATAGGGAAACGAACGGGATTTTCCCACGTTTGTCGGCGTCCCCTCTTAGCAATTAGGGGAAAGAGACTGGGTACATCACAATGGTGATCAGTAATTCAACTGCTCATACCTCAAAATTAAACGAAATAATTTGCATTCGTACAAAAAGATTTTTTTAGTCTATGAAATGGTCAGAATAAACATTTTATTGGAGTTTACTCCTTAAGAATCGCTGTCAGAACATAATCATCAGAAAATAGAATAAAGTAAACACAAATTTGGAAAAACAATAGCGAGGAAAAAAAATGTTTATTTCACAAAATCGAGAAAATAATGAAAATTAAGAAAAAAAAAAAAAGGCATGTAATTTATCTTTTACGAAGGAACTATTTACCTTCGATCATTACAACCAGTACTGTATGAGTGCCTTTCTTTTAGAAACGCCCATTCCCCCTCCCAAAAGAGGGCGCTTTCATCGTTTTCGGGTTCGAACGCAGTTATTTCCCAAAGTTAAGCGCGACATTTTGTAACATTTGGCTAAGATCCAAATGTAACAACTATTTTACTCTTCGAATATCTTTTTAATTGAAATCTGTTTTCACCCTTCCTTAACAAAATTCTACTCACGCTCCTTTGGAATACTTCGGTGGGCATTCCAGAACTGTAGTTGAAGCAGTCTACCCCTAGGGGTAGGACAGCCCTCAGGGATTCCGGGTGGGTCCGGGCGATCTGGGTGAAGGAGGAGTGCAGCACGCGACTCGTGTCATGGGCCGTCAGAGCAGAGTCCTAAAGGAGTGAGAGAAAGATTGACTGTAGGAAATAGGGTTCGTGTATTCAAAGGATCCCAAAATATACATTTAATGTTTTATTTTTAAATATTTCGTATTCATAATATTTTACAGTTTGTGCTCCGAGTGACAGACGAGATGTGTTAGGTGCTGCGTTTCCACAGGTGACGGCCCCTAACATGCGCAGCGTCATTTTCCTAATACTTCTGTGTGTTGTGAGAGGATTTTATAACAAGAAATACTATTATCAAATCTTTTTGCTCAGATAGAGCTTGTTTTGTAACATTTCGTTTGTGTTTTCTTTTCAACATAGTTTGCTAATAAAGTTTTCTCAATCGGAAGATAATAAAGGGAATTAAGCATATTGAAAAATTATTTGTTTACCAAAGGAGCAAACATTTTTACCGCTTAATAATTTTAAATGAATGATTCCTCTAAAAAAAAACTTAACAAGCTTTTGGAAGGAAAATTCTGTTTTTTGGTTCGAGTGCATTAAATAAAATTCTTCAGCTGCAATATTTCAAAGTACCTCCCATCACTTAACACTGTTCTCGCACACTTTGGGAGGTTTCCTTTAAAGACCACTCACGATTCAAATGATCTGTCAATAGTAATATTGGGAAGGTTGATACTCCTCATCTGTAGTCACTAATGGGTTCAAAAAAAAATTTCACTACTTTTATTTTCAGTAATTTTAAAAAAAAGTACGGGAAAGAAATTTTTTTCCCGAGAAATTTTACACAAATGCGACTCAAACGAATTCATTTTCAGTTGATTGAAACCCAAACCTGTAAGAAAACTTTTAAATATCAGACTGTGTTTTTGAGCGTGTGAATCAATCAATTGGATAAAATCTGAGTAGAACTCACGGGCAAGTCCTTGCTGCCGGGCCTTCGAGTCCTGTCTTCGAGTGTCCTCCACCGGTTCTCAAGGTCCTTGAGAAGTCCCGATGCCTCCTCCACGAAGGAGAGTTTCGTGAGTTTCGAAATTCCCTGCGTCGATCCCCGCTTCACGACACCCACCTGCCGAAGGGAATTATTTTTAGGTTATGATTACAAAACAATGTTTGTTACAAACTGAAATCACAAAAAAAAAAATAAATAAAATAAAATAAAAAAAGGATTAAATTTTTGAAATGTATGCATAATATTTTGAAAGATTTACAAGAGCTCAAATTTTTACAGCTTTTCTAAAAAATGATCAACTTGCATTCTAGCATGGTTACTGTATATAATATGACAAAAACAAGTAATAAAAAAAAAAAAAAAATTAAGGTCAATTCTTTCGAAAACGTACTGGCGCCATCTGTTGCAGCTAACTATAACTACGAGGGAAATAATGCAGAATCAATTTAAAATTAAAAAATAAAATTTAATTAATGAATTAATATTTGAAAAAACTGCATTAACGTCAAGTGTCATCCACAACAAGTTTTAAAAAATTATTTGAACTTGATTGGATGAATAGGACGTATTTTATTAACGACTGAAAATTTGAACAAGATAAATAAATATATAGAGAGAGTGAGCTAATAGTAGGAATTGAATGATCCGTTTCTTACTTTTATAATGATCATTGCGTTTTTAAAAAAGACAGGCAAAGGAACTTGTATACTATGAATGATATTATTTTGAGAAATTCAAACGTTTCTCTATGCAAAAGAATACCATTCAAAGCTTGAAACATTTCTAAACATAAGAAATGGAAATATACTAAAATATAAGGAATTTTTTTCGAGAAAAATCATAGTTTTTGCACTGCATCACTTAAAAAGCAACCAAAATTTTTCGAGCACGAGATAAAGTACTTAGTTTGATACCGAAAGCGGAAAGATCAAACAATTTCTCCTCTAACGTTCATTTGCTGCATTTTTTTCATGAGGCGTTTTTTGCCATGTTTAGTGTTTTGCAATCTATTTCATTAATTATTTTATTTTAAATATTCGCTGGAGAACCGGCTGCATTTACTTTCACTTCTACGAAGGTCAGTGGCGCACGCAGGAATTTTTCAGGGGAGGGGGTTCCAGGGTCAAAAGTCCTCCCCTCTTATATCATACTCCCATACGCCGCCCAACACATTCTTTTGATTTTGTCGATTGTAGGGAACAAAAAAACAATAAAAAATAATTTATTGAATAAATAATTAGCATTAATAAAATTAATTACTAATAACCATTATTTAATTAAATTTTACGTACTATAAATATAGCATTATATTCTGTGACGGATCAATCCACGATCCTTGAACTAATCCTCTTGGGTTATCAATTTGCGTTATTCACAACCAACCCTTCGGAAGAAGAATCATGACATTCAAATCAACTTACAAAATAGAGTCGAAGCATTCTAGCCACAAAGAGATTAGGAGAGGAGATAGACACAAATCAGGTGAGATTGTTACTGACAGGTATCATATTTGAATTATTGTGATTGAAGACATTAGGAGGAAGCTTTAAAGTGTGACGAATGTTCACTAATATTAAACTGATATTAGATTAAATCGGATGATAGATTAGATCCTATATATAGTAAGGATCAAGTTTGATAGTCTCCTAATCTTTCGTGTATTACCATCGTTGTTCCACTTTCGTGGTTAGCACCTAGACATTCTCTTACTATTATTAATTGAATTTGTATCGTCTTATTGTGTGATAAATAAATAGGTCGATTGGATCATGGCGAGTGTTTCTTCCCTACCTCCCACATATCTAGATGCCCAAGAGAGAGGTGATAACCTCTCACAAATCAATTTAAAAAAACAAGGGCTATAGGGGAGACCCGCGGATCCTCCCCCCTCTTGTGTGCGCCACTGACGAAGGTGAATTATAGACTTTAAGCGCACCGGCCTGAGTAGAATCCCGTGGAATGAGCGTCCAGAAGCAGCCAGTTTGTCGAAGAGCTGGTCGGCCATTTCCTCGGAGGTGTCCAATAACAGTTGCTCGGCGCCCACTGGCAGATGACGGGCCAAAGCGGCTCCCTCCTCCGCATTGTAGGCTCTCCAGAAGGCCTCCACTTTGGGAAAGGGGTCGCCTAGAGGGCGCAGGATAGCTTGAAGCTGGTCTGCACCTACAGTGAGACAGAACTTCTAGCAATGGTTCTTTTTACTTACCAATGAAGTTTAATGTACATTCATTACATCAAAGGCAGAATTTTGCTTCTTAAGTTGATTTTTAGTTATCGAAAGTAGAGAATTTAAAAAAATACACGTTCACAGTTGGACAATGCGAAAAGTTGGAAAAATAGTTTTATCACTAAATGAAAAGTCTTAGGCTTTTCACCTGATAAAATAGAATTATATTTTCTCATTATAGAGAATAGTTTTAAAAAAAGCAAAACTATAAATAAATGAGTAGCTAAGAAAATTCTCTATAACCAGATGATTTGAACTCACCGCGCTCCGTGTCATAGACGAAGGCGAAGGACGTCCATCCGTAATGCCGCAGCAGCGCCCTCACAGCATCCTCGGTGTCAGGAAGCACGCTGACGTGGGTGCTCCCGGGAAGGGGGGCATCCAGCACCAAAGGCAGACCCAAGCGCTCAGAATAGGTAGCCAGAAGGGGGCCGAGCCGTGGAGGGCCCTGCACCACCAAAGCACGCGCGCCTTCTTTCGCAGCTCCGCAGACTGTCGAGCAGATGAAGTCTTTTTAGTGTTGTGCATCAAAAAAAGTACTTTCAATACATAAACAAGTGCGATTAAGATTAAAATACTGTAGTATAAAATAAAATGCTGTAAAAATATAATAAAAAAAAAGAAAAAGTGGGGTAAGGTAATTTTTTTCCATCTTGCAAAATACAGTTGAAATGTGTGTTATGAAGAGTAGATGTATGTTATTAATAAATCCAAAAAAAGTGAAATATAACTCGTCTTATACACGAATTTCAGTAACAAAAAAGTGCTCAAAAAATGAAATCTGTATTTGAATAGCTTTTCCTTCTAATAAATTAAAGCAAAAATCGAGAGGAAGGCTTACAAACCTTACTTTCTCTGTTGAAAGATTCGTCCAAAAGACATTTGGAATTTAACTAAAAAAAAGAAGAAAAACATTTTAATACTGTTTTATGAAAGTTGTGATAGGAAAATATTTCCAAGCTACATTCGTGAGAGATTGATTGATTTTCATTTTACTGTGAAGCACTCGGTCAAGTGGCCTGATCTAGCACTCCCTCTCCTAACTTGCACTTCACTCCAAAGGGAGGACTTTTATCCTCGATAAATTTAATGTGCATCGTCTCCTCTACACGGAGCGTATTTAGTGGCTTAGGTATCAAACCCCCGACTCCACAACGCCGGATACGAGTTTGCGACCTTGGCCACTCGACTACCGCGGCAACGAGAAATGAAAAAACTGATAACTTAACTCAGTGACGCAACAACCCATGAAGGCCAAGGTCTAGTGCACCCATCTCAGTTTTCCTGACCTTGGGCACTGAGGTGCATGAGCAGATGTTCCGGTCTGGTGGTCAGTCTGACGCGAAAAACCCCAGTGTTAAGTTCCCAAGCGAGCTTGGTACTCATTTTATCGACCCATTGAAGGGATGAAAGGCTGAGTTAACCTTGCCCAGCGCGGGGGTTTGAGCCCCGGACCCGTGGCGTGGAAGCGCAATACGCTACTACTCAGCCACTGGGCGAAGAAATTGATAATCTGAGGAAATTAAATTGATAAACTTTTCGCGTAAAATATTATTTAGTAGAAACTCCACCAGGAGTGTCATTATTGCAGAGCTCATTAGTCTGAAGGGAGTTATTTCATATGGCAGAGAAATGTTGAATTAGCACAGCTAATTATAATCAAAGAACAAAATGAATGAAAAGGAACAAATAAAAGGTAATCTTAATTCATTAGTTAGAATTACATACAAATCTACATACACAGTGCGTCAAATAAGTTTTAAGACTCGTCCTAGAGCGCAGGCTGTAATGGCGCTATGAGTGTAAATGCGCATGCGTCATAATGTCCATGGTCTGCTGACATAGTGCCAATAAGTTTTGCGCATTTATTTAAGTAGCTGAGAGAAGACGAGCGTTCATTGCAGAAGTGAATTTTTTTCATGTTGATTTTTTAAGATGGAGAAAAGAGTTGTCATTAAGGTATCCGACTACGTTCGGAACCATGATTTTAAAAAAGTGCATAAATGGAAAATTTTCATGATATCTAGGGTCATTCAGATTAGAAAACATGCCTAAGATGGTTTTAAGGGCATTTTGATAAAAAAAAATTATTTAGGTACAATATTTTGGCAAAAAATTAACTTAGAATAACTTTTTTTCAAAATGTTCTCCTTTTGTGAAAAATGCTTCTATTATAATAATATTTTGTGCCTGCATATAGTTCAGACCTCTCTACAGAGGCTCAACTAGAATTTTTGAAAAATTCCCATTATTTTCAGAGTTACCGCCAATTGAAATATAATTATCGGCGTTTTTTTCTTAAAATTGCTCCCCTCTGTTGTCGTAAAATGTGGATAAACCCACTTCTAAGTTATATATTTCAAAAATTCTTGTTGAGCCTCTGTAGAGAGGTCTCAGCTATATACAGACAAAATATTATTATAGTAGAAGCATTTTTCACAAAAGGAGAACATTTTGAAAAAAGAATATTCTAAGTTAATTTTTTGCCAAAATATTATATTTAAATAATTTTTTTTGTCAAAATGTCCTTAAAACAATTTTATACATGTATACTAATCTAAGTGACACTAAATATCATGAAAATTATCCATTTATGCGCTTTTGCAAAATCACGGTTCCGAACGTAGTCGGATACTTTAAATTTAACGCAAAACGTGGTAAAAAAAAAGGGCTTCAGAAACATACCAACTCGTGAAACAAGTTTAAGGTGACTGTTGTTGAAGTAGATCAAATATTTTTGTGTGATACAAACTTTGTTTGGATGGAAGATATACGGTAGAAAATGATCAACGTAGTGCAAGACCAATTCCATCTAGGAAACCTGAAATTATTGAGAAAGTGCGAAATTTCATGTCAAACCATCACTGTGTGCCCCTGAGATTGATGGAAGACACTTTAAACACCAACAAAGAAACGATTCGAACTATCCTGCATGAAGATTTGGACAAAACAAAAGTGTGTGCTAAATTTGTTCCACACACTTTAACCCCTGAACAAAAAGCAATGAGAAGCGTACATTGCATAGACATCATTTCAGACGCTGAAAACGATTCAAACTCCTTGAAGTTCATTATTACAGGTGACGCGAAACTTGCTGATTTCAATATGATTCTGAAACAAAGTGACAAATTGAGGAATGAAAGTCATAAAATTCACCGCAAGCCAAAAAAACAACGAAAGTGCCATCCAAAATCAAAACAATGCTCATTACATTCTCTGATAGTAAGGGTATTTTTTACAAAGAATAATTCCAACCGGAAAAACAATTAGAGGTCAGTAGTACTTAGTTGCTTTAAAGCGTTTGATGGTCTGAATTCGTCCAGAATATCGGACTGAAAGCGGTTGGTGTTTGTTTCACAACAATGCACCCAGTCACACCTCTCTAATTTTTCGTCGAGAAAAATAATATCTATGTGTTAAACCATCCACTATATATTCACCTGATTTAGCATCCTGCGATTTTACTCCTTATTTCCAAAACTTAAAATGGGTGTTGTTTTGACCATTCAAGTAGCTTTCATGCCATTCCACAAAGTGATTTACAAGTGCTTTGACACCGGAGGGTCCTATTTGGAATAAAAAACCAAAACAGGAATTAATTTCTTGTTTCCATTTTTTTTATAGACCCAGTCTTAAAACTTATTTGACACACTCCTAAACACTGTCTACTTCCTATTTGGAGAGGAAATAGAGTGAAGCTCACCTGCTTTAACTACCTCGAGAGAGCTCCAGTAGGGGAGCTCATAGACCACAGGCTCCAAGGCCACTGGAGTAGACTGATTTCGCCCGAAAGACCAGAACTTCTCACTGTTCTGACGACGGTCACTACCAGGGCCGCTGACTACTCCTGGAAGAGCAAAAATAAAAAACTTGGTTCATTAACGAGGCTCTCAGTAGAGATGTAGGGCGATGGATCACGGCATTTTAAAACACGGTCAATTGGTGAGGACCCTAAGTTGGTATCCCCTTCTCTTAACTTCCACACCCACCAACGTGAAGACTTTGTATACGGCTGGTATAAGAGATTGTAGAATTCTTCATTTCTTGTGTCGCAATATGCATCTTCACATTTAAACCGTGAAATTTATTTTGGAGGTTCAAATAATAGTGTAAAAAAAAAAAAAAATCTGGATGATATTTACATCCCATAAATTTGTTAATATTGGGTACGAATTCATTATTGTACGTAATTGTAAAAACTCTTTAAAGGGAAAATATAAAAGAAAAATGAAATGTGTCAAATATAAACCATTGTCATTTTTTTAAAAAAATTTCCTGAAACTTTTTCAGTTTTACACAGAGCTAATTTTAATTTCTTTGTATTGCAGAAAATAAGATGTATTTATAATTTTCAATATTTTACAATTTTTGACTTTGAATTTTTTAAGTATTTCCCATATCTGAAACTGGATATTTTTTACATTGGAGAAAGATAATCATTCCTATAGTATTTAGGGGTCAGTGGCATAACATACATCCCGCAAGGGCCAGGAATTCAAGGAAGCTCAAAGCTTGATTGACGCCAGGTACATGTTTAGACTAGGGGCCAGAAAACCTAATTTAGCAGGGGGAGGGGGACTAATATTCTGTGTTAAAGGGACTTGGTACCCCAAAAATAACAGACCTATCGTTTTTGTTTTTTTATATTTTTATGTAATATTATTCATTGCATTATTACCTTTCGACTGATGTATCACTTGTGCATGTCGGAAAGTTAGAAGTTGAATAAAACTTCATTTGAAAACAAATTAGGCAATTCAGCCTCGCCCCCTTTTTAGAAAAAAAAAGCATTTTGATAAAAAAAAATCTATTTTTTAAAGAGAAATAATAACATTAAAAAAAGAATGTGTAAATATAAAGCAGAATATATAATTTTTTTTCTTTGTGAAATGCGTGAATGTAAAATTTTTCAATTAAGGCATTTTATATTGATAATTTTATAACTTCAGTTCTGATTCCTGATATGCTTTTCATATAAATGTAATACTTCAATATTATAAGAAAAAAAACTAAAATTTCTGTCGTGACGGAAAAAAATTTTTTTTTAACATTTTTCTTGAATTTTCTCGTGTAATTAATACTCTAAAAATTGATCATTTATAAAAATGTATGGGTTAAAATAATATGAAAATGCAATTATTTTAAAGAAAAATGTATGACTAATATCTTAAAGTGGTATTTTAAGTTTATTTAAGCTTATTATAATTATTTTTTTCAGAATTATAAACTTTAAAGTGGTTTTTCGAAACATTAGTGTATTCAAAATGCTACTCCTTCCACAATTATTTACTAATCACTTCCATTTTTTTCCTGCGTGTTATATATAAACCATGTAATAAAATTTGGGATCCGTTTTAATGTAAACTGAATACTTTTTTAAAAAAAATTAAAATGTAAGAGATATTGTTTTTTTGTTGTTGATTTTTAGCCTGCATATCAACATTTTTTTCCCCTCAAAAACGAATTAAGTTATTGTAAAATCGATCCCTTCAGTTGTTTAGAACATCTATAAGAATATTACAAAAAACTTTCAGGTCAAAAAATTAATATTTACAGGAGGAGTAGAATTTTAAAATTTTCTTCAAAAAATTTAAATTTTTAAAATTGTGTGAATATGTGAAAAATTTAATCTCGTATCATTTTCTTGAATAGGAACATAATATAAAATGCTAAAATATAATTTTTTAAATACATAAATAAAGTTGTTCAGAGTACCAGGTTCCCTTAAGTTGCTGTCGCGGGCCACTGATGGAACACACACACATATATATACCTTGAAATAAGACTTGTAACTTTCTATCGCACTTCAATGAAAAGAAGAATCAATTGCGATAAGGAACGAATGTATCTTGATTTGAAAATCACTTTTAGTTTGAACAAGATTGTGTGTGATATTAGTGCTCTATTTTTTTGGACATATATATGCGATAACATTCTTCTTTTATAAATTTTGCTTACAAACACAGCCGAAAAAAATGAATCATTTCGCGCATTGAAATTTGAAACACACATTTTTTTCTTTTACGTGGACATCCTATTTTGTGAAGTTACGAGAAAGAATGCATTTCGATGTTCTGTTTCATTACTCACCGATTTTCACCCTGTAGGCCGAGACGAGCAGAGGCACGAGAAGAAGGAAACACGCAGCACCTCGCCTGCCGGACATCTTGACCGATCTGATCGAGTATCCATCTGATAAGGCCTGCCTATCGCCCCATCCCTCAGCGCCTTGCCTCTCGAGCGGACAACTACTCTCTTTCGCGACCTCCAGGAACCAATCAAAACACTCCAAACGGAACGTTTCAATGAGTTCTCCTTACTAAGGAAATAATAAACTTACTAAAGGAGAAGGAAGTGAAAATCGAGACGTGGAGAAATGTATTTGATTTCACAAATAGTGCTATAGTCCTCTTGATCAATTGAAGAACCATTAAAAAATCATCCTTTTCTCTTGTTAAGAACAGCAAAATTGGGTGATACAGTAAAAATGATTGCAGCAAATTTAAAAATTAAGAGTAATATTTATAAATTCCTTTTTGGAAATAATATTTTTATTCAGTATTGTGTGTCTAATTTCATTCGTAAGTTATTTTTCGCTTTTCATTTATCATCTCGGGGGCAGAAGACGAGATCGACATTCCTCTTTTGACGACCCTCAGCCACACTATCGCTCTATGTAAAGAACAGTTTTAGCTACCAAAGGGCATTTTCAGCAGTACATAGATCAAATTAAGTATTAAACAGAAACTTTTCATTGGAATGATATACTTTTAAAATTAAGTTGTTGTTACTGATACCACCTGATCGGCAAAGGACAGATCGAGGCCCTCGAAATTTATCATGGCAAAGGGCCGATACCTGTCGTTAGCCGTAGCTTTGAGCACCTTACAGATAACAGTACGATTTGGCTCGATTCCACCCCAATTTTGAGGGAGGACACCTGGGGGTGGAGAAGGCTTCCCATCTTTCTTCCCCTTCCATCATCCTCACGAGAGGACTTGTGGCTCGACGGCTATTTAGAGTAGCCCCATGCCGCGAAGGCACTATACATTTACAAACACCCATGTCTTCTCTGCGATTCGAACCCAGGCCCTACGGCACAGCAGTAAGCGTTGCTAACCACTACACAGAAGGGGCCACTTAAAATTAAGTTCATGACTGGTGAAAGCAGGCCTGAATTGTGCACCAACCGAAATGAAACGTGATTAGCTGCTAATGTATTGATAGCTAATACAATAATATTTTGTTGGCTAGTAAATAAATGATCACATTCCGTTAGGGATCACAAAAATTTTTATCGGCTGTGGGGCGATTTGAAAATGTAATGGGTAGATTTTGATCACGTGGGTTGACGTTAAAAAAATTTGTAAGTTAAAATTTAATACGGTTTCAATGTTTTTTTTAAAATTTAAATCTCTCATAAAAAACATGATTAGTAATGCTTTGATGTTATATACAAGTGAACAAAATGCAAAAGAGAGTAAAACATAACAAGTATTTTTAGACAATGGGGAACTGTAGTGCTTGGAAAGAAGAAAAGGAACTCACTCTTTTCTCATTTCTAATGAATTGCGGTGTAACGCATTATTGCATTCAAGTACATATCCCCCTACATTACAGTGCACAAATGTTAGATAATGGATTTTATTTCTTTTACAAAATACAACTGCATCTCTTATGAGGCATATTTATTCCTTCTCGGTAAAAACGTGCAACACTGTTTATTATGACAGAATATGAGGGGGAAAATTCATCTATTTTCTTCAGAATTATTGGAGCTTGAAGCTGCAGAACAAGCTATGCACGTTTTAGCATAACTGAGGATTTTTATTTTATTTCTCATTAACAGTTTTCGATTCATAGTTAAAAAATACTGTCTGTTTCTCTTCGATTGTAAAATTTCTCAAATTATATTTCTTAGTTAAATGATGGCTTAATGTTGCATCCTGAATCAACTCGAGGGCTATTGGCGAAATACCCAAAGGAACCGAGCCCATCAGACTGTCCTCCAGAGAACAACCAACCCTGCATTCTGCTTGTATGGAACAAAAACTGTACTGATTAAATGCTTACAGTAGTATAACAAAGGTAAATTTTCATAACTCTCAAGCATTTATTTTCACAAATTCAAAAATACAGTTATAAATAACAAGCATTAACAATTTATCAATGATGGATCTCACAATTTTGAGCAACAATCAAGTGACAGAGGATGACCGCAGAGCTGACACGTCCTTCTCCTATACTTCTACACCCCGCCAGCGGAAGGAACTTGAACCACGACAGATTTAAAATGCATCAACTCACCTATATGGGTCTTAGATCAGCACTCTGTCTAGAGTCTCTGTTGTAAATTAACTGCAAAATGGATAGATGGCGCTGCAAGTCATCTGAGAGTTATACCTTTTTTAGCTTACAATCATCATGTAATATTATTTGTCCTGTATATATGTCTTCTGTGCAGAGGCAGATTAAGCGTGTTGCGGTTCTGGCAGCCGCCAGGGGCCCCAAGCTTGATGGATTCAAGTTATAAATTCAACGTACATCAAAAAGATCTTGAATCAATATAGTAACCTCAATGATTCCCCCAGATTTGAGTCGTGTAACAGTGCTAGCCATCTTTCTTCCGTACATCTGTAGTGGCCGTGGTAGCCTAGTGGTCAAGGTATCGGATTGTGACATATCAAGTGACAATTTTTTTAAAAATTTTATTTGTTGCTGAGGATTGTCTTGGTCCAAACAAATTTACTGGGAGTCTGTCAGATTTATTTCATTTTTTTTATACCATTCATAAATTTCTGCTTTTTTTAACATTGTGATATAGAAAGCTTACTATTCAGTTAAGTTTTATACAGTTGGAGCAAAGTTATGTCATAAAAACAATTATATTTTTTAATAGAATCACTTAATTTTGCTAAAAAAAAACCTTTCAAAAGGATTAAAGATTTAGTTAAAATACCCATTATGATTTTATAAAAAGTTTTTAATGAAAATCCTATTTACATATTCTTACAAAATATTTAGGAAAACAAAATTTGAACAAAGGAATTCAGTTCTGTGAATTATGATTGAGAAGAAAAAAAAAGTAAAATAACTAGAATCATACTGCAATAGAATCATGTATTGAATTAATTCTTGTTTCTCATCAAACAAATTTTAATTTAACTGAATCACAATTAAAATAGCAGACTGAGAAAAGTTTTTTTAATCAAGTATAAGAAGGATACAATTGTAACTGAATTCCATCTTGTATATAATCTTAAAATAATTGCCTCAAGACCAATTAATCAAAATAAGTTTTTCATCAATGATCTAGGCACTTTACGGGTATACTTCATAAAGTTTTTTTATTTAAATGGGTCCAAAACATAACAGCAATTAGATTCATTTGAACCAAAGTCAAGTGATAAGGAAGAAACCCAGGTGACACTCCAAACTTCTAAATCACCCTAAGAGAGGACTTCTAGAAAAAAGATTTAAGGTGCATCAGCTCTTCTACATAGCAAGTCTTTATTCGCACTAGGACTAGATAAAAACAACTCTGACTACGAGTTTGTGACTATGACCACTTGGCTACTGCTCCTTCTTTTAGTTCCAGTGTTTTTATTTTTTTAAATACTCCCAGTTTACTTTTCTGTTCAGTTCAACTCAGACTAGTAGATCTAAAGATTTCAGAGATTGTACAACAATTAATTGATTTAGGTCCTATGCTTAAATCAGGATTATTGCCAAGGAATGGTTGAGGCAACATGGGGGAAATGAGCAGTATTCTAGATCAAAAAGACTGAAGTATCAAATTCTAGGATATGAAAATGTAAAACCAAATAAAAAATAATTTTTTAAATCCAAACCACTATAAATTTCAACAAAATGTAAGCAAATTTATTAAACAGAGAGAGATAAGAACTTTTTCACAAAGATAGTGGGAGGAAAAGGGAGTAAAAAAATGTCAACAGGAAAAATAAATAAGCACATAGAATCTTCAGGATTTTGCTGCAGCAGCTGTTGCCTGTTGAGCAGATAAAGTTGCTTGAATCTTGCTCTCCATTGTCTCAATTACCACTAAAATCAAGAAAGATCAAAATTACACAAAATGAAATACATGCAAGAAATATTTATTAAATAATATTCAAAAGTAATACAAAAAGTATGACATATAATATTATTGTATTATTTTTCACTTTTTCTAGTAGACATCTTTATTTAATATGTACCTTAGAGCAGTGCTTCCCAACCTTTTTATCGCTGCAGACCGCTCAATGTTTGATAATTTTACTGCAGCCCACTGAAGAAGGGATGTTAATTTATATTTTAAAGGGGTGATGCCCAACCCTTTCAGTAGCAAAAAAAGGAGTAAAGAGTTAAAGAGAGAAAATATTTAGATATAAAAAGTTAAAATGAGTTGGTATTGAGTGGAGCTCCTGTGAATGGATGATCAGAGAGGTTAGCTATTTTTGCATTTAAGTTTAGGTGAGAAGCTCGACCAATCATCGAGTAGAGAATTGAAGAATAAATGTAAAAGATAAATAATACAGATACAAGTATTTAGGAATTATAGAAAAGCAGGGTTGATCTGAGTCTGTAGAAATTAAGATCAGGAGTATGTTTTTCGATGCTAGCGATCGATTTATTATCAGAGTTGTCAATTTTATTAAAGAAATTTCTCCTGATCATTTGTTTATTAATGGGCTCTGAGATCTACATTTCTCATGAACCAGCAAGTGTTGAGAATTTGCTAGATAATTAAATTTTGAGCACTTTCTAAATAATTAATGTGGGTCTTTGCTGCAAAACAGGGGAGGCATAGGTCAGGATCAGTGAGTAGATAAAATATTTTGTTTCTATTACTTACTTTTGATTTTCTGAAAATTAAGAACCATGCATATAAATGCATGGCTTTTTAAAATTTTTCTCTAATAAAAGTAACATAATGTTTGGAAGTGAGAGTTTTATCAAGAATAATTCCTAGGTATTTAGCTTGATTAGACCATTGGGATTCTATTCTCTCTGATGTAGAGATCTAGCAAAAAATATGGCCTCTGTTTTTGAAGTGTTAATGGCTATTTCACTTGGTAAACCAGTGGTCAAGCAGTGTTAGGTATCATGTAATCATATATAAGATGAAGACTGGTTCTTTGTTTTGACAAAACATCGCTGTGTCATCAGCATACATGCAAATTTCAGTGTTGTTAGTGGTGGGAATGTCATTGACATAGATGTTGAAGAGCGTGCGAGAAAGAAAGGACCCTTGTAGGACCCCTGCAGAAATTGTTCTAGTATTTGAGAGGGTATTATTAATTTTGATAGAAAAAGTTCTATTGGAGGTAGGAATTATTCAGGATAATTAATAATGTTGACACTTTGTATTAAATTAAATTTTGATAAGACCTGTGTGCCAGATGTGGTCCAAAGCTTTTTGTATGTGTAGAAATACTGCACCAGTGTACATTTTCCTTTTTGGCCAGATATAACATACTCTACTGTTCTGAGTAATCGGTGGGTGGTAGAAAGCTGTGGTCAAAAGCCATGCTGCTTTGGAATTAAGATTTAATTTTGATTGTTTAAATCTATAAAAGATGATTATCTTTAATAGATTATCTATTAAAGATGATTTTTCCCACCAGTTTACTGAGAACTGGTAACAGAGAGATTGGTCTGTAATTTTCAGCAAGGGTAGATCCTTACCAGGTTTTAAAATAGGAACAACCGATGCAGTTTTCCAGGCACTCAGAATGTAATTATATTTGGAATATCATTAATAATGTATGTAATTTTAATAACTGAGAAAGGTAATTATTTAGCATTTTATGTGATACTATTTCTATCTGAAGATTTTTTACTTTTAAACTTTTTGATATGAAAAAGAATCTCCGAGGGGAAAGCCAATAAAATTTAAATAGAGTAGGATCGAACCCTGGTCGTCTGGTTTCCAGGAAGGAGCGTTACCACTGTGCTACCTGCTTTGTCAACAAACCTGCTGTTAGTAGTGTTAAGAAAGAATTCGTCAACGTCTAATTGTGCTATCAGAGTAAGTGCTATAGATATCATTTAACTGAAATCGATTCGCAAGCGAAACAGCAATGTTTTGAGATTTATCTTGGTCACTCAGTGCCAAGATAAATTCCTCATACCTTGTGGGACTATTAAGGGCTGAGATATTAGAAGTCTTTTTCTGAAAATTTTAGACATATTTCATAAGGAATTGTCCTCTGCATTCCAGATCAAAACTGTATTGTTCCAAGATTTTTGTCTGTATTTGTTAGTTATTCTTTTAATTTTGTTGTGTAGTCTGTTTAGAGTATTTTTATCATTTGGGTGTCTGGTGAATTGCCAGATTCTTCAGGCTCTGTTTCGTTGTTTAAACAGCTCTTTAAGTTCTCCTATTACAAGCAGTTGAATATAAACTGATTTCAATGGAAAGTCGCACAAACCCAAGAAATACACCACAGTAAATAAAACGGAAATAATTTAATGTTTCTTGGGCAGTCCAGTACTGATCCGAATCTTGGGGGGTTGGGGGCCACTGCATTAGAGCACAAAAGTAAAAAACTATTTATTCCATTCCTAGATCAAAAAATATTTTTCACAGAAACTATTTATTCCAAATTTTTTTAATACACACCCATAAATATCTTTACCTTTTGATTCAACAAAAATGCAGATTAGCTAAGTCCAGTAATCATGAGAACATACATAATTTAAAATTAATTTTTAGCATTTTCGAAATATTTTGTTTTTTTTGTGTGTTGCATGAAGGAGTAGCACTTCTATCCACAACTATCTCTACGACTTACAAAAATCTGATCAAAATAAGCTTTTTTTAAGGATCAATTTCAAGATGATTTCTTTAAAATAGAACTTACAACTTCTGTTTCTGTTATAAATTGTCTTTTGATGTACAATGTTTGTCACAAGATGAGAGTAGTCAACATTTCTGTAGAAAAAAATGCTTTTGTAAAAAAGAGAGGTCTAGGTTCATAAATCTATCAAAAAAGTTCCTTCCCTTTCTAAAAACCCATAGCTTCCATCATTTGATTGATCCCTGTTAATTTCAGAAAAGCAAGAATAGAATTTCTAACTTCACATGTGCACACAAATCGTCATAGACATCAAAGTTTTAAGAATTACATGCTTTGTAATAAATTGATTGGATGATTTTTCATAATATTAAATAGCTTTTTTTTTGGAGAGAGGAAACATTTATGTTTTCTTCTGCAATATGAAATAATAATTTCATATCATCAAACAATTTAAAGAAAGGCAAATACATCCCAACCTTTCTACAGTGAACATTTTCACTAATTCCAACCGAGCTCCTGCAAAAATTAGTGTTTACAGTGGACATAGATTTCCCTTCTTAATTTTGTTTCCAGTTTTTCAAAGATAATTTTACACTTTGTATCAGGAACTCAAAAACACTCTTAAATTTCCACCTTGTACATCTCACTCTTTCACCCCTCCCCTCCTGTTGTTTACCTTAGGTCCATTAAATAGATCTCACTTTTTATACCATCCCTTGAAAAATCAGAATAAATCAAAGAGGCACTGTCTAATGACCCCCTCTTTTCTAATTCCAGCTGCTGTTTTCATATTTTTCTGGACTACTCAGACAGAACAAGTTTTTTGCTATCTTGGCAGTATCTGATAAAAATTATGAATTTTGTCAAGAGGAAAGCATTTTTGATAGGACAAAATAAAAACAATCATATTGAAGATAGGCAAGAAATTTTCCTTCTTAAAATCTATATCTAGAAAAATCACTGTGTGATCATTGCAGCTCGTGAACAAAATCTGGATGGAACAAGGTAGTTATGTTGAGACAGACAACAAGCTTTAGTAAGAAGAAACCCTTTTAAAACAACAATTCAACAGAATCAAAATCTTACTGTAAATATAAAATGAGTTGGGTGAATGTATGGAAAGAGATTCTAAGGTTCTAAAGGCTAAGAAATTTAAGAGATGAAATATTTCACATACTCAAGATGTGGAGAAATAGTATGGAAAATAAGACAACTCAAGCCAGCACAATGTAATCCAGAATTATGAAGTAAAAGACATATGAAGTGCTGATAGAAGCGAATTATTTTACAAATCAAATCAACTTTAAAAAACAAAAGTTATCGTGAGTTACAGTACCTGTTCTTGTGTGTGCAAACACAAATTAGTCTGATATGACAAATACAATCCAGATATTTGTAAAACATTAAAAAGTTACTCATAAGTTACAAAGCTAATTGAAAAATTTGAATGGTTGCTGATTTTTCTGAAGGAATTAGTCAATGAGACAGTGAATTGGTGAAACACAAATTTGACAGACAGTTGAACTAAAAATATTAAGATGCATCAAGCTTTATTTCTTTCCTCCTCCTCCTTATACAACTATTGTGCTGCAACTGATAGATTAGTGTGTTATTCAGTCTTAAAACTTATTACAGAAAAAAGTTAGTTTTGCACATTTTGGAAAGTTACCAGATAAAAAGCGATTATAACATATCTATTTTAGTAGTAATCATTTTATTGGACAGTTTTAAAGAAAAGTCACAGTTGCAACTGCTTTTGACAGGTGGGCCTTTCATGAAATGTTGTCAAGTGACAGATGTAACAAAGACATGATGATGAAGTCAAAGATAAAAGAAAAAAAGATAAAATACTTATAATAACCTTACTTGGAACTCCCCATGGCCAAATGTTGATTATCATACTTATAAATGAGACAAAGTATTATTGAAAAGATGAAAATCTGAGAATCTTGCAACTTCATAAGTTCAAAGACTGTTAAATAATTCGCTCCAAAATAATTTATATCTGTGTATGTTGATTAAGTATTAATTTGCTTAATCAACATACACAGATATATAAGGTGTGTTCAAATAAAAGTGATTTGAAGCCTCGTACATGAACAGTTTTCAATATATTTTAGTGAAACAAACGCAATAGTGAAGGTGTATGTATCATGCACACATGCGCCCAAGCAGATTAGTATAACGTAAAGACATGGCATGCATTTAAAAATGGCTGGTGTGGATATAAATACATCAAAAATGGATCAGTGAGCTGTAAGAAAGTTTTTAGCACTGTAAGGGTGTAAGCTGGTGGACATTCATCTCAAAATGCATGGTCATTGGGCATTTTTTGCGAATTATTTTTTGACATGCAGGGACCCCCATTACTGGAGTTTGATAATGGAGCCGAGCGTCTCCATGAATGAGTAACAGTACACCCAAACACTTGATAGGCTGCATAAGGCTATCAAAAGCAAAAGCTCAGATAAGCTGTCGTTAGGTGTCATCATTCTGCAGGACAATGCAAGGTCGCATGTTGACAAGGTGTATGTCGAGGCACTAGCTAGTAAAAAGTGGAAAGTCCTGGATATTCTTCGCAGACAGAATTCGTAACCTTTTTAGCAATGGGACGCCTGCCTAAGCGCCATGGGTTATTTTTTTAAGCAAATTTTGTATGCATTTCACTCATTAAACATTATTGTTTCTATCTCTGTATCTGACTCATCTCTGTCCCTACGCATCTCATGGATACACACCTCGAATCACTTTCATTTGAACAACCCTCATATTTTATAAGTATAAAATTATTTCTCACATAAAAATAATTTCTTTCGTCTAGTAACCGAGAAAAATTTTTGAAGCTGATTAGCATTCTTAACCCTCTAAGTGGTCTGCACTTTAAGTCTTGCCGTTCTGGAGATGCTTAAAAAATGCACTGCACATATTTTTTGTTTTCAGGTGGGGTTCTCAAAAGCGGTTGAGCCGTATTTTTAAGAATGCGGCTCGGCCGCTTTTAGGAATCTTGCTTGAAGGCAGAAAAAGCATCTCTGGAATGGCGGAATTTTAAGTGCAGACCGCTTGGAGGGTTAAAGGGATGAATACAAATTCCCTTTTTTAAATATAATGTTTTAGTTTCTACATTCATTATTTCTAACACTTCTAGAAGCTACTTTTGAAATATAGGGAAGGTGTAAAGATTTAAATGATTCAGGAAAAGTTTTAACAGGCAATGTTTAGAAAAGAACAACGCGTAACAGCACTTGTACCATAATGTACTTATGAAATAACAAGTATTATCATTCTAAAAATTCTGTTTACAATATGACAACTTCTGACATTCTTCTAAATCTGGTCAAGATAGATGAGGTATAGGGTGAGTATGAAATCATGAATGATAGAGAAAATACTAATGAAGATAAAAAAAATAAATATATTAAGGCAGACAAAATGCAGTTCTAAACCTAAAGCTGCAAATAAAACATAGAACTGGAAATGACAAAATTAATTTAAAGCTAGAATTTTTTCTAAAAACCCTAAAAATTTATAAAATATAAGCAAAACAAATTTGATCATTCATTTTGTTACAACAACAAGCATTGTAAGCCATCATAAGACCCTAAAAAAAATAAATGCACAAAAAACCTGAATAAGAATCTATGCATATTCTACCAATCTAGATTTCTTTTATACCAAACTTCAATATTCAACTTGCAAGTTTACAAAGACAAATTAACAAAATTTAAGAAAATAAAAATTACCTTCCCGAGCAATGAGTTTTTCTTTCATAATTTGTTGTACTTTTTCAATTTGAGTTGTAACGAATTTTACTTTTCGTTTGAAGTAATCAATAGCGTCTGGAATTTTCTGAAAGAAAAAAGTGCGTGATATGAACATTACTTTATAAAATAATTGCACTGCATTCTGAAAGATTAAATGGTGGTATACCACAGTCCAATAGAGACATAATTTTAATGAGAAAAATTAATTCGAAAACAAAATTACTTTCTTTGCTTTTCTACACTGAAGTGCCACTGAATTAGGCATAGCAAGGGCTATGCAAATTGTGTAGCACTGTGCATCATTTATGCGCAAGTGAGGGCAATGTGGTAAATGAAAATATAGTGCGTACTGTGGTTGTTCTGAATTAGCTGTTGAAATTGGGTATGGGGAAATTGTATGGGTAAACTGCCTGATTTAGCCATCTTTGATCGAGAACAAATTGTAGATGAGCAAGGGCCATTCAATTTCCAAAATCATCAGACTACTAGAATTTTCAAGGTCGACACTGTCAAGAGTATTCTAAGATTACATGGATGGTGGACAAAACACCAGCAATTGGACAAATTGCGAAGGACAATTAGCCTTGACAGTGTGTGGTGAGTGATGGCTCGGGCGTATTGTACATAGCCAGGGAAGCCAAAAAATAGTGCAAATTGCCACACAGTTGAATGATGGTGCCAGTCCTACAGTCAGTAAACGGACTGTGCAACACTCACTTCACCGTATGGGTTTCAGGAGCCGTCAACCTACGATAGTACAGTTGCTCAATGCACGCCTTGCCTGGGCAAGAGAGCACAGAGACTGAAGAGTAGAGGACTGGAAACGAGTAACATGGAGTGATGAGTCTCGACTACGACTACTTAACACCGATGGGAGGCAGAGAATATTGGGTCAAGCTCATGAAACCATGGATCATGCATGCCAGGTTGGAACTTCACAAGGCCATGGTGGCTCAATTATGGTCTGAGTGTTTTTTCGTTGCACTGTTTGGGGTCTTTGGTTCATGCACCAACTTCCCTCAATGCAATTCGGCACATAGAATTGCTGGGTGATCACCTCCATCTGTTTATGCTATTCTGTTATCGGTACCTTAAAGTAGTTTTCCAGCAAGACAACTGTACCTCTCACAAGTCCCGGTTAGCTACTGGCTCTGGTTGGATAAGCATTTCTCTGACTTTTCTGTCATAAATTCGCCACCTAGAAGCCCAGACTTAAATCCTATTAAGCATCTTTGGGATGTTTTGGAACAAGATGTGAAAGGCCATTACACAGTACCAATGAAACTGAATTATGAACAGCTTTAGCCAATATTTGGCAAGACATTCCCGTGGAACATTTCCAGAAACTTGTTGAATCTATGCCTCGTTGTGTGGCAACCATCATCAAGGCAAGAGGAGGCCCCACTCGTTACTTGGTAGGTATCCCTAATTCAGTTACACTTCAGTGTATTATATCTACAGGAGATATGACTTATTTGGCTTATGTTTTACAGATGAACATTAATGCCTGCATATTCAATGTTTCTGCAATTGTTCATGTTCTGTAGTTTTGGTTTGATTTGATCATGCCTTTAATTTTGCCCCAACATCAACCTTCATGGACTTCCTTGTGTATGACGAAAATCCACAGCACTAAATTTTGTGAAATCATTATTCATATCCATCCCCCTATTGTCCATTTATTTAATTTCACACAAAAAGTTCAAATTCACCTTTGAGATCCTTAACATCATTAAAATTTGGTTTTTCTTGTAAAGATTTACTTCAATACTGAAGAAAACTGATTACTTTATTATAATTTATTACTTTCTGGAATTGTTTATATGTTTTTTTAAAGTCATTTTCAAAACATTTTATAGGCTATTATTTACTAAAACTCTGTTAATTATACACAATGCTAACAGCCAAATGAAAGCAAGTTATCTGAACTTGAAATTAATCAAAATTATAAGTATTATCATTATGAATGCTTTGATCAATATCATACCATTAATTCTAGAAAAAAGTTGTTTGTAATATTTGTATAATAAATATAAATTACAACAAAGATTCAAGGGAACAAAAATTAAACTGCTCAAATGATTACCTTTTCAACATAATATCCTGTTCCAATGTCTATGATAACTTTTTGAGTTTCATCTAGTTCTCCAGGAACATACATCGTACATCATTAAGGTATAATAGGAATTCATTTATTTGATAACACTAAATAATTTCCATTTTTTATAAAGTATATAGCTCTAAAGAATAATTAAAAGCTTTCTTTCCTTTCATAAAGTGTGGTGTGGTTATTTTTTTTTTAATAAATCCTTTTACAAAATTACTACTTTCTAAAATATACTTTTTTTTAAGCAAGTAATAATAACATCTGCAGTGCAAATTTTCATTGAAACAAGTATACATGTATAATTCATACTTTTAATTTAATAAAATAAAAGATGCATAATATGTATTTTACTATTTGTATCACATTTTAGCAATCTTATTTTTTTTATAAAAAAATTACTTTAGTTGTACTTATTTATCACAGTATGTTCACAAACACATGATGGAGAGAATGAATAATTTGAATGTTTATGTGTACAGTACATGCTTCCTATATATCCCATAAATCTATCTAAAAATCAATTTCTTCTCTGTCAGATGCTATAAAAGCACATAATTACAGAAAACAAAAATGAAAATATCATTCTAAACAAGATGTGGCAGAAAATATATTTTACTCTGAAAACCCTATGCGTTATCACAGAGAGATGGATTTCAGACATACCATTTATTCTTAAGCCTTTCTATACACTTAGTTATAAAAGACATTAAAGAAAATGCAAAAAATTATGGAAAAAAGGTGAATAAATTATTTTATACTAAACAAATAAAAAAGTTATTATTAAGAAGTAGTATACATTTTCAAATTTTGGAACCTATGGGCTACAACAACCATGACGTCAAACACAGCAAGACATAAAAAAACATACCAAATTCTGTTCTGTCACTATGTTTGAAGTATTGAATGATATCTATAATAATCGGGTAAGTGACAACTCAGAAGTCTCAAAATTCTCAACTGATAAGTACCAAAAAATTTTTCTGTCCATCCTTTGCCCTTTCCCATCAAAGAAAGTCAATTGTTAATGAATTATTCTAATATATATTACATACATGATACTGTATTTGTAATGAAAAGAAAAGTTATAAAAGTTTTTTAATAACATTTATAAAAAATGGAGAGGTTAAATTTGCAAAAGTTACAATGAAAATAAAATATTTTATTAATTTTTGTTATTATTTGAACTAAATATATCATACAAAACAAAAAAAATTCTTTATAGAAAAAAAGAGAATTTATTTTTTTCAAACATAACAAGTACATTGTGAAAGATAAAAAGGTTGCCAAATATACTCATCTAAGAATTTTTATAGATTTGGAACTTAATGTATTAATGTCACCGCAACCAGATATGCGCAACGTGAATCCTGGCACAATATAGCAAAAGAGAAAAATTAAAAAATTCCTGCATGTTTCATTAAAAAAAAAATCACCCAGTGAGTTTTTGGTGGAAAATGGCTCCATTTGTGTGTGACAAGTATGGCTGTGGTGATGTCAATATGTAAATACTACAGATTTTTTCAACTTGCTTTAACCTTTTAAAGACTACAATACATCAAATGGTCTTACTATGAATAATCTAGAAATTCATCCAAATTTATGAGCATACTATAAAGAATAGTACAAGTCTTAATTAGTATTGGGATAAATTATAAAGCTCCAAATGTACCTGACATGCAAACTAGTCAAGGGGAGAGGGTTACTAATTCCGACCAATAGTTATGTTATTCATAAAAACAGAAATACTAAGCAAGACGATTCCAGATTTATGAAAAGATAAGTTACAAAAGTTATGAAAATATCTGCCGTGCTTAATAAAGAAGGAAACTCAGATGAAGACAAAATAAGTTAATATTGCAATACATTATTGCTGATTATTATTCCAATATCATGAAGGGTGTCTTTAACACCAAATTCACATAAAAGGAAAAAAATTCTGGAATATGTAAATGTTTAACATTCAACACAAATGGTGCAGGAGAAAGAAACTGTATCTCAAACTCAGTATAAAAGAAATCTTACATAGAGGGTTTCTCATTCAGAAATCACAATTAAAAGTTGGTTGCTTGCAAGAAAGTTATGTTATGCCTTGCATAAAAAGAACAAATGGTTACTAGCATGAGTTGAAATATAACAAGATCCTGACCTATCAAGAATGAGGTTTAACATTCCGCAATATTGCTATTTGCAGTGGTAAGTATCTAATAATTGTCATGCGAACATGAATCAATGGGTTCAGAAAGGTCGTAATGAATACCATGCAGGATCTCACTGACCTTTCATTAACAACGCCTGAGAAGACGAACATATCAGGTTGGCCTTGCATGATCATAAAACCACATCAAGGGTCTTGAGTAAGGAAGTAGGCTTGTTCACACACATCACAACCAGCATACATACGAACTACCTGCAAGGTGACCATGATTGCTTTTTTTTGACACTGTAACATATAGACACGAAGCAAAAACAGTGCACTGAAGAACACAACTGGATACAGAAACAGCACCATGTCATCTTTCTTCAGAAAAGTTGTTTGTATACCATATCAAACAAGCCCTGCATTGGGTGTGATGGTGAAGGCAGCCATTGGTTACACAACATGAACAATTTTTTTTTTCCATCATTGGTAATCTGAACAGCCAGCACTTTATTTCTTAGATCTTAAGACCAATGGCTATGCCCTATATCTCAAGAGATTTTAAAATCATCATATTTCAACAAGACAAGACTGCATGTTGCTCATTGTATTTTGACCTAACTTGAGACAGAAAACGTTCAACTGTTGCACTGGCCAGTTGTGTTTTCCAGATCCCAGCAACTATTGAATATATCTGGTTATGAGTTACTGAGAGTCTAGGCCACCAGTACTTTCCATTTATTGTAATTGAGGAAGTGACTTGACCTGAAGAAACATAGCATGACTTGCCCTTTTATGTCATCCAACCCAGTTTGACTCTGAGCTTAGTTGGGTTAGAGCAGGGGAACTTGACCTTTTTTCCCCGCCGGACCACATATATATGACAGGTACTTCACACAGGCTACAACATGAAGAAAATATGGACCTCAGTATTTTGAACCATGGTCAAGTGATGAGGCAACACCTGAGCAGCCATCCCCCTCTCCTTACTTCCACACCACACCAATGCAAGGTCGTTTGAGCCTTGACAGATTTCATGGCAGGTCTTCAGCAATACTAGGCTCAAACTCATGACACCCTGGCCACATGAGGATAATGGAGAAAAACCACTGAAAGACCAAAGCAAAATTTATCAAATTACTAAAACTAATTTGGGGGGGGGGGGCTTTTATTTTAATACTATATTAACCTTTCTATCAGACATATAAAATATATTTACTTTTATGCATCTTTTAATAAGTTATGGGGTAGTTTTGATTTCCTCTCATCCATGACCAAGCCTCTCTTGTTTACATTCTACTATTAAAAAAAAAGCAAATTGATAGAATTTTCTGCTAAATTTTTAGTACATTGTTCTTAAATAATTTAATCTTCAATGGGTCATGACCGGGCCACTCAGAAAAGGCGAACAGGTTGAGTATCACTGGGTTAGAGCTATTTTAGTTGTCAGAGGGGACTATACCATCCCCTTCCGCCTCAAATTTAACATGTAATCAAAACTACTAAGCTGTATACATTCAATAAGTAAAGTTTTGTTACTTATTTTCCTTCTAGATGTTGCAATTTTAATGGATAGAAGCATATTAAAAAATATTTTGATCATTAATTAGTACACATAAGAAAAAGGTTATCATGGCAATATCTTGGATTAAATGGACATCCCAACACATACCTAACAAAAAATTCAATCCAGTCAATTATTTTTTTCCCCTAGATACGACTAATTAGAAACTTATGCTATTTAGTAACTAATTTTGGCCAGATTATCAAAGAGCATAGCATCAAGTTAAAAGCTTTTTTTACAAGTTTCTCTTTTCTTTTAAAGGATACTGAATCAGTGAGTGGTACAAGCAATGAGTTTCCTTTCTTCATATTTTGCATTCTCTCCACACATTCTTTGGAATCACCATATTTCTTCTGAGCTATCTTCAGTTGCTGAAGAGAGCTACCAAAGATCTCCACTTGCTGAAAATGAATTTATACATAAATATACTAAATAAGTAACAATACATCAACATGACTAAAATAATAGCAATACATCAAAAGAAAAAAATTTTTTTAAATATTTTATTACACTTAAGCATTTTACAAAATTTATAATCTATAGCAATATCTATATATATAAAAATGTTGTGTTGGTTTGTGTACGCTCGCATAACTCAAAAAGTTCTGCATGGATTTATCCGAAATATTGACACAACATTGCATTTGACTCCGGTCAGGTTCTTATGTACTTTTTATTTTGAAATTCACTCTGAATTTTTTTTAATTTAATTTTTAAGTGATTTTTTGGTGTTATGATGTCATACGATGTCACGATTCACTCTGATTGCGAAAATTTAAACTTTACACATAATTTTTTCTGAATTATTGTATAATTCTACTATGATTATGTTTATTGGTTGTCATATTTATTATTTTTTTTGTTCTTTGATACGTAATTGGGATTATTTTTCAAATAAATCATTTTTTAAAAATTATTCTTTCAACAACTCAAATTTTGTTTTGTAGTTTTGGCAACAATCGAATAGCATTATCGCGGGATTTTTACAATTTTGCTTAAATTCTACATTGTGTTTTTTTCTGCAATTTTAAGCTAAATTTATTTCTCTTTATTAAACGAAAATAAAATTTACATGATTGACTTCTGTACACTACTTATTTTTCTACCAAATAGTTTCCGTTAACCATTTACCTGAAATAAAAAGACGTAGCCAAATGCCACCATATAACCTTCAATGTTTGGAAACAATATTTTTTCCCACTTGAAAACATTTTAATTTGATGAAATAAATCGATGGAGCTTTTAATAAGAATGTTTTTTCTCTGTTTTAGACAACTTTTTAAATTTCATTTGATTCTTACGTATTATCGCAACAATCGCCAACTTTCATGATAACTCGCAAAGTTGGCCATTCCATTTTCGCAGATGTTGTACGCGCGGAATTGGCAATCATGTGCTTCGTTTTATACAATGTCGCCAATAAGTTGCGATAATATGTAAGTACCTTTCATTTGATGTTACTATTGAAATACAAATGGTAAAACTAAGATTTTTTTGATTTTGAGTCATCAAAATATTGCACCTTATTTTGTTTTTGATTGCTTTATAAGATTATAACCTTCTTATACAGATTCCATTAAATTTGTTAAAAAAATACTTGAAGTTATTATGGTTTGCTTTTGTCAGGGACGTAGAGCTACCGCTGTATCAATGATGCAGGGGCCCCAAAGGAATTCGGATACAAGGCCCACTCAGAGCTGTTTTGTAATTTCATATGTTTTTGTTTAAACCTTCATTTTAACTGCAGTCAATCGGCTTGAATACATAAAATTGTATTGCAGAAACTCGAACTTAGGTCATCATACCGGCCAAGTAAACGCAGTGCGAGGGATAGTTGCTCATCAAATTAGAGTAGGCATCAGTGAATAAGCAAAACAGACAGAGGGCTCAAATACATGTTGAGGAAGCAGGTGGTTGTAAGATTGTAATTATTTTTTCAAATTATACTTTCGCATTGATAAAGATAGTTATGCCCTTTTTATGTCAATTAGTGTTAATATTGTATATCGTTTTTCAATTTATTTTTAAGATCAGGACATTTACTTTCGATAATTTTTATATATAAAATACGAATTTTAATTCTGAACACTATGAATGTTTGGCATGATTTCAAAATCTCTCCACAAACAAGTAGTGTACCAATTAAAATCTTCCACCCATTTTGTCTTTTTCCAATGAATCTAAATTAAATTAATATATAGTTTTTTTTCATCGGCCATTTACCTAAAATCAAAAGACATCGCCAAATACTGCAATATGCATTCAATAAGGGAAGACCATTCTATGCCTGTTTGTGCACACTAATAATACTTTTTTGCACTTGGTAGTGAATTTTTTGATGAAATAGTTATTGAAGTTTCTAATAGTTGGGGCAATAACATTAGACTCACAAAATCTGTATTTTGTGTTATTTCAAAATTTTATTAGGCGTTATTGTGAAATACAAATGGGAAAATTAAGATTTTCCTATGTATATTTTGTGTTTGTTTTGATATTAATGTATTTTCGCAACCATATTGCCAATTCACCGTGTATGACGCGAACAAAATCAGGGTTGATAGTTGCAACAGTACCCAAGTACCTTTGCTTGCAACTTTTTTTGGTGATTTCATCAAAATATTGAAAATTTGTTGTTAATAATTGGTTTTTGATAGATTTTTATCATTTAAGTTTGTTATAGCTAGCTGTACCCAACCACGTTTTCCTGTGGCTCAGTCTGGTTAAAAAGAAAGAAAAGAGAAAGCACACATTTCTAATATCTTTAACTGCTTGCACTTAAAGTATGATTTTTTTAATAAAAAAATGTGGAAATATACATTAACAAAACTTTTCTAAACAGATTTCATTTGTAATTTGTTAACAGAATACTCCCAAGTTATCATGTTTTTTTGTTTTTATTGTCATGTTATGAATTTAAAATTATTTGCATTGTCTCCATAGGGGAGTTGCCATGTTTGAAAATAAATTCAAAATGACTCTTCTTGAGTTCAAAGGGTTAATTTTACAATGCTTATGGGTAGACATTTTGTGTTGCTTCATTGTCAGTATAGATACAGAAATTGCCTGCTGTGCCTACTTTAGAGCAGTAGTTGCCATTTTTCAACACTTCATGAACCACTTATTGTATAACTTTATAATTTGCGGTTTACTAATAGGATTGATCTCTGTGCGGTGGACCACCATAGCTATATTTACGTCTTTATTTAATCTTCCATACCCCTGAAAATAAGCTTCATGAAAAGCAATAACAATCAACAGACTGAAGTGTTTTGTCACCAATTTTCCAAAAATTGGTTGAACCAAAAATTGCTATCCTTAGGAATTTTGTTTGTTTGTTTTTCGTTTAGTTATTTTGGTAACTAAAAGCTTTTAGTAAAGTATAATCCATGTTCCATAATACGTTATTTTGTTGTTCATCTTTTTTTAAACTGAATCTTCATAGAAGTATAAATAATGTCCCAATTTTTCTGCATACCATCAAAAATTTCTCATGCATCACCAATTGGTGACTGCTGCTCTGCAACACACATCAATAATTATGTATTAGCATCACCGTAACAAAATTGGTGCCACGTGTATCGCACCATAATATCTAAAAAACGGATATTCTAACATTTTTTTTTATGAAAAAAGAAGTGGATGGAAAATGGTGCAATTTGCATGGCGGTAATTTGGCTGCGGTGATGCTAATATTTAAGTACACAGATAACAAATAATTGTCCATGTGAAAAGCAGTCTGTGTCTAGATATAATCCACTTTGTTTTAAAGATATGCCCTTAACTTTGTTGATAACAATTGCTAATGCTAATCAAATTGTGAATTGCAAAAATACTCTGTCATTATCAACACTTTGTCGTAAATTTCTGCTGCAAAATCCATGTTTGCATTGGAATTTTCCTGGCGTATTCGATTGAAAATATCTTCAGCCTCTCACTGCGTTGGATTTCAGCTGTGTCAATTGATGCAGGTTTGAATATTTCATTAGCATTTTTTATTTTTTCCTTTTCTTTTTGTTCCTAATTTTTCTTTTTTTTTTTAATGTTTTGAAATTTTATATGTTTTTGTTTTAATTTACTTTTCCTTTTAAGTGCAGTTTTAAGTTTTTAAGAAATTTTATATGCTTTGTTTGAATTTTTTTTTCTTTTTAAGTGCAGTCAATTGGCTTCACTACATAAAAATAATGCCTTGTGGGAAATTAAACGTAAGTCATCATACTTGCAAAGCAAAAGTACTGCAACGAGTGTAATTGCACATCAAACTGAGAAAGAATGGATGTCAACAAATGAGAAAAACAGACAAAGAATGGCACAAACACATGCTGAGGGCATAGCAGGGCAACATGCAGCCAGACTTGAGGATGCACATTTGCGAGCACATCATTAGTGTTTTACAACATCAGAAAGATGTTAACCAGAAACAGCACATCTGCGTCAAACATTACTTTGTGGTGAGCAATCACACAATAATAGTCACCTTGCATTCTGGTACAATCCAGTGGAAGATTCTAGGTTCAGGCAGCATGTTCTCATCTACACAATAATGGAAGTGTATTCTTATTGCAATGCTCTGGAATTTAAGGGAGAAACCAAAGGAATGTTATGTACCACTGAAAAAATTGAACTGCCTCAACTCGAAGAACCACAGAAACATTAAAAATTTTGCTTGCTAGATATACTGCGGAATCAAAACATTTCCTATATAACATCAGGAAATACAATTCATGTTTCCAAGTGACATTTTTTGGATAAATGTGCATTTGTGAACACACCTCTGATTTAATAGAACTATCCATAAGCATTGTAAAACCAACCCATTGCCCTCAAGGATCCTGAGTAGAGCCATTTAAAATTTATCTTCAAACTTGAGGTCTCCACTTTAAAGACAATGTAAATAAATTTAGGTTCATAACATAAGGACAAAAATAAGCCGTAATAACTTGTTTAACAAATTATAAATTATATCATTTAAGGAAAGTTTTGCATATATATATTTATGCATTTTTTTTTATGAAAGATCATACCTGCAATGCAAATGTTTTAACATACTGAAAACATTTGCATTGCATATGTTTGCATCAATGCAAATGTTTTAACATACTGTGCTTTCTGTTTAACAAGACAGCCACAGCAACGCGTGGCAGGGTATAGCTAGTATATATATATGTATAATGTATGTTTCCGGCAAAGTATGAAATACTGGCATTCTATAGATTGCCTAGGCATTGTATAGAATGCCGGACGTTTTTCGGCAAAGTGTGAAAAATGAGAATTATTTCATACTTTGCCTAGGCATTGTATAGAATGCATAGGGATTCTATAGAATGACCAAAGCTATTTATACAAAATATGAAATAAGGCTATTATATCAATGACGTACATTCCTAAAAAATACAAATATTATTCTGAAAAAATAATGAGAGTTGCATTAAAAATTGTTCAAAATACGTATAAAGGAAAATGAAAGTTGTACCAAACAAAATGTATATCTTTCTTCTTGGAAAGGAAGACAAGGAAAACAAAATTTTCAAATAAAAATAAGAACTTTAAAAAACCTACTTATTGCAACATGGTAGGCTTGAATGGCATTTTGAATTACATTTTTCACACTAAGACAATTATTATTTTGGTACTTTGTTCTACATTATCTATGTGACCTGTTTCTGTGGGGAAGAACGAAGAACCACTCAAATCATTCATTTTAAAATCTGTTTACTAAGATCTTAGCTTAAACACAATACACAACAATAATAATTAAATAAGTTTATCTAGAATGAGAAGACGCAACATGTATTACCAAATAGTCGCGTACTTGACCACTGAATCTAACTTTAGAGATTAATTCCTATATCACTAACATACGGACTTTTCCTTATAGCTTATATAAAATAGCTTACCCCTGTATCCTAGATAATCAGCTACGTTCTTTATCTGTTCTGATGTGGCTTTAATCCAACAGTGTTCCTTATGGCCTCGAACCCACTTTTGGTTCGTCAGTACCGGCACGGCTAGGCTATTTCACAGAGTTAGGATTCTTTTAACTTTATCTCAAATCACTTTACAGCTAACTCTCTACTTAGTGACTTAACTTCCCACTCAGCAATCACTTCTGCGCATAGACAAAGACCCGGACATAGACTCCGCTCTACTGCTAACTTCCAATATATATATATGATTCCTAATTTACATAACCATGTTCTTCTTGAGTTGGTTGGAAAGAATTGCCACTTTAGCCCCAAAGAAACCCCAAAAGGACATTAATAGAAATTGCGATTAAAGCCCCGTCACAAATGCTTGGCCGCTTCAATTGGAATGAGCAATTGCAACTAAAGGAAGAGGAATTTCGTGGTCAGGAATATCTTTAATTCTAAGCAAGTTCTTAGGGCATGAAGTAAATTGTGATTCCGTGTATACTTTTTTAAAAATTTCTTTAGACTTCCAAGTCGATAGAAACCATCCTATTTGACACTCATTACAAGTGCTAATGGCATTCAGAAAAGAATCACAAATTTCACAACAATGCCTTTTTTAAAATAATTTTCTGTTTTTTCTTCTAGCAAGGTTCACAAAGGTGGAGATACAATTCAATATCATAACGTGTAACGTTTTTGTATTTGGTTGAAAGTTCTTTCACAGAATTCTATCACGTTCCTCATATCCAATAGCCAAATGAGCTTCCTAAAGTCCGCAAAATAACTCAGAATCTGTGACGTAATACTGTATAGAAGTGCTTCCCAACCTTTTTATCCCCACGGACTGGTCAACATTTGATAATTTTACCGTGGCCGACTAAGGGTGAAACGTTGATTGTTTACATTGAAAATTGTTTTGAATTAATAATTTAATTGCATTTAAACATGCCTTCAGAATAAAAATCAGTTACACCAAAAAATGAATATAAAGTGATTTTACACGAAATATAAAGTGATTTCCATCGAAAGTCATACAAACACTAGAGAAAAATACACCCCAGTAAATAAAATGGAAATAATTTAATGCTCCTTGAGAGACCCGATACCATTTGATCCACAGACTGGTGGTTGGGAACCACAGCTGTATAGTACTGAAGCCTTCTTTAACAGGTTACATGAGTTTACTTTTATTTTCCACAAACATCGCATTATAGCTATTCAGCAACCAATAGTCTCTGGGTTCCTTTTTAGTAGACATTTCGGTATTTTGTACATCAGCTGTTAACTTTCAGTAAGTAGTTTCAGTTAAAAAAATACTTTTTTTTTTCTGTATTAACGTGAATTTTACACAGCTCGACGTCGAATAGTTGTTTCATGCCTATAGACCAGGGGTCGACAACCTTTTAGCTGTGGTGTGTCAAAAACCAATCTACCAATTATAATTCAGCGTGCCACACAGTAGGGCATTTTTTTAAACAATTTGATTCCTGCGATAATGCATGCAGAGACAGGGAATAGAATTCAATAATACAGATTTACAGTTTTATTATACATTAAATTTGCATCAATTAAAAATATTTTTTTTAACATAAAAAAAAAAAAGCACAAAATATAACCATTTCTTCAACAAAATTGTTTAAAAAAACTTGAAATTGTACATATATCATGTATTTTTAAACATATTTTTTAAATAAGAAATGGACAATGTAAAATATAAGTATTTCCCTTAAATAGTTAAATAAAAATTTTCATGTGAACCTAGTGCTACATCGCTCTACTTTCATATCTCAAAATCTGGGGTGTAATAGATGACTTTCACTTTGACATAATTCTGAGCATTCACTTGTTAAACAATATCTTTGCGAATTCGAAATATCTTTTAAATGAAGAAAGATTTTTTTTTATTTAGATAAGTAGAACCAAAAGCGGAAAGGCAGAATAAATGCAATTTTCTCTCATCAAACAATTAAATATATCTCCAGCTATGGCATTCAATAATTTACAAAAAAGAAGTAAATTTATCTTTGGAGTTATCTACCAATTTTTTTTTCTTTCATAATTCTGTAATTGTCCATAATTCTGGAGATGTTTGTCGAATAAGCTCCATTACAAATTTATTAAGTTCCATCCATTCAAAAATCGACAAATTTGTTGAGTAGTACAGAATGCCACTGAGAACTGCACCACGTGCCACAGGTTGCCAAACCCTGCTACAGACCTTGATTCCTTCTCAACACTAGTTTTCTCCTCCATTTTAATGCAACACAGGAAAAATCAATTTTTTGTTGAACAAGTTAAAGTAAAATTGAGTATTTTGACACTCCCAAACAAACTACAATGTGCAACAGACAAATTCTGAGCCTGAGGCACATGTTAAAGTGAGTGAGTGATTGTGTATTTTAAAGGGGCAAGAGCCAATTTTGGCCAAACGCTTACTTAATCATTAAAAGTATAAAATGGTTAAAAAGGTTTATAAAAAGAGTTGGAGTAAGAAAATGTAAAACCTCAAAATCAGTTCTAAAATTAAAAAGTAAACAGATTTAGGTGAGGATTTCCCCACCAAGTCTGACAAGTATGATTACAAAATGTTACTTCCTGTATCTGGTTGGGGTTAAACTTCCGTTTATATCTACTTTTAATTCTTCCACCTCATTGACATTATATATAATTATATCCACATCTTCGTAATAGGTTTTTTTGGGTGTGTGAGATGCCATTTTAATTTCGATTTCTGGCTTTCATTCTTTTAGTAATTCTTTTTTCCTTTTCCTTGCTCGCATTTTTGAGTTCTGTTTTGAATAATGTGTTGTAGATGCAGAAGGGGTTTGGAAATCGGGGTTGGATGGGGAAGCGGATGCCTGAGATGTAGAGGATATGGTATTGGATGTAGTGGAAGTTTCAAGCACAGGATTTGTTTCAGCTGATGAAGATGAAAAGACAGATCCTGAAGATGAAGAAAGTGCTTTATTGGATAAGGATGATGCAGCAGAGGTACTTAAGACTATTAGATGTGGTGGGAGCATTATCTATTAAAGAAATAGGTGGCTGAGATTCTGATGATGTTGCAACTGCAACAAAAGATGTGGATGGCAACAGGTGTGCCTGAGCTGAGGTAGATGTTTTAGTAACTGTAGGAATTTTGGAAGTCATAGTTGGCTTTGGAATGGATATGAATGGTTGTAATAATTTCAATGGCGAGCATACTATTTCCGTGATGGTTTCCTCAGTTTGGGTTGTTGTGGTTATAGTTGAGGGTTTGGCAGCTTGTGCGTAAGCTTGGGATAATTGTGGAACTATTAATTTTCGTGCTTCTACGCAAGATATATTTTTATTTGTTTTAATGGATTAGATTTCTTTTTCTGTTTTCCATTTTGGGCATAATTTCGAGTCTGATGGATGGGAATGTGAGCAATTGACACACTTCGGGTCTAGACTGCCCTCCGTGGAAGAATGCCCAACGGATGCACATCTAGAGCACGTCAATTGACCACAGCACGAAGTTTGAGAATGTCCGAACCTCTGGCATTTGAAACAGCGCAGAGGGTTCAGTATGTAGGGATGGGTCTTACAGTTAAAGTAACCTGCTTTTATAGTAGTTGGAAGTTTAGGGCTATTGAATATTAAAATTAAGTGTTTGCTAGGAATAATGGTTGCTTCTTTTTTAATAATGATTCTTCTGACCTGAGTTACATCCTGATCTGAAAATCATTCAAGGATTTCAGCCTCAAAAGTGCACAACAGGTCAGGTTCAGAAATGACACCTCGGCAAGAGTTAAGGGATTCATGTGGAACTATAGTAACAGGACAATCTAGAAAGGATTTCGTTAAAAGAAAAGACTTTGTTTGAAGAGTGGAATTCGCTTCAGTAAGTAAATCCCCGGAACGCAAACGTTTTACTGATTTCGGTTCACCACCTATTCCGATGAGGGCTTTGTGTATAGCAAATGACGATCATCTCATTGTTTGGTAGGAAAATTAGTAAAAATCTCAAATTTTTTGAAGTTTGATCAATGTTTAAAGTGGGTAAAACAAGGCCTTTACCCGGGCACAGCAGCATTGGATCCATAAGCGCGAAAACAACTTTGTCCTGGCGTGCCTCCACCCACCACGGAGTCCAACAAGGGAGGCAGTGTGTCGGTCATCTGGCAAAAACCAGGCACGACACTTACCTGGAGTACACCCAGAATATAATGCTACAGTGTCAGGGCGAGGATCCAACAGGTAAACTCGCCACCCCTTATCTCTGCAGCACTAACCCTACAGCATACAGCAATGTCTCTCCGGAGACACTGAAGAAAGGTATCGCCAGCCGATTCACAGGAGCGGGCTCACTCCTGTCTCCCATCTACAGTGAAGCGTGGGCCAAAGGGAACGCAAAAGGTATCCCCAGGACACCATTTTCCTCCTTATGGGATGTTGCACATGCGGGTTGCGAAACCAACGATGTTAGTCGAAAACAAATAAAGCAACATAATCAAAATATGGGGTGGAAAGCTAAAATCATATTTTTTGACAATTTGAGATTTTTACATTTTTAAATTGTATAGATTTTAACCTTTCTAAAAATATCTTACTTTAACCTCTAGGGTATTTAGAAGCCCTTAAAATCTATTTTAAAATAATCGTTGAATCTGGGCCACGCCCATTTTAATGGCGATAAATGTAAACAAAATACTTCGTTTTTACTTAAAAGTGTAACGTCTGATATAAACCAAAACATACATCTTTTATTTTAAATTGGGCCTTTTATTTTTTTATTTCCTAGCCGATTAGAAGTCTCACTGTACACATTAAAATCAATTTATCTCAAAAGGTAAATTTTGATGTTCGATGTACCTTTTCTGAGAAACTACCTTTGACCTAATGAAGTCTTGTCAACTTCTGAACCTTAGAAACATGAATTCAGTCTAAGTTACTTGTTTGGCAACTAAAAAACAGGGAAAGGGAGATACGACAGTTCTATCATAGAACATTTTTGTTTTAATTTGGCTTAAAACTAAGAAATGTTTTCTTTACTGAAGTAACAAATAAACTTCAATAAAAAGGTGACTAAACCAGTCCGAAATTATAAATAGCAATAAAAGAAAATATAGAAGTTTCAATAAGATTTTAGAAAAATAAATAAAATTGTGAAAAAGAACATTAAAAAAATGGTACAACAAAAATTTCGTTTAGAATTTCAAATCTTGTAAGAAATACTGTGTCAAGACCTCAATTGAAAAAAATGACTATACCCATAATCAAAACACATGTTTTATCATAAGACTTAACGCAAATTAACAAATAGAATAAAAATTCAAACTATATTTATTTGTTCAAGAATAAATTAAAAAATGCATATTAAAGACACATACCGTGTCCAACTCTTGTTTAATTTGAGTTAACCGAGGTAAAGGCAATTCATTCACATCCACGGTCGTCACATTTTCGCCGGCCATTTTCAAATGATATAAAAAGTAAACTGTATTAGAGCGTTGCCAATTTTCTAATGATAATCCTACAAATCACAAAAAAAAAATAGAATGCCTCTAAACGAGAGTGTTTTTCTTTTTCATCTAAGAGAATGTACTATTTTTAAATAATTAACTTAAGTTGCTGTGAAGTAACATACGGAAAAAAAGCCGTGAAATTACGTCGATAGAAAAAATGCAATTGTTACTTAGTTTAGCTTTTGAAATCATTTTATTCTTTCACTATTCAAAGAGAGAAATATTCAGATGGCCCATTGTGGGTAAACCTTTCTCTGTTTGAAGATTTATTAAAATCAGACTAATGCAATTAATCATGTAATACGTAATATTAAATTATTACCATCCAATGATTATTTTCCTACGTTACTATTCTGTGATTTAAAAGTTAGAATTCCTCATAAAATTGGCTATATTGCTTCCGTTTTTCTCTCTCTTTATAATTGTTGAAGGCCACCACAGCGAGCTATATCGATGATGCAATGCGTGGGTGAAATCTACAAAGAAGAGCCATTTGCCTATTGGACTATTTTTATTCTTAGAACTTCTGCATTCTGTTGGGGCTGCGGTAGCCCAGTGGTCAAGGTATCGGATTGTGACGAAGCATATCTCTTTCCCCTATTTTCCAACAGATCCCTTGCCGACAGAAGCTGCGAAAATTCCGGGAAGTTCCCTAATTGCTGGGAAGGAATTTCGTAGCTGGGGGGTCGAGTTTCGGCACCTTTTTTGCCCAGCTGACCGGACTGTCAAAAAGGGGTGCCTTATCATTGTGTGTTCATTTTCCCAGAACTCGGAGGCGCCGTCGCTTCGGAGAACATACAACTGAACACCCAGCCTTGGCGTCTCTTTGGGACTAGCAGAAACGACCGAATTTGGCGAGGCAGAGATGTATGAGATCAAGAGAACCGAGACCGAAAGGCGGCAGCAGACCCCGGGGGGACTGAAGCCGACAAAGAAATGAGCGGTGGATGACGAGGAAAAAGAAATGCTATAAAACGGACGAGAGAGTCCGGACGAGAAAAAAGACTGGATCTTTGAAGGGAGCGG